>QEPC01004630.1:1526165-1544558 GCA_003113815.1 Sphenodon punctatus | reverse complement strand
GTTTCTCCACCTTGAGCTGGATGCACCTCTCCTCCTCCACCCCCATCTCTCTCATTCTAGCAGGGAGCCTCTCTCTCTCCCTCTCTCTCTCTCTGACCATATAGTGCAGGTGACAGCATGGGTAGGATCGTGTCTGTCTCTCCTTCTAGCAGTGGGGAGACTTCTCTCTCTCTCTCTCTCTCTCTCCATGAACAGCAGGTTGCTAACTCGTAAAGAAAACGTGGAATGACAGCACCCCGTGAGCGGAATGATGGGACCCAGAACCCTGACAGTGGGTCCTGGGACAGGAGTCGCAGCTTCTGGATGATGTGGATGGACAGCCCTCCTTGCCTGTAATGTAGGCCCCAGAACCCTGATGGTGGGTCCTGGGGCTGGAGTGGCTACTTCTTGATGCCATGGAACGACAGCTCCCCATGAGCAGAATGACAGGCCCCAGAACCCTGATGGTGGGTCCTGGGACAGGAGTTGTAGCTTCTGGATGATGTGGATGGACAGTCCTCCCTGCCTGTAATGTAGGCCCCAGAACCCTGACAGTGGGTCCTGGGGCTGGAGTGGCTTCTTCTTTATACTGTGGAATGACAGGGCCCCAGAACCCTCATGGTGGGTACTGGGGCTAGAGTGGCAGCTTCTAGATATTGGACAGCCCTCCCTGCCTGTAATGTAGGCCCCAGAACCCTGATGGTGGGTCTTGGGTCTGGAGTGGCTGCTTATTTAGGCAGTGGAATGACAGCTCCCTGTGAGCGGAATGCTGGGGCACAGAACCCGGGGCACAGACAGCAGAGGCAACATTGACAGGAGCAGCAGACACTGGATCTCCTGGTAGCAGAACCCATGGCACAGACAGCAGAGGCGGCATTGGCAGCAGCAGCAGACATTGGATTGCCCAGGCACAGAACTCGTGAAACAGAAGAGACGGCAGCAGACGAATTTGCCTGTACACAGCACCCATGGAGCCAGGATGGTAGGATTTTCCAGGGAAGAACTCCCATACAGCAACAGACGGCAGCAGCAGCAGGCGCACTTTGATTGGCCAGGACAGAGCACCCATGGACCAGCACACAGCAGCAGTGGGATTACCGGACCAGCAGGGCATATCACCCAGGGTTTGCAAAGGCAGGCAGACAGGTAGCGTGGCATGAGCAGAAGGCAGGCAGACTGAGGCAGGGTTCGATCTTTGCAACCTGGGTGGGCAGACAGGTAGCATGGCATGAGCAGAAGGCAGGCAGGCAGACTGAGGCAGGCTTTGATCTAGGCCACCTGGGCGGGTGGGCAGACAGGAATCATGGTATGAGAGGCAGTAGGGAAGGCAGGCTGGGATCTTGACAGGGCACTTGGACAGGCTGGTGAAGACTGTGCAGCACACGGGAGAGAGAGAGCCAGTCAGATAGGCAGGTCGAGATCATCTAGCTAGAGGCCGGCTGGCAGGCTTACAGTTTCCCAATGCCACCCTGCGTCATGAAGTCAGATAAGCCGACTGAGGCTGTCTAGTATGAGAGTGAGAGAGAAAGAGAGAGAGAGAGAGAGAGAGAGAGAGAGGCAGGGTGGGCGCCAGGCATTGGGAGGGAGGGACAGCACCTCAGCACAGCAGCAGCAGCCCAGATTGAGGAGGAGCCCTGTTCCAGGACTGCCCCTGGCATAGGATGATGTGTGCCTCCGGGTCCTGCTACCAGTGCGCCATCACCACCAGGTATGCATGCTGCGCATGTCTACTTGACCACAGGTCATCTCCTCCATGGGACTAGTGTCTGCCTCACTGTCCCCAAACGCAGTGATGTCCCGTGAAGAGGAGTACTGGGACCCTGAGGGTTGACTGCCCACTATGCTGCTGCCACTCTCCCTGTGCCCCCTATAGTGCTACTGCTGCTGCTACTGCTGCTCCTCTCCCTGTTGCCATTGCTCGGGGATCAGGCCCTGCCTCTAGCAGCTAGGGTGGGATCCACCAGCCCTGGACTGCTGGGGATCACCTCAACAGTGGGGGACATTGTTGGCCCTGGAGGAACAATTGAAACACCTGCTCCAGCAGCAGAGACAGCTGCAGCCTCATGTCCTGAAGGCCTTCCAGTGCCCTGCGTGGCAGTGGAGAACGCTGGCAGGAGGTGCCACCGAACCACCCCCAGGTTAGTGCCACTGCTGGGACCCTTGGAAGCCTGTCACCCAAAATCAGACCTGTGGAGTTTGGGGCATGGTGATGGGCTCTGACTGCTGCCTGCTGCCTGCTGCCACTCCGCTGACACAGCCCCTACCACCTCTGCCACGTTCCCCATTACCTGCCTTATGGGCAGCAGACCGGCCTCTCCTGCTTCCCTACTCCATTTGTCCCTCCCAAATAATGTACACAAAGATTTTATATTTTATTTTTTTATTCAAATTTTTTATCTAATATTATATATATCTAAACTAAGTTTAACTGCCAGTAACTATTCTAAAACCTATGGAACTAAATGGAATATCTAATAACTACAAAGGCCTAGTCCTACAAACACACTATAAAATATTAAAACTGAATCACTACACACTATCTCTATCTATCTCTATAACTAAGCTAACTCCTACATCTATCTATCTATCTATCTATCTATCTATCTATCTATCNCTATATATACACAGGGATGGGGTGGAATACTGACAGCTCACAGCAAACAACACAGGGAGGGGTACAAAACTGAAATGAAAACTAAATCAATCTAATCCTACTCTAAATAAATCCAAAAACAGGGGAAGGGAATCAGGGATGGAAGTTATAGTGGGAGGAGGGGGAGAATTCAATGGAGGGTAGGGAGAAAGATGGGTACAAAATAAAAACAACGCCTAAATCTATCTAATCCTACGCTAAATAAATGATACTAGGGAGGTAAATGTGTGGATGGGTGTAATAGGAGGAGGATGGCAATGGATTGGGAGGAACACAAACTGCTGGGAGAGGGAGACCTCTGAAAACGCCTGCTGTCAGGATCAGTGGCTAGCTCAGAAGATGTTGGAAGGGAGCAGGGCAATGACTTTTTTTACTTGCTGTGCCCACCTTACCACAAGCCCCATTGGCTCTGTGCAGCCTAGCCCCCCTTCCCCCATGTCCAATCGCAGACTGTAAGCCAGTGGTCTGAGGAGAAAAGGGATGGTGATTAGGCAGACTGGCTGTTACTCCAAGCCTCTCCACCCCTGGTGCCAGGAAGTCTGCTCCTCAGCTGCCTCCCCCTTCCCTGGGCGCCTCAGTCTCATTTTTCCCACCCGAACGCCATCAAATCCACCCAAACGCGGCCGAACTCTTCAGTCGTTTCTGAGTTCAGATTGAGTTCGGATTCGGTCTGTTTGGGTTCAGTTCAGACGTTCAGTTCAGTCGTTCGAACGGACCGAGTTCGGTCCGAGCCTGTGAACCATGTTCGCACATCCCTATAGAGAAGAACAAAACAGAGAAGAACACCATTGGGAAGCATGTTAAGGCATTTGGAAGTCAAAGAATAATGGGGAAAGGATCAGAAAGGGAAAGGGTTCTGAATTGAGTTGAAAGGAAGGAAACAGGTAAGGATGTTGTATGGAAAAGAGAATAATAGGATTTTAGTATCTTGAAAAGTCACCTAGTCCATCTCTCTTGCCATAAACGGTACCAAGACCACCCCTGAGAGGTGTTTTTCTAACCTGTTTTTTAAAGACAGTAAGGGAGACTCGGTCCATAAAATCCCCCTGGTAATCTGTTGCTATGCCTAACTTCTTATGGTTAAAAAATCCTTCCTAGTAATTACCCTAAATATTTCTCCTTTCAGTTTAAGCTCAGTACCTTTTCTCCTATCCTCTTTGACCACATAGAATAATAAGCGCCTCCCCACCCCATTACCCATCCATCATGCAGGTTGCAGGGCTGTATCGGTGCCCTATGCAGTCCTGCAACATGCATGATGGGAGGATGATTTGTCGGTGACAGGTAGGTTTGCCATACCTCCCCTTTAATCCAGGACACATATGAAAAATAACATGGTACAGGGTTGTATTGGTTTCAATGCAGCCCTGCACCATGTATTTTTTCATAAGTGTCCTGGATTAAAAGTGGAGGTATGGCAACCCTAGTGATGGGTGGAGAAATGCTTATCTAAAAACACCCTTCATTTTCTTTTGTCTAGACTAAGCATTTCCAGTTCTTTCAACCTCTCCCCGTAGGTCTTGCCTTCCAACCCCTTTATTTTTAAAGGTAGAGCGCCCTCCACACAGGCCTGTCTGGGACATGAACTCAAGACCCCTCATACCCAAAGCAAGAATCATGCTCTTGAACCAACAATCCATGCTGCTAACATCTGGCAAGAATCTAGCTTTGGGGAACTTACACAACCTTAACAGCTCATTGTCCAATGCTAGCAGAAAGCAGGAACCTAAGGGATGGTAAGAATGTAAATTGCTAAAAAGGTGGATGGTAAATGGAGGGTTGTAAAAAGTGATAGACAACAATACTGTATCAGTCAGTTATCAGAGAAGGCAAGATTTGTTTTGTGACAAAAGCAACTGTATATAAACACAAGAGCATAATGGGTGTTTTTAGATAGACATCTGCTCTGATCCTGCTCTGCCCGACCCCTGGTGGTCCATCTGTGTAAAGACAGGCCAGCCTGGGATGAGGCGGAGCAGGCGCGGAGCAGGCACTGCCATCCTGGAGCACCGCAACAGAATGGGCTGACCAAACCTGGAGCACCAGCCAGGGGCAGAGCAGCGGTTCATCTACTCACAGACTGGTCACTGAACTTCTGCTTCAGGCTGGGGATTGCCCTGTCAACAGTCATAGAGCTGCATTCAGAAGCCTACAGTGGCTGGAGATCCAACCACAGCTCTATGGTGCAGGAAAGGGGGGTGCTGCGCAGGCGGAATACGGTCCATAGAGGTAAATTTGACCTCTATGTAAACTCCCTGCAGCCAGAGCAGACCCAGGGCTGGCTCTGGAGCAGACTAGGTGTGTGCACCAGGCCTCCATGTTGTTTTCGTTTTTTGTTTCACTTTTCGTTATGTTGTTGTTTTCATTATTGTTACTAACAACAATGTCGTGTTTCATTATCGTTGTTATCAGTATCAGTATAGTTTCAAATGAAGATTTTATTTTTGGTATCTGTATTGTTATTGGTATCGGTATCGATTCCCATGCACAAACAAAGATCTCATGATACCTATAATCCTAATATATATAATAATACAGACCAGCCTAAATACGTATATAATATCTAATCTCTCTATATATGTACATGACTAATATCTATCTAAGTCTAAGGGAGACGGGGAAGAGAAAAGGAAAACTATTATCTAATCAATTATCTATATAACTATTCTAATCTAATCTATATGTCTATAATATATATCTATAGCTAATCTATACTACCTATCTATAAATAATGTACAGGGGGAAGAAGGGCAAGGAAAGCGAGAAGGTAAAATGAAGGATATAAGGAAGGAAAGGTATTGGTAATACAATGAGGGCTAGGGAGGATTTTTTGTGTGAAAGCACCACAGTTCTGTAAACGCAACCTGACAAGCAGAGCTTTCACAGAACGGAGAGAAAAAGCCTGACCCTCCCATTATAAAGTGTTGCAGTCCACTCCCCAAGAGCCCCTCTGATTGGTTGTGGGAGGCAGTAGGCATTGAGCAATCGCAGAGTGCCAAGAGACTGCTGGGGCCTGTTTGCGCTGCTCATTAGCCAGCGATACATCCATCAGATACTGCTGAGCTGCTCGCCCCTCTCAACACAGGCACAGTTCAAGAGTTCAACCCTGTTTAGGGTTCTGAGATGTCTGCTCCCTCCTCCCCTCTCCACATTTTCCCTCCAAAACCCAACTGTCACAGCACTAATAATAAAGACAACGATAATGACATTGCCTTTTTCATTATTGTTGTCATTATTGGTTGTCGTATTTGTAATTGCAATAACAAAAATGACAATTTTCATTATCGTTATTGTAATAAGAGGCAACCCTTTTCATCATTGGGACAGAGAGAGAGAGAGAGCCAGTTGCCCCCACAGGAAGGACAATACAAAAGGGACCCACACGTTCAGGGAAATTCTCGGACCCAGGGCACCGTGAGCAAGGGAGGTGCAGGGCGAAGGAGGGGGGAAAGGGAATCCCAGCAGGGGAAAGGGGAATGGGGGAAGGGATTTGGGAACTGGGAAGTGCAGGGGAGCAGGCTTACACGCAGGGAATGGAGTGAATAGGTCAAAAGGGAAAAGGAATGGGGTTGGAAGCGAGGTCACCACCACCGAATACCACTAATCACAATCACCCAGGAAACAATATCACTATCACACCCACACTACTCACTTACTTTCAAGAAGTGCTCCAGGGAAGGGATACACAGGGGTCAGTCACTCTCCAAGAAAACGCTCAGGTCAATGGCACAACAGAACACAATCACTCCCGGGCCAGTCTCTCAAAATGATTACCAGCGGGGCTATTACCACCGCCGGTTCCTTATATGGGGTTAACCTTATTTGCAGCAGGTGAGCCCAGGGCGGGGACCTAGGCCGCCGCTGAGCTCGGCGTTGCTGTTACCTTCCTGTGGGGCGGGGCTAGGAGCGTCCAGGAAGCGCGGTGTAGCTCCGCCCCCAACAGCGGCCTTCCCAAAACTCCCAGAGCACCCTCCCACCGCAACAGCTGACAGGCCACAGGACCCTCGCCGCCGCACCGCCGCCGCCGTTCGGGTCCTGACTCCCAGGAACAGGGGACAAAGCTACACCAGGGAGCATGAGGTTCCCAGGCTCATGGGCCCCAGCACAGCCCTATGGTAGCTGTGCCTTTTGTCCCCTGGCAATATGCAAGGACCATGGTTTACTGCTGAGCCAGTGGAAAAGTATGCCATCTTGTGCCATGTCCTGCTCATTTTAAACCCAGTGGACTCCTACTAAAATTGGTGGATTGCTTATTTGAGAGAGTTTTTGTGCCCAAAGGTCTAACTTGGGTCCTGGTATTTCTTAATGATTGATGTATTAATTCAGCTTAATACTGCCCCATTTCTGAGGTGTGATGGGGTCCAGTACAAGGAACCATAGTTGCATTCTAAGATTTCCAGATAGTCGAAGCAGGAGCTATAAAGGGAGAGAGAGCAGCATATTTCAGAATGGATTGGAGCACCAGCACATTAAATGACTTGCAATATCTAGTGCAGAGAAATGTACGGTAATGAAACCACATATAAAAATCTCATGAAGAAAATATAAGCAACAATGAGAAGCTACAAAGTACTCAGAGGGAACAGGAGACTAGTGCAGAGTTTGATAAACAGCTAACACCTTTGGTTTTGTGTTTAAGAGCTTGAAACAAACAACATTTGAAAATGCGTTGAGGCACTGTTGCCAATAAGTCTGATGAAATTACTTTAGAATGGAACTAGTGAGACAATATCGAGCCAAAAGAAGAGGCACAGAACAGGCAAAATATTAATACAAGCTTCTGAAGGTATTTATATAAAGAGTTATGATTAAACAACTAACACTCAAATCCCTTGTGGAATTTTACTATTATTTAGTCCTCAGTAGAATCAGCAGTGGAGTTTTGCTCTGTGTTCACTGTAAGCTCTAGATCTCCATAATGTGGACTTTATGGGCCAGTTAGTCAGCACTGAGACACAATGACCCAAGATTTATGCAGCCTTTTAGGCTCTGTCTGGAAGTCGAGATCTTCGGGCTTTCTAATTTCATTTAGCTTTTGAGGCTCTTAAGAGGGAAAGGTCCAACAACAATATTATGGAATTTGAATCCAAAGAGTATATTACAAACTAAATGAGTGAATTTTTATGACTTGCCAAAATTAGTCTCAGAAGAAATACAGGACAGCAGGATATCTGCCGCCTAAACACAGTGTAAAAATTGCAGTCAAACCCAGGATGTTTTTTAAAATACATGTTCTGTTTCGTGTCTCTTCTGACAGACTTCACCAGCTCTGCACTGGTTGCCGATAGCATGCCGAGCCAGGTTCAAGGTATTGGTATTGATTTACAAAACCCTGCACGGTCTCGGCCCCTCATACCTCAGGGACCGCCTCGCCCTCTGCACCCCAGAGGGCTCCTTCGATCTGCCGGGGGTGCATTCTTGGAGGTCCCCCGTGTTAAGCGGGGGGCCACAATGGAGAGGACATTCTCGGTGGCTGGGCTGCACCTTTGGAACTCCATGCTGGAGGAAGTTCATCTGACCCCAAGCCTCTTGATTTTTCGGAAAAGGTGCAAGGCCTGGTTGTTCGCCCAGGCCTTTGGGGATGGGGGGAGAGGGTGTAGTGGGTCTTTTTATCTCCCCTATCCTAGTATTGTTTTATGTATCCTGGGCCCCGTTTTTATGTAATTTTTGATAGTGAATTTTTAATCTGTTTTAAAATGTTTATATTGTTGTTTTATATTGTTGGAAGCTTCCCCGAGCTGTGTTCAGGAGGGGCGGGGTATAAATGCAATAAATAAATAAATAAATAAATAAATAAAATAAAATAGTATATAACAAACTAGGAAGGTACCCATAATCAGCCCTTCACAGATACGGTGTAATATCCTTTCTCCTTTTCATCTCTGTCATTGCCCATCGCACGATATTTAGTGTCCAAGCACCCTACGAATGTTCTCAGACCTGGTTGGAAAGTAACAATAATTGAATTCAAACTGTGGCCATTGGCATTTGGCCTGGTTTTTGGCATTTATTCCCCACACCCCACCCGAGGTAAGAAATATTACTAGTGAATATCAAATTTTGCAGTTGAGCTGCTCTTATATTATTATATGCAGCAGCACCATCACTCTTGAAAGGCCAGGTTTAATAAAGATAATATCATCACATAGCCCTTACAAGGCTTATTCCTACAAGGTGAAGCTGAGCCCTGCAAGGTGAGGTGAGTCCTACAGAGGGTAATTAAATCCCAGCAGGTACCACAGATTTTCAGCTACCTGTGGGTATATGAAAATCAGTTTTATGAGCTCAATGGCTTTGATTACCAATTGGAGAGGTGCACAATGATAAGACAGGGATGCTTTCTGCATCACTGAAGTGCTCACTTACAGATGTGCAGTATTTGCCAGGAAATTGGGTGACAACATAAAAACGTACGTTCATGACCCTTCTGTGATAAAAACCGCAGCTGATTTATTGGTGATGTTTCATGTTGGTTAAAGGGCAGTTTTCAAAATCTTCAATTGTTTTTTTAATAGCCATAAAGCACTAATTTTCTCTTCTGGTTGGAAAGGTACCAGAGGTAGCTTTTCCCAAACGTCCATAGCATGGGAAAAAATCAAGCAGGGAAACTTGGGGGTGGGGAGTAAACTCAGGTCAGGTGTACTGTAGTGGACAAAGTGTTTGGACTTGGACCTTGAGTTCAAATCCTGTTTTAGCCATGAACTTACTGGGTGGCCTTGGGAAAGTCGCTATCTCATATGGCCTAACATTTTGAGTAGCCAAAGAGGAACAAGTGCTGCCCCCTCAGCCATCACACCTCCAACCACCACCAAATATGCTGCCCCCCATTGCACTTACATGTGTACATACACACATCTCTTCCAACATTTCAAATGCATCAAGACTAGAGGTGTGCACCAGGGACCCATGTCATTTTCATTTTCATTTTCTGTTTTTGTTATTTAAATCTGTCATTTCCATTTTCATAAATATCAAATTTTTGTTTTTGTTTTTCCTTTCATTTTTGTTTTCCATTGGTTTTAATGGAAAATACATTTTTGGCTGTAACTGCTTTGTCTTCCATTATATTTGGCTAAAGCCTGGAGAGTGTGTACCTCCAATGGATGGCGTTAGGTGTACCAAATTCCAAAAATATTAGATAAAGGTATCAAATTTTATAATCAGTTGAATTATATTATTATGCAAACATCTTCATATACATTCTTAGCTGTAACTTCTTTGCCTCACATTTAATGTAGATGAACCCTGGCATGTTTGCACCCCTTCCCATGTTTACTATCACTGCCAACTTTCAGAAGGATTGGATAAAGGGTCCTGGTGGTTTAAGCAATTAACTTTATAAATGTATGTCTGACTGTAACATCTTTGTAGTTCAACCAGCGTACCTGAAATTTGGCACAGATCTATATCACATCTATATCACATCTATATCACACTTTCATAATCATCTCTGCCAAATATCAGAAAGATGTGATAAAGGGTCCCAATTTTTATATGCCTGCACAGCATATGTAGAGAAGGAGTCTATGCCAGGGATTCTCTTACGTGTCACTGTGGTATAAGATCGATTTGTGATGCCAGTTGGCCAGCAGAAATGTCAACCAAATAAAAGAGCCAATAGAGATTCTTTTATGTCCTCTGTCACAGTGCTGCAGGATGTGATTGTGATGAAAATTGGCCAGCTTGGATGTGTAAACTATGTCTCACGATTGCTGGGATGCTATCCCCAAAGTCCCCGTTATGTCCCTTCTATGCCGCCTCAAAGCCACTATCGATTGGTCCTGTAAAGCTGCAAGTATGCAGTAATTGGCCAGTGAATGTGTATGTCAGTCTTTTGGGTTGCTCTACATCCTCCCTCCCGTTGCCATTCCAGGTACCTTCCTTTGACTGGCACTTCATGTGCTGCTATTTATCTGAATGGTCTTCAAGGGAACAACTTCAATTTCTTATCACGTTTGGGCCCTTTATCAAATTGTTCGGTAGTTTGGCAGAGATGACAGGGAAGGTATGTGATACATTCCTTCCAAATGTCTTGTCATAGTCATAGTTTATTCATGGCACTGGCTCTTGCCATGGCCCAAAACAAACAAACAAAGACAAACACATACACAATACACAATATAAACATATACACAACAATATAACAAACTTCATATACAACATTCATTAAATATACCAAAAATCAAGTGACTGATCCAGCTATCATAAATCCGATTAATCCAGGATGGTGGGTATTTCCTATTGCTAACCACGGTCCACCCATAAATCACATGTCACATCCTTGTATGATAGCAACAGTCTCAAGAAGTCCGTTTATTACTAATTAATAACAACCTCCTCCCCTACACCCTAATTTAGGGCAAATATCAAAACTTAAAAGTGCCTTGCTCTTCCACGGGGCTTACTTTGGCTGAACTTGACCCCTGACAACAAACAAAAATAATACAATAAAAGCTGCATTCTCAAAAACTAACCATAATGAAATCCAAACACAAAAAAAAAGAAAAAGAAAATATATATATATATATAACACATCCAATTAGGCCAGAACTTAAAAATGCCTTGCTCTTCCAAGGGGCTTACCATGGCTAAGCTTAACCCCTGACAACAAGCAAAATATTACAATGGAATCTACATTCATAACAAGATCCCAACAACTGAAATAAATAGTACGCATCCGATTTGAGGCCACATAAAACAACTCAGTACTATAACTGAGCTAGAATACATTTCCTTCTTTTAGCAATGAGTAATAGAAAGGTTGCAACAGCAATCAAATAATTCCTGTTTGTTAGAGTAAACAAATAAAGAATGCACTCAGAAGACTTTAGCCTTACTCTATTTATCAACGGAGTCACTCAAATCTCCCTTAGATGCTCATAATACGGGCAGTTCAAAATTTGATGCTCAATCGTCTCCACCTCTTGCAAAATACAGGTGCATTTACGATCCTCGTAGGGAATTTTCAATAAGCGACCCTCAAGGACCGCTGATTGCATTAGATGAAAGCGAAACAGGATGTATTGTCTCCTCAATAATTTATTATCCAGTAGATCTAAGTAGGGCTCCATTTGGAAACCCAACTTGCAAAGGCCTAAACTGGGCGCCACCTTCCAGGCTTTCAGCCTCGCAATATCCTCCTGGGTAGACATCTCTAGAACGTATCTCAAGTTCCTTCTTTATATTTGAGATAGATTTTCCTTGAAAATATACAAAGGAAAATCCCAGAGTCTTCAAAACTTGCGAAAGGTATCTCAGCCAGGGATATGCCCCAGAACCCCTATAAGAGAGCTCCTCAGCCAAGCACCTAACCTGCAAGGAATCCATAGGGGCTACCACCAGTCTAAGCCAATACCTTAAAAATGTCATCCTAGAATGGTGCTCCAAGGATAAGCTGTTAGTCTCTGCTCGAATAACTGCCACAGGGACACTATTTAATTTAAGGATTCCTTGCAGAAATTGATTTTGTACTCGATCAGCGATTACACAGCCTGGGTGTGGAATTATTTCCATTCCAAAAGTCAGCATCGAATAGACTTTTGTCTGGAAAACCTTTAATGCAGTGCCAATCGCTATTCCATGCGAGATCTTGAAGGCTTTGAGAAAAGCTCTCACTGTGTTCTCTGACAGACGGGCTCTCTTTTTCATATGCGGCATCCATGTACCTCCCAACACTCCCAAATAGGTGAATTCATTTACCACCTCCATCGACAGATTTAATATACACCATTTACGCACTCAAGGTCTGCCTCCAACAATGAAGATCTTGGATTTGCCTTCATTAATTTGCAGACCATTTTCTTGACAATATTCTATTAAGGAGGAGAAGGATTTCCTTAGACCTTTCTCAGACTGCGGTAACAAAACAAGGTAATCGGCATATTGTAAAGCATGGAGATAAAATTCACCAATTTTGGGAGGATGTGGATTTCATGCCTTGATGTAAGGTACCAGGTCTGCCACATATAAATTAAAAAGCAAAGGCACCAGCACACATCCTTGATAGACACCTCTGTTTATCGCAATAGGAGCACTAAGATTACTCTTGGGGGACCCTCTCACTCTTGCTGTATTACTAGTGTGGATCTCTACCAAGATGGCAAGAAGATTATATCATCTAAACCCATCTGCCTAAGCTTTGTCCAGAGTCTTTCATATGGAACAGAGTCAAATGCCTTTGTGAAGTCCATAAATTCCAGGAACAGTTTCCCCTTCCTGATCTTAGTATACTTCACAATTAGATGAGACACCACAAAAGTACAATCCATAGTTGATCTATTTGTTCTGAAACCATATTGTTCTGATGGAATGATGTTATTAGAATCTGCCCATTTCTGCAGGTGTTGAAGAATAACTGAGGAGAAGAGTTTACCTATGACCGGGAGAAGACTAATTGGCCTATAGCTATTACATTTACAGATGCAGTTATAGAGCAGTATCCTCTGATAAAGGCTTTGGAGGCTTTTTTGATGGATACAACTGGTACAACAAATGTCTCTTCTTCCCATACTGCCTTCAGGAATCTTTCCCCTATAGATCAGGATAGTATTATCCACAGAAGTTAGATGTGTTTCGGAAAGGAATTTGGGTAGAACCCCTTGAATATCAGGTCCCTCCACCAGTGGATGCATCCCAATTACATATACCTTTATTTACTTATCAAGAATATACAGATGCACATTATTTAGAGGCGAATGAGGAAGGGAGTCCGCCAGTGAAATTGGCACTCATATCAGGAGACCTAAAGGAAGCGGTTCATAACCATCGAGGCAATTCTCTAGAAATTGAGTTACATCATAAACCCCTGATAGTAAGTCTCCCTTGTACTAGTTTAAGAAAGAGCGAACTTATAGAAATTGAAGGCTGCAGTATTATTGATGACAGTGGCCACTCGAGTTACTGTAGGACAATCTCAGGTACAAGCTCCTGAGGAATTAGATTGACACTTTGCTGGGGGGGCCTCACCTCTGCTTTTGGAGATGGAGCCTCTGCCAACTTTGGGTCGGTGTTTTACACAGGATGCTACAATCTTTTCATCAAATTCCTTTAAATTAGCCTCTTGGAACATCGCAGGCCTCAGTGCTAAGCTCTGTGACAGTGATTGGGTAGATTTTCTTGATCAATTTGAACTTATATGACTACAGGAGACTTGGTTACTTTCAAATTCTTCTCCTGGTGGCAATCACTTCACTGTGGGGAAATTTCTAGTAAATTTGCATGGGGCCCAGAAGAGGGGAAAGAGTGGTCATGCTTCCTGTGGGTTAGCCTTTTTTGTGTCCTGCTCTAGTCTATGGTCTTTTTTGATCTTAGAATCCCCTAGACCAGAATTTCAGGCAGGGTTGCTTAAACTCCCAGATATGTTTCATTACCTTGTGGTTAATGTATATGTTCCCCCTGTCTCCTCCCTGTATTATAGTGAGGATGTATGGGGTGTTTTGGAGGATTGGTGTAGAAAATTGCAAGATAAATACCCTTGAGCTAGTCTTATCCTCTTGGGTGATTGGAATGTGAGGATTGGGATGGATGACCCTAGGAAGAAAGGGAGGTACAGTCCCACTCCCTGGTTCCTTGTCGAAATTAATGTGACAAGATAGTTAACGAAATGGGACGCCACCTTTTGGAATTTATTTATTCTGCTGGATTAATTTCGCTTAACAGAAGATTTCCCGGGGACCTGGTAGGGGATTATACTTTTGAGAACTCCTAGGGTCGCAGTACGGTTGATTATATCTTTATCGAATTAGAGGCTTGGTTGAGTTTTGATACCTTCAAATTACATATTAGACCCGAAAGCGATCATAGACTATTGGAAACCCGAATAGTGATGAATGACTTGTCTAAACAAGCACCCCTGTTAACTTCAGAAGCTCTTTTAAGGGAGTGTCGTAGGAAGTGGGACCCTATGACCCTATTCTGTAAGCTTCAGGAGTTGTGTTATTTGGGCCCACTTAAAGAATTGGGAAATCAGTTTATGCAGGAGGGACATTCCCTAGAAAGTGTGGCCATCTTTACCAAAATAATCGAACTTCTCCATGGGGAAGTTCTTACGACCTCCTGTAAGAAGGTACTTAAGCAGCAGAGGGGATGGTTTGATAGGCAGTGTCGAGTAGCCAAGTCCCAATTGCAGAAGGCTAAGAAGCTTTGGGTAAGTACTCAGTCGGTTAATAACTTGGCCATGTATCAGACTTTAAGGCACCCATATAAATTGTTATTGCGTTCAAGGAGGCTCCGATATTATAATATGAAATGGGCAGAATTAGAGGTAGCTGCTCGGTTGGGAAATTCTAGGCATTTTTGGCTTGTGTTAAACCAAACAATACATGTAAATCATAGGGCCTTGTGTGTGATTTCAAATGCGATCTGGGAGCGTTTTTTTGGAAGGCTATATGAAGCCGGGAACCCGTCTTGTCCTTCGGATGAAGGTAGAAAAAGTTTAGCTGCCTGGTCTTCTATACCTTCTTTTTTTGAATGGCAGGATCTGGAGAATTTGATTATGGCCCTTAAGAGCGGCAAATCTCCTGGTCCGGATTTCCTGACAGTGGAAGTTTTGCAGGCGGTCCCACAATGGTGGGCAGCAATTTTGTGCAAACTGTTTAGGGATATTTTTGGTGGGGGACAATTGCCGTTCTCTTGGGGTAGGAGTCTGATTATATCAATATATAAAAAAGGGGATCGTAGTGACCCAAATGTCTTGTAAACAGGATGGAATATAAAAATGTTACAGCTGGAAATGTATTTTCATGTTAATATCTTATACCATCAGGACCCTTTATCCAATCTTTCCAAAAATTGGTAGGAGTATTAGGGCTTGTGGAGGGACATAATATTCACAGGTTTCATGAAAAGTGGATGGAAGATAAAGAAGTTGTAGCCATGAATGTGTATGGAGTTTTTATTAAAAGCACAACATTCAATTGCTTCTAAAATCGGTTTTCTTTATCTAATCTTTTCATAAATTGGTACACATACAACCTCCCCAGGTTTCATCAGGATTTAATAATAAACAAAAAATGTATAGCCAGAAATATGTTTTTCAGTGTGTTCCCTTTATTTCAAAAACAAAATGCTGTTTTCATTTCTATTTTCATTATTATTATTTGTTGTTTTTGTTATTGCAATAACAATAATGAAAATGACAATTTTTGTTATTGTTATTGTAATAATGAAAATGACATGCACATCCCTACAGAAGCTCTCTTGCTTATCATTCTATTTAGTTTCCTGTCATTCCATCATCTCTTTGTTGTCCTTTCAAGTGCTTTTCCTGGAAGGCAGGCAGGAGGCCGGAATGCTGGTCTTTTTGTCTTTCTCTCCTGAAAGAGAGAGACTGACCCCCTGAAAGAGGGACAGTGGGATTCTACACCGAAAGAGGGACTGTCCCTCCTAGGTACTGACTGTTGGGAGGTATCCTATCTCTCAGCTTCAGTTCCCCATCTGTAAAATGGGAATAATAATGATCTATACTGCAGGGTTATTGTGAGAATGAACTAGATACAGTTTTAAAGAACTTTGAACACTGAAAGAGATATATAGATGTTTGATAAATAATAATCTGAAGAACAAGCTTAAAGAGAGATTGTGGTGGGGCATATCATTTTATACTAAACTGTAATTTATGAGAACTGCAATGAGGCGTGGATGGTCAGAAACTGACTAAACCAGTTATCCAGTACAAATTCAGCACAGCTACTTAAATCCACTTGTAAGATTGTATTTTCCACCAAATCAAATCTTCAAATTTAGGTCCTTTTCACATGGACATGCCCCCCCTCTTGCTCATGTGTGCGGGTGGGTGGGTGGTGGTGTCTGTGGGATCGCCGCAGCAGGTGGGTGGGGGTCTGTGCGTGCTTCCCCCCACCTCCACCCATGAAGCAACGGGTGCCAATAGTGGATTCTCCATGTGTGGAGATGGGTGGAGGTTGGTGAGCATCCGTGGGACGGGCCGCCCATACACCACCATCTCCACTCATCCCCCACAGACTGTGGAGGTGCAGCAGTCCATGTGAAAATGGCCTTAGTTTCACAGAAGATCGCATGTTCACTTACTGTGGAAATTGCTATCCTTTTTGCACATTTTATCAGCAACCACACAGCAGTTTTAGTTTATTTCTGACCTTATGGTCAAAATTCTGTTCGTTTTGCTAAACAAAGATCAAGAAGCATTTTTGAATGCCCATATTACAGAGCAGGAAGTTCAAGAGGCAATAATAGCCTCAAAGACTAACAAGGCTTCTGGGCTGGACAGATTCCCAAACTTTACAAAGCCTTTGCAACAATTCTGGTGCCTTATCTCACAGTAGTGTATAATAATATACTAGCAGAAAAAGAGATGCCGCTGAATTTTTACAATGCAGTAATTACAATAATCCCCAAATCTGGTAGAGACCCAGACCAAATGCGGAAGCTATCGTCCAATTTCCTTGTTGAATATGGATTTTAAGATTTTTGCCAAAATCCTTGCTGATAGATTGAAGGTGATAAGTGGTGAAATCATTCATAGAAATCAGACTGGTTTCATCCCAGGCAGACAGGGAAGGGATAATATTCAAAAGGCCATCAATATTATATTCACATTAAACAAGCAGAAAGTCCCAGCTATGGTAATCTCAGCTGAAGCTGAGAAAGCTTTTGACTTTGTGGAGCCGAAGTGTTTATTTAAGGTCCGGGAGAAGCTGGGCTTCGGAGGTAATTTTCTAGGTTGGCTCTCTGCAATCTAAAATCCAGACCTTTAATCAACAGAAAGCTCACAGAGCCTTTTCAGTTGCAGAGGGGAACCAGACAGGGATGCCCCCTGTCCCCTCTGCTGTTTAACATGGTATTGGAGGTTTTGGCTTCAGCAATTCGGCAAAATGAAAAAATAAAGGGGGTACAAGTCAGGGGATGTGTAAACACACTTTTGCTTTATGCAGATGATTTATTAATGTATATAACTAATCCGGAGGAGACTCTGCCAGAGCTGCTGGGGGTGATGAAGCAATTTGGAAAAATCTCGGGATATTAGATTAACAGGGAGAAATCCTTTGCATTAATTTTTGTACAAGGGAAAGAACAAGAGGAACAATTTTTAAAAAAATCACCATTTCCGGTAGCTGAGTCAGGTCTGAAATACCTAGGAGTAACGCTAACAAAAAAGATGAAAAACTTATACTCTGCCAACTTCCTCCCTTTAATAAAACAATTGAAGGAAGAAGTACGACCTTGGCAGAAATTGATGGTTTTGTGGCTAGGAAAAATTAACCTTCACAAAATGATAGTGCTCCCCAAACCTTTGTACAAGCTTATGGCAATCCCGATCTCAATGCCAAAGTCTTTTTTTAAATTAAATGATGATCTTTTAAAGGACATAGTGTGGAACGGGAAGAAACCACGGATTAGGAAACAATCTTTAATGCAACTTCAAGAGAAGGGGGGAGGTGTCTAAATGTCCCTGATATAAGACTTTATCACATGGCAGCATCTCTAGGGGGGATGTATGATTGGTATCATGACTCAAATGCCCCTGAATGGGAAGAACTAGAAAAAGAACCCTTACAGGTACAGACGCTAAAGGACCTGATTGTAGACCAGGGTACGATCCCCATGGAAACTAAAAATGAACATCCATTTGCTGGAACCTTGTGTAAGAACTGGGCAAAAAAGAGAAAAAGGTCTCCACTGCTGCTGAGGCATCATCATACTCCCTCTGGTAGCTCTGGGTGGGCACCACCTGCTCCACTGACCTCAGCCATGCTGCTTGTCCTTTTGTGCTGGGCCCCATGCTC
>QEPC01004630.1:1486979-1526065 GCA_003113815.1 Sphenodon punctatus | reverse complement strand
AAGGAAGTCTTTTATCTGTATAGTTTCTCAGAACATTTTAGGTTGGAAAACCAAATTAATGGATAATGATTTTGGTTGTTTCATTAGATCCTTTGACATTATTTTGCTCCAAGAAATGTGGCATGTGGGGCAATTGGACTTGGACCGGTATGTGTCCTCTGTTTTGGACATTACACCATCTGAAATGAAGGGTACACATCATAGAGTTTCAGGTGCTCTCCAAACACTCTAGGCTGACATCTGTGATTACATGGTGCTGGAAGTGTGTGCCTTAACAGACAGGGGGAACATGATGGCTTCATGGGTACCTCATGCACCCCCGTGCCCAACACGTGGGAGGTAGCCCCGAGGCAGCACATTGTCTTACCTTTTCCCAGATTTGCCTGGTGGCAGGCTCCACATTCCCAGAAATGACGCGGTGTACGATAGCCCCAGAGTGAACGTCTGGTGGCTGCAGGACACACAACTGTTCATTATGTTTGAACTTTGGTAAATCCAGGGCTAATGGGGGCAAATGTAGTGCAACATCCTGTTGGTTAACACCCTGTGTAATTAAGTGATCTGATTAACAGTGATTTCTTAAGGTATTTCCTCAAGATGTGATCAGTGACACCCTGTGGACCCTGAGAAACGTATGTCCAGAACCACAATCTAGAGGCTGGTGGCATGCATACAGTTCACATGCCCTCACCCCTTTGGTAGAAATGGAGGCTGGAGGGGGTACATCAACTGTTTTGAAACCCCCACAGAGTGGAGGTGATAGCCCTCCCTGTGTGTGCTTCTAGTAGAAGCATAGGAGGTCACTGATGGCAGTCTTCCCCAACACTGCTGCTTAGGGATGTGCATGTCATTTTTGTTATATCAATAATTGTTTTCGTTATTGCAATAACAAAAATGACAAAATAATAATGAAATAAGGATAATGAAAGTTGTTATTGATTTCATTATTGTCTGGCAGGTGTTTTTTTGGAGGGAAATGTGGAGAGGGGAGGAGGGAGGAGACATCTCAGAGCCAGAAAGAGTGTGTTAAACTCTTGAACTGGGAGGGGAAGGAACTGGTGAATGTATCTCTGGCCAATGAGCAGCGCAAGCAGATTCCAGCAGTTGAATGGCACCCAGTGATTCCTCAATGCCTATGCCTCCCAGAACCAGGAGGGCTCTGGGGGAGGGCACTGAAACCCTTAATACTGTAAGGCTAGGCTGCTTCACTCTGTGTTAGCTCTCTTGCTTGTCAGGGTGCGTTTGCAGAAACTGCTGGTGCTTGCACTAGAAGTTGACCCATATATATCTCCCTTATTTCCTTTCCTACCACCCAGTCTTTATTCCCTAGGTACACACACATACATACACACATACACACACACACACACACACACATTTTCATTTTTGTTAATAACGAAATGTCATTTTTCGTTATCAGTATTAGTACCGATTTCAAACAAAGATTTGATTTTTGGTATCAGTATCGATCACACACACACCTAATCTCTCTCTATATATATATGGACAGAGGAAGACAGGCAGGGGAAGGGAAAAGGAAAACTCAGAGGTACATCCACTATCTCTGATCTCTCTCTCTCTCTGTGTGTGTGTGTGTGTGTGTGTGTGTGTGTGTGTGTGTGTGTGTGTGTGTGTATATATATACACAGAGAGAGAGAGAGAGATCAGAGATAGTGGATGTACCTCTGAGTTTTCCTTTTCCCTTCCCCTGCCTGTCTTCCTCTGTCCATATATATATAGAGAGAGATTAGGTGTGTGTGTGATCGATACTGATACCAAAAATCAAATCTTTGTTTGAAATCGGTACTAATACTGATAACGAAAAATGACATTTCGTTATTAACAAAAATGAAAATGACACATTTTAATAATGAAAATGATTGAAAAATGAAAAAAAACATGGGGCCCTGGTTCGCATTCCTACTACTGTTGTGGTTTTGGGCAGCTGCTGAAGACAGTCTCTTCCTAAAAAGCATAGAGCTCTAGGGAAGCCCTTATTGTAGTAGGGAATAGCTTACGGATAGCCTTCCCATGACCTTGGCTGTAGACCAGAGGCTGCACTGGACAAATCATGTTGGATCTCAGACACATCTGCAATCCATTAAAATTGTGCTCACATGGGTGACATGTGTGTGTGTGGTAGCATGGGGACACGTGCTCCCAGATTTTTGGAAGTCCTATAGAACCCCTGCCCAGTTCCCGCTTCTGTGCCTCCCACTATCGACAGTTACCAGTCACCTATGTGTGGTCATGCCACATGCACCCTGGTTTTCTTCCTCCTTGATATTCCTGTAGCAACGTATCAGAGAGAATTAGTCAGTATCACTAAACAATATTGCCAGCTGACTTTGATTTAGTTTCAGCTATGATTTCTCCTTCATCAATTTCCCACTAAGTGTAAGCCCTTGTGATAGTTGCAAGAAGCACTTTTAGACAATTTTTATATGTCCCTGACACTGTATGAGAAGACAAGTAGTGCTAAAGGACTTAATATTGATGTCATATTCAGAGGACTGTAGTACTACAGAAGATTTAAAAGTGCAGTCACGTACTTGCCTACATATATATATATATATATATATATATATATATATATATATATACACACACACACACACACACACCCTTTGGTAGAAAGGTATATAATCAACGCTCAACCCTCAAAGGATGTTTTGTGGATTTTAAATTCAGCCATGCATTTATAGAATCACAAATCTTTATGTTAGTAGCTACCTTAAAGTTCATCTACTCCAATCCCCTTCCTTATACAGGGACGATTCATAACAGAAAAGCCATCTATAGAGTCATCTGCCATGTATGTTGTAGCTTTAGTCATCCTGTATTCAAGCAAGGGGCTGGACTAGATGACTTCGACGTCACTTCCTTCTATGGATTCTTCTAGGAGTCTATATTTTTCAAACCCTATTTTTAAAGGACCACCAGGGATGGGGAGTCCAAAACTTTCCTTGGTGATTTGTTCCATTACCTAACTGTACTTATGGTAAGAAAATGTTTCCTACTATTTAGTCTAAATCTTTCCCCCCTCAGTTTAAGCCCATTGCCTCTAGCCCTATCCTCTGTAGCTGCAAATCAGCTGAGTACCATTTTGATTATAAGAAAGAATCACATATTTCAATGCTTTTATCATGTCTCCTTACAACCCCTAATCTCCGTTTCTTTTGGCCAAATATCCCCATTACCCTTAACATCTCCTCATAGGTCTCCCATCCCAGCCCCTTCCACTTCTTTGTTGCTCCCCTCAGAACTCATTCCATTTTGTCACCATCTATCTGAAAGCAAAGAGTTCCAAACTGCATTGATTATTGTGTGACTTGCACAAACCCTTTCTTGAGCAGCTGCTATAGTCTTTAAAAACTAGAGGATTGTTCTGGATGCATATTAGAAAGACATAATGGCAGAATAGCTGATCTCGGAGGTGCAAGGTATTAGATTCCAAAATGTGTCCCATAGAACATGGCATGAGTATGTCATTGGCACTTGTGTTTTGGTCTGGAAAGAAATGGCTGTCCGTATGGTGCTGAATCTACTTGTTTCCATCTGTTAAATGTCATCAAAAGTGAATTCCAAAAAGTTAACTCATTTTCCAATATGTTTTTTCCTGTAAACAATTGCTCTAATTGACTCCAGTCTTTTAAAGGACATAGCAAAATTGGAATGGACCCTGGTGCAGAAGATGGAATAGGCCTCCTTGTCCTATCATCACCTTTGCCCCCACATGAGAGGCACATGCATTGTAGATCCACCTGGATTGTGGGCCCTGGTACAGCTGCATCTGCTGCACTTGTTATAGCTACACCCGTGGGTCTGTTGTTTGCTTGTCACTGACAGGGCTAGTGATCCATGTGACTGTAAACAGGATGGAAGATGCCTTATACAGCAAACACATGGCCAACAGCATGAATGAGTTTGAGAACCCCTGAGTCATAAGCAAGAACCCACACCCATCTGAGATTAAGGAGTGAGAAAGCTGGAGGCTGATGAAATGTAGTATCAGGAAAGTGAACTTGATTCTGAAGACCAGTGACCAATTTAATAAGCATGAAGGTTGGCAAATGCTGACTGGGACCCACCTGGTTCAAGTGAGCCTACCATCTCCCCTCTACCAGTGAGCTCCACCAAGGGTGCTGTCAGAATGTTATCAATGGGTGTGGTTACAACAGAAAGGGGCAGGAGTGTTGCTTTTCTCCATCCCTTTACGATATGACCCCATCCCCTAAGGAGCATCGAGATGGAGCTCCAAAGGGGTGGGGGGAAGTGGAGACTGGGTGGGGGGAGCAAGTATCTTGCCTGCCCCCCTTCACGGCCCCTAAGCTCCACCCTCACAAGTAACTGAGGGTAAAAACAAAAGTGACAGTAACCTGTTCTGGCCCGAAGGCCACTGTTACATTTATTATTAGACCACTAGATTTTCACCAAGACTGACCCTGGATGTGTTGGCAGCTAGCCCTTGCTCTCACCTCAGCAAATGGCCAAAGTCACAGCCAGGGCTAATGACAACCCAGTTGGAGCAAAGCAAGCCAGAGCATGTCCATACATCTGTTCCCACTGGCCTGACTCAGATCCACCATGGCTGACTGCCATGGCAGTCGTCCTAGGCTGTCATAGATGCCTGTCATGGTGGGGGTGGGGCGCTAGGAGCAGCATGGGGTCATGGCCAGGTGGCCGCATGTTCATGCATCTCCCTGCCCCTCCCAGACTCTAGTCATGTGAACGTTTGTTCTGCAGCCCTACCCAGTCTGGACCAAGTCCGCGGTGGCTTTGTGACCTGAGCCAGGCCAGGTTGCCACCGTGGTGTGGTCATGTCTGTTTTTACCCTGAGTCACATGTAACTTCATTGTGCGCTCCCTTAGTAGAAAGCTTGTTGACCATGCTCTGCCCCTATTTTGGACCCAATCCTGTTTTCCCAGACATCAGTGAGAGTCTTTCCATGGACTTCAGTAGACATTGGGTTGTTCTCATGTAAATCAAGAGCTGATAATATGAAAATAGTGTGAGACTGGAGTTAGATCCATTGTAATAACCTTTACTATTGAGAGAAATTAATACCTCCATTTATTTTTGTGACTTGGATATGCTAATCACTGGGTTTACCGTTTTACTTTGCCTTTCCCAAGGGATATGCAAGATCTATATAGAATTCATTAGCAAAAGAAGTGGTAGCTTACTAAAGCACCAAATAATCATCTTGATTGAGCCCAGCCTCACTCAAAATGAAAGATTTAATCGTATTATTTCTCCTCTGTCAAATGTGTTTGGAATTTGAAATTACACTACACTGAAGCTGTTTAAAGTAATTTACTATCGTATACTGACTGTCTGCAGGTTTCTAATGGAAATGATAGGTGTCTAATAGAGAGGAATAGCACAGAAAATTTAAGGGAAGAATTTTGGATTTGCTCCAGTTAACTTTACAATGAATGATCATGGGAAACTGACTGAATGGTATGCAATATACTTTTGATTGAGATTACTACTCCTCTGACACATTCCCTAGTAATAAATCATCAGCATATAGACAGAGTGTGAAATGGGGAACATTTTGCATCTATCTAGGTCTATCCTGATGGTCATGGCTAACAGCGCAGGCCAAAATCTTAATTTCTGGTTGTCTGATATAAATGTGGTCACCTAAATCAAACTGGTTTATTTTCAGGAGTGTTCACTAGTCCTTGCTCCTGCAGCAACAGCAACCGCTTAGCGTTTTTGAGAAAATATGCCTGTGCTCATTACCAATAAATAATGTGGTAGGTGGGCAGAGCTTCAGGGAAGCGATCTTAATATAGCATGCTAAGAGGGCAACGTTTTTACATAATGAGACTTTTGTGTTTCTGCGCTGGCTGCCTGCCCTTCCCTCAGTGGTGGCTAGTGATAAAAAAAAATTGGTAGCAAAAGAGGGGAGGGATACAATATAAACCCTCAACTCTCAGGCACAAGGCTTCCCAGCCCTTTCACTCATACTTACAAACAAGCTCCCGACACCTCTCCTCCACCTCCCTCTCTTCTTCCCTCCCCAAAAGAGAACCTTCTTCCTCTGTTCTGGGAGCTGTTGCTGCCCAAATCCAGCAGCCAGTACTGGATGAATTCTAGCCAGGCTCAGGCTGCATTAGTACAACTGCAAGTGAGCTCTATTGAACCTGCTCGCAGCTTCCTAGAGAACAGTGCGTGGGTAGAACCTAGAGATGGGGTAAATATTAGCCTTCTCTGGGTTCTACCAACAGGACAGTAGTCTGTGCTCAGGGAGCTGTGAGCAGGCTAGGGTGGCTAAATATGCAAATTTTAGAGGACGCTTGTGAAAAACACAGGTTTCAGCGCTGCATTGACTGCAATGCAACTCTGCAACCCGGGCTGCGGAGCTTCCCGTAGAGTCCCCATGTGACAGTGGACCTCCATCCTCTCCTTCTATTGTGTCCCAGGCACACCTTTTGGATCGCCTGGAGTCACTTAAATCCCAGTTAGGGGAAATTAAAAGATTTCGGAGGTGTAGAGGGCAACCAACTCCCATTAAGGAATCTTGGGAGGATGCAGGTGGTCGGGGGCAGCTCCCCTCCACATCCCTGCTATTAACTTCATACTCCCGGTCGGTGAGTTGGACAGCAACTGGGGAGGAGGACCGGGGTCTGAATGCTCAATTAAGAGAGGAGCAGCTCATCCTGCCTGCCAGTATGGAGGTACCACCGGGTGATCAGGCGGATTCCCAGGTGCAGGGAGAGGAGGCTATTACCCCAAGGAGGCCGAGAGCTCAGGATGCCTCCCAGAGTTTAGTAGTAGTAGGGACTGACCAGACAGTTCCCACCTGGAATAAGCTGACAAGCCTGATGGAAGCCCCACCAGAAAATCCACAGCAGGAGGTAGGCGGAAGTTCCTTACGCGAACCCATTTTGGATTTGAGGAATGTAGGTAGTCCTCAGGCTGCTAGGGTGCTGAGGCACCATCCAAGACCCCCCCTTAAAAAATGACAGAAGGATGGGTCGGTTGCGGGCCTTACCTTCATCTCATGGAATATCTCTGGATGGCGGACGCATCAGGCCGACCCTGAGTTCTATAACTTCTTGCATTCAGCTGACATCGCCTTACTCCAAGAGACCTGGCTGGCCGAGCCCCCTCCCCAGCCCCAGTGGAAGAGGTTCGATACACATTGGGTGAATCCACTTCCATCTGAGGTGCAGGGCCATCCTAGTGGAGGGTTAGTCTTACTAGTAGCCTCCTCCCAAAAAGTCCAGGTAACGTGTGTTAGTTATATTATTATTATTATTATTATTATTAACAAACATTTATATAGCGCCAGCAGTGTACCTGGCACTTTACAAAGTAATAAAATAGACACGGTCCCTGCCCCTAGGGCTTACAATCTGAGAGACAGGAGCTGGGGGAGAGACTTAGGAAGGGGAACAGAGGGAGAGACAAGGGGTTTAACATTCATGAAGATGCGAGGTCTCAAGTGCACGTACTTGGCTTGGTTACGATGAGAATGACAGCAGGAAGGTCCATGTTGCAAGGATAAGGGTAAACCGATTGTAGGTATAGGAATAGTGGCTCAGCAGGATAAAGAGTCAGACAGAGCAGAGCGAAAGAGGTGAGTTTTAAGGAGAGATTTGAAGGTATGAAGGGAGGGGGCAAGGCGGATGTGGACAGGGAGGGAGTTCCAGGCATGGGGGGCAGCAAGTGAGAAGGGACGAAGGCGCTTAGGGGAGCAGGGAAGGCATGGAAGGGTGAGAGAAGGGACAGAGGAGGAGCGAAGTGCACGGGCTGGAGTATGGAAGGCGATAAGTGCAGAGAGGTAGGGGGGAGCAAGGTTGTGAAGAGCTTTATAGGTGAAGACTAGGAGCTTGTGCAGGATTCGTTCAGGAAGGGGAAGCCAGTGAAGCGAAGAGAGGAGGGGCTGCAAAGGATTAAAGCCTGTCTCTTATACACATCTAGATGTGTATAAGAGACAGGGAGAAAGGTGAGACCGGGGAAGGCCAGTGAGAAGGAGGTTACAGTAATCAAGGCGAGAGATGACCAGAGCATGAACAAGAGTTTTGGCAGACGAGACAGAGAGAAAAGGGCGAATCTTAACAAAGTTATGGAGGAAGAAGCGACAGGATTTAGCAACAGAGTCAATGTAAGAAAGGGCTGAGTCAAAGATGAAGCCTAGGCTACGGGCTTGGGGGACAGGCAGGATGGTGACTCCATCAATAGTTATTGACAGTGAGGAAGGAGAGGAAGGATGAGGGGGGAAGATAAGGAGTTCAGTTTTAGCCATGTTGAGTTTGAGTTGAAGTTGAGACATCCAAGTAGAGATGTCAGAGAGACATCTCTATATAAAAGCATACTTTGCCATTTTCCATTGTTATTGGCCAGGGGGCAGGGAGATGCTCATAGGATTGGTATATATTCCCCCGGAACTCTCTCCCTACTACTCTGTGGACATTTGGCCCAAAATGACTGATCAACTGAAGAAGGCAACAATCAAATTCCCAGAAGCTATTCTTTTATTGGGTGGTGACTTTAATGCCAGAATAGGCGACCCAGCTTCTCAGCTGGCTCACCCAAATTTAGACAACTCAGAGGTGGCCCAATATGTCCCTTTAAGTCATTCTAAGGACAAAGTGATAGGGCCAAGGAAAGCTAGGCTAGATGATTTAATAGCGGATTTGGATTTGGTAATAGTTAATGGGTGTATAGAAGAGGATCTTATAGGGAATTTTACATTTAATTCCCCGGTAGGATCTAGTGTTTTGGATTTTTTTTGATTTCTTTTTCTGCCTTTATTTGGGCGGAAAAATTTGTAGTTGCTCCTATATTCTTATCAAGTCACTCGCCCATTAGCTTGGTCCTTGGTAGTCCTCGAACCGCTTCGAGTGCCAGCCCTAGGGCATCTGCTGACTCCCTAGTTTTGGTACGTAATAAATGGTCGGTGAATTTAAAAAGCAGAGTGTCCGAATGCCTGAGAATCTTTTTATTTGAGGTGGGCAGTGCCGATATATTAATCCCGGGAATAGATATTATCAATCAATATGAGGAGCTGATGGAAGCTTTGACACCGCTGCTAACCACGCAGGCTAGTTTAGCCAGTATTAAGGTGGGCTCTGAAATTTCCCCGCGGTGGTTCGATTCAGAGTGCCGTATGGCGAGATCTCAATTAAGGAGTCTGGCTAGGAAAGTGAAGGTTGCCCCGTGCTATTCTTTGAGGCTATTAATAGCCCAAAAGAGGAAAACGTATCGTCAGCTGATAAGGAATAAAATAAAAGACGCTCAGGTTGCGCTTTGAGAGGAACTCAAGCTGCGAAGGGCCGGAATTTAAGGAAATTCTGGGAGCTTGTACATGTTTTTCCCAAGGGGGGTGGCCAAGGACTTAGAGATTCTCCTCTTCTAGAAAGTTGGCAGGCATTCTATGGAAAGCTATATGCCAAACTTGGATCTGCCCCTGCTTTGTTGGAATTAGATCCTATAGACCGATTCCCAAAGTGGCAACCTGTTACGGCGGAGGAGGTTCAGTTTTTGATTAGTTCCCTGAAGTCAGGAAAAGCTCCAGGCCCAGATTTTATATCACCAGAAATCTTAAAAAGTGATCCGCTATACTGGGCGGAGCTTTTAGCTCCCTTATTTACTTGTATAAATGAAGTTGGTATCCTGCCTCGGTCATGGTTAGTGAGCACAATTCTGCCCATTTATAAAAAGGGTGATTCAACGATCCCTGGTAACTATCATCCTATAAACCTACTGAGTATCGTAGCTAAATTATATTCTCGTTTCCTGCTTGCTAGATTACAGCAATGGATAGAAAATCAGGACTCAATTGAGCCCGAACAGATTGGTTTTCGCAAGGGTGCTGCGACATCCGATCATGTTTTGGTGTTGGCATCCTTGATTCTCAGAGCTAAAACTAAGCAAGAGTCTCTTTTCTGCTGCTTCGTAGATTTGGAGAAAGCGTTCGATTCCATTTGCAGAGAACGCCTCTGGTACAAGCTTCAAGCTATGGATATTGAACCTAGATTGCTTTTTCTAATTATTAAGCTCCATTCAGGGAACTTGCTACGTGTGAGGGTAAATGCCCAGGGCGTTTTGTCTGACCCAATCCAGGTTGAATCAGGTGTTCGTCAAGGGTGCTTATTGGCACCTACACTCTTTAATCTTTATTTAAATAACGTTGTGCACTGGATGAAGAGTTTAAACACGCATCCCCCGAAAATTGGTAATCCTCATATAACTTTATTGCTATATGCTGATGATGCTGTACTAATATCCCAAACATTAGTAGAGATGAGGCGTGCATTGGAGGCCTTTGGTGAATATTGCCAGAGGGGATTTCTAACGGTAAATTTCACCAAAACCAAGGTGTTAGTAGCGGGCATTAGGGGGTCCAATAAAACGCACCGTTGGGCAATAAAAGGAATTCAGCTAGAACAAGTCAAGGTATTTAAATACCTTGGCATGTTAATCTCTGCAAATGGTACTTGGAAAGCTCATTTTGATACAGTATGTGGGCAGGTTAAAAGATCAATAGCTGCCATAACGAAAACCTACTATGGAAAGGGGGGGCTATACATCTCTTTAGGGCTAAAGTGGTCAGCATGTTGCTTTATGCATACCCGGTATGGGGGGTGAAATATTTTACACACTTGGAGAGCTTACAGAACAGCTTTTTGCGGTCCATCTTGGGGGTCCCTTGAGGAACTCCGCAGGCAATTATGCGAGCTGAATCTTTCATGCTTCCCCTGAAAGTATCTGCTATTCAGTCATTTTTGAATTATTGGCTGAAGAAGGTGCTTTTCCCCAGTCCTAGTGGTACTCTAGTAAACGAGGTTATTTCTGCTGGTTTGGGAGATAGCTGGCTAAGAGAAGTTAAGCACAAAATGTCCTTGTTGTGATTTGCCTGCTCAGATTTGGGAAGGCTGGGTTGGGGGGCATGTAAAGATTTGATCAGAAGGTGGCTATGGGATCAGGCTGCTCAATTAGAACATGCCCTGAGAGAGTCACAGGGGGTGGCCCCGCATTATAACTCTTTCTACCACTTTTATTCTTTCCAAAGGCCGAGCCAATACTACCTATTTGACTGGCAGGATACCAGTTGTCGTCAGGCTTTCTGCAGGATGAGAGTGAATGTATTTCCCTCGGCAGTTTTGGAGGGGAGGTATTTAAAGACCCCGTGGGAACAGCGGGCTTGCATTATGTGAAATTCAGGAGATGTGGACACCCCTGAACACATTATTTTGCAATGCTCTGCTCTGGAGGGGTTAAGATCCAAGTTTTTGGAGACATATCTTGAGGATGGATTTCTTCCTAGGAGAATGTTGTCAAAACTACTGTCTCCAATTGACTCTGATGTAACCAGAGCAGTGGCTAAATTTTGCTGGGCTGCCTACCTAGAAAGGAGACTGTATGCTGACCAGAAGATCTGAATAGAAATAGTGAGGTGACTTAAAGGACTGTCACACTGGCTGATTGATTGAGAAGCATTTTAGAAGTGGGTAGCTGTATTTATTTAATATACAGGTTTATTGTCTTTTGGAAATTGGTGCTGGTTTATTATTATGTCTGTATGTTTTGTTTATTTATATATTTGTAATAGCTTCGGCTGAACAATAAAATTTTTACTTTACTTTACTCTGCAACCTGTATTTTTCATACGTGTCCTCTAAAATTTGCATATCTGGCCACCTTAGAACAGGCTCAGAACAGAACTCACTTGCAGCTGCACTAAGAGCTCAAGGCTAGCTCAGATCCAGCCTTGGCTGTTGGAGTTCAGGCAGCAGCAGCTCATTCACTGAGGCAGAATTTTTTTAGTGGCATTCCAGTGGACAAACCACCACTGCTTTCCGTCCGCCTTCCTCAAGACCCTGGTATCGCTTCGAACTAAGTCCCTTCTTAACCCTAACACTCTGTCTCCGCCCAGTTCCATTTCTCATACAAAAAGGCCCAATTGTCTTTCCTTTTGAGAATTTATTGTTACTCTCAGCTCTAAATCAAGATAAAGATTCCCTTTCTACCCACTTCCTAGCACCGCTCCTTACTTTCATTTCAACTACTTGTAGTTCTTTGTGATCACTGAACTACTTCCATCATCCTTACACTTGTAGTACTTTATTCTTCAAATAGCCTTCTGAATTTCAGTGTAACTTACCCCTCCTACCACTGTAAGATACAAACCAACCTAAATAGTAGGGATGGGACTTTTGGTACTGTGTATGTACCATCCACCTTAATGGGACTCATGTAGCAGTAAGTGCCAGTACTGACACTAAATGCCCTGAGGCTCACTCTGGAAGAGTGACAGAATAGTGACACAACACTGGATTCTCCAAATATGCTTTTCTTCCTGCTTTGAAGTAATAATGATTCAGCAGACATGTCACTTTCAATATTAGCCTGCAAACCAGTCAGATCCATACATATGAATAAACAATCCACTGTTACTAATGCTTTAAGCTATGGCTTATAATCATCCCTAACATCTGTTTTTAGGGCATGAATGCAGGGGCACACAACCCCAGAGCAAGTCCAGGGGTGAATTCCCGTATTTGCCTCCTTGCAGCTGCGCCTGGGTGCCTTTTAAATCCCAACAAGACAAGCTCAATCTCAACAAGATGGAGGTGATGTTGGTTGGTTGGTGGAGCCGGTGATCTGAGGGAGGGGGGTCGCCACCATTATTGTGGGTGTTTACCCTCCATTAGCTCCATCTGTGTGGAGTCTGGGGGTACTCCTGGATTGACAGCTGCACCTGGATCTTCAGATGTCCACTGTGGCCAGGGGCGCCTTTCATCAATTACATCTGGTGAAAAGACTCTGTCCTTATATCTCGGACTCTGATCTCGCCACTGTCATTATGTTTAACTAACTAACGAAATAAATGGATCCAGAGATTACTGGGTTCCACAGCCTGCCCATATGGCGCCCCTCCCCTGTACCATAGCGTAGCAGGCAAAACACCTACAATGCTATCACATTGTTGGGGCAACCCCCTGCTGAAAGTGGGGCTGCAGCAGCTATCTGCCAAGGAGATGGACAATAGTCCTGCCTTCACTGACAGTGCCTCAGGATGTTCTGGACACTGCCTGTAGGGCAGCCCCAGAGCAATGGCAGCCTGCCCCACCTCTGCTCCACATGCATATTTGGCAGGAAGTCTTTAATGGACCGCCTGCCTGGGAGCAAGGCGGGGCAAAGGCAGGAGAGCTGTTCGTGTGAAGATACCCAAAGTGTAGCAGGCTAACTGATCTTTTTATTAATGCTATATACGTTATTTGTAAATGGAACATTAATATAAAATTTGACAACGGCACTAGTAAAACAACTGTATTTTATCTTCAACATTCCTACCCTATCACCATCGTGTCTAAGAGCTAGTCATTCAGCTGCTCATACACAGGGGGCTAGTTCCTGACTTATTTTTAGTTTGTCAATGACCTGACCTGTTTCAGAGCAAACAAGTGTTACTAACTGAAAACTGGTCTCAGTATTTTCAGTTTTTTAATGCAGTTTGACGAAAAGGAAAATAAATAGCAACTAACAAGCCAGATTTATCATTCAGTAAGGCAGAAGAATACAATTTCCAGTAATACTGAGTAAAAATGTCAGTATTTTGGGACTTGTTTAGATACTTGTGTTTTTGTGTGTGTAATATAACACTTTTATTTGAACCATTTTGGAGTTGGCCTTTTATTATCATTAATTATTTATTATTGTTAGGGCTACGAATTTGTCATGGAAATTTTCTTAAAAAGTCATGAGTTGGTCATGGCAGGAATGAGAAAAAGTCACAGAAAACTCATGGGTAATTTAAAAAAACCTTTTATTCAATATTGTATTTTGTAACCACCTCCCCTTGGATTGTAAACCCAGGGATTAGATTGTAACCCCCCCCCAGCACAGATTGTAACCCACCACCACAGAATAGGAGGAGGAAAACACCCCCCCACCCCTTATATTGTAAACCCAGGGATTGCAAAGCCTTTTGAAAGTCCCAGGATTAGACTGTAAGCCTCGAGATGAGACAAAATGAGAAACACCACTGTCTCACTGAGAACCAGCAAGACTTAGAGGGGCGGGGGGCAGCAGGGCCCCCAGAGACCAGGGGGCAAGGGAAAGCCTCCTGAGCATCTCCGGGGCCTGCACAGCCTCCCTGCTGGGTGAGGGAGGGAGGGGGCAAGCAGGAAAGGATTAAAGATTTATTTACCTCCCTCCAAAGTCCATGTTCAGGGGTCCCCTCCCAACCCCCCACCGCTCTCCCCCCACCGCTCCACACCACTGCGGGTGGTGGTGTCGGGTCCTGATGCTCCTCACCACACTGCTGGGCTTTCCGCCACTGCAGTTTAAAAAGAAGAAGAAAAAAGAGCTGGTGTTCCAACCCTGGGTGCCCTTTTAAAAGATGGTGCTGGCAGGGTCAAGCAGTTTTGCTGCACATACTCAGCCCTGCAGGCACCATCTTTGAAAAGGGTGCCTGCAGAGCTGAGCATGTGCAGAATAATTGCTTGACCCGGCCGGTGCCATCTTTGAAAAGGATGCCCAGGGCTGGAGCATTGCTCTGCACATGCTCCAGTTCTTCCCCTCCTCCCCTCTTCTTTTTATACTGCAGAGCCAGGAAGCCCAGAAGTGCAGTGAAGAGTGTTGGGAACTGACCCACCCCCCCGCAGCGGTGCGGTGCAGTGGGTTGGGAGGGGGGGAGGGGTCAGTTCCACTGACCCACCCCATGGACTCTGGTGCAACCCGGAGCCCACACCAGCAGGTACGATCCCTGGGGTGGGGGGTGGTTTAACACCCCCCCCACCCCAGGGATCAGATCACCCTACCTAGTTCTACCTCCCCACCCAGGGATCGCCTACCTTGCGGCGGTGGTGGCAGTGGCAGTGGTCCGACTCCGGCGGCTTCAGCGCTGGCTGTGGCTGCCAGCTTCAGAGCTACTAGGCCTTCCGGGGAAACCCAGAAGTTCACCGGAAGGCCTAGTAGTGCTGAAGCTGGCAGCCATAGCCAGCGCTGAAGCCGTCGGAGTCGGACCGCCACCGCCGCTGCCGCCCAGAGCGCAAGGTAGGCGATCCCCTGGGTGGGGAGGTAGGGTGATCCATGGGGTGGGGTGTGTGTTAAACCACCCCTCAAGGATCACCCTAGTACCTGCTGGTACGGGCTCCGGGTTGCCGCCGGCGGCCCGGAGCCCGCACGAGCAGGGACTTCAGGGGAATTTTTTTTTTTTGAAAGCCAGGCTGGGCAGGGTGCGTGGGGTGTGCCCCCCCTTCCACCTGCACAGTCTGGGAGGGGGAGGGGGGAGTTTTTTTGGTGTTTTTTCCCCATTGATTTCAATGGGGACAGTTCCCCATTGAAATCAATGGAACAAATCTGGTACCGGTAAACCGGTACACAAATCCGGCAATCCGGTTTTTTAAAATCCGGCAACTGGTAAATCCGGTAGCTGGTATTTGACCCGATGTCCCACCCCTAGTAACTAGAGCGATCCGATGGGTCCAGGGTGGGTTTTTTGAGGATGGGGGAGATGGTGGCATGCTTGAAGGCAGAGGCGAAGGCGTCTGTGGAAAGGGAGAGATTGATGACATGTAGAAGTAGTGACAATCCCTTCCAGCAAGCTAAAGAATTATCTCTCACAAACAGATTCACACCCCTCTACCTTTTTAGGTTTCATCTTGATTCCAGGCACTCAGCTCCCTCCTGGCTCGGTGTTACCTTTCTTTGTTCTTTGATAGCAGTACTTATACCAAGCTTGTTAAGAAAAGGTGTCCCACCTTCGAGGATTGAAGCAGCTGAACTGTTAACCTAGGAGTTAAAGCTATTTCTGGCTGGATTCATGAGATGCTAATTACTTCATTTGTCTGCAGAACCAGGTACAGACTTTACCCTGCTGGGAAAGTAGTACAAGATAACAAAACCCATTACTGAACTAGGCAAAAGGTACTCTTTGAGGGTATGTATAAACAGTGGCATATTAAGGCATGGGTACTAGGGGTCTGCGCCCCCATCTGGAAAGGGACTCCCCAAGATCCAGGCTTCATGCATGATAAAGGTCTGGAGTCTGGGGGTGTTCCTGGACCTGCAGCTCTACCTGGATGTCCAGATGGCGGCCCTTGCAAAGGGGGCATTTCGCCAGTTACATCTGGTGTGTCAGCTTAGGCTGTATGTCTCAGACTTGGATGTGGCCACAGTCATCCATGTTTTTATTACCCTGAGACTGGACTATTGTAATGCACTCTACGTGGGACTACCCTTGGGGCTGTTTTGGAAACTGCAGCTAGTGCAAAATGTGGCAGCCCATCTCCTGACTGGGACGGGCCAATGTGAGTACATTACACCAGTGCTTCGCTCTCTGCACTGGCTGCCAATAGTTTTCTGGGACCAATTCATGGTGTTGGTGTTGACCTTTAAGGCCCTAAATGGCTTGGGCCCCAGCTACCTGCAGCATCGCCTCACCCTCCAGAACCTGGATCGGCCCCTGCAGTTGGCTGGGGGCACCCTCCTCGGGGTCTCCTGGGTTTGTTGGGTGTCTACCATGAGGAGGGTGTTCTCTGTGGCTGTGTCGCAGCTGTGGAACTCCCTCCCATTGGAGGTCCACTTGATTACCGGCCTCCCCTCTTTCCGCAGACAGTGTAAGACCTGGCTGTTCTTCTGGGCCATTGTCGAGGGAGATGGGGTGGGTGGGTTGGGTTAGGGTGGGTGGGTATGGGCTTTTTAGGTTGTTTTAATTGTAGTTTTTTTACTGTATATTTTAATATATTTTTAAAATGTTGTTAGTCATCCCAAGATGCCTGAGGCAGGAGGGGGTGTCATATAAGGTTTAATATAAATAAATAAATAAAATTAAATGAAGTCTGTAATAATCCATTAGCTTTTGGTGAATAAAATGTTACAGCAGGGAAGTGTAGGTTTACTTTACCATACCTCCCATTTAAAAGAGGATGCTTATGAAATATACATATTGGATGGCTGTGCCAAGAGTGTGCATTGGGGTGGGGAAACTGGAAGGGGTGTGGGTGGTGTAGAAAATAAAGCCTGTGTATCAAGAGGGAGAGATTGCTGGAAGTTGGACTGTGAATGGAATGAAGTTTGTGGAAGATACTTGCAAGGAGTATTTTACTGTCTCTTTAAGAGTTACATAAGTTGAGCAGAGGGGACTGTTTGAGAGACACACAGTATGCAGTTTGCATCAGCAGCACATAGGAGATTGTTTGTGGACAGGTTTTCATCACGTAAGATAAAGAGTAGTCTTAAATTCTAATATATCTTTTCCACTTTGTGTTCCAGTTAAAATTTTCTTCTTAAGAAACCCAAACACCATGAGATTCAGGCCACTTTTAGATGAGCAGCCCAATCTAGCACATTGAAAAACACGCTTTGAGAAAAGTTGCAGGGGTGTGTGTGGCTTTTGTCTGAGTGTGTGTGTGTGTGTGTGTGTGTGTGTGTGTGTGTGTGTGTGTGTGTGTGTGAGAGAGAGAGGGAAATAAGTGACTGTGTGAGAGTGTGTGTTAGTTTGTGTATGTCTGTGTGTGAGTGAGAGTGTCTGTGAGGGAGAGGGAGGTGAGAGTGTGTGTCTCTGTGTGAGAGAGAAGTGTGTGTGTGTGAGAGAGAGGAGGAGACAGAAGTGAGTGTGTGTGACGGGCACCAATGGGCATTTGCAGAGTCAGGATGTGAATGGCTAGAGTTCCTGCAAGTCTGCAATGAAAATGAGCAATTAAAAGAAAAAAATGCACAGCAACTGGACCCTAAACTACTTTCTGAAGATAAGGTATGGCCAAGGATCAAAGAAAAATGGTGAAAAACTCAATCAAAAACCTTTATTTTCCCCGCCTGAGTGAGAAGAAAGTCGAGACCAGACCTGACAAAATGGTGGATGCCACGACTGTGGAAGAGCCCCGTGAGGTAGAACCATCACAGCAGGTAATGAGCATGTTTAAGCTCATCAAGGAGGAACTTTCATCAGCCAAAGAAGGGATGAGTAAAATTAATGTTACCTTAAATGGTCTGGATAATAAGATGAATAAAATGACTCAGAGTCGACATGCTTGAGCAGAGACTCAGTGATCAAGAACACTAGGAGAATATGCAAGACAATCAAATTTCTCAAGTTGAGGACATGGTGAGTCAGCTCAGATGTAAGCTGGAGGATCTAGAAAACTGATCCCACTGCAATAATCTGAGATTTTGGGGCATCAATGGGGGGGCTGGAAAGTGAAGTTGCAAGAAAGTTTTAAAGATCAGCCAAGATCTTTTCCCTGAAAATCAGGCCTTGCATTGAAAGGGCGCACCGATCTCTTCATCTCAGGCCTAAAGATCATGACCTCCTCCCCCCCACGCCATTATTGTCCAGTGTCTCAGATTCCAGGACAAAGAATCCGTACTTAGAGCAGCTAGAGTTCAACCAGATCTTGAATATGATGGTAAAGAAATATCTATTTTTCCCGACTTGGCCTTTGCAACAGCTCAGAGAAGGAAGGCATGGAGGAGGCAGTTAGAAAACTTTAATAAAATTGTTTTGTTAATAAAACTGTTTTGATAGTGTATTAAGTTTAGCTAATGTGCCTTACTTGCAAACTATACCTCAGCCTTACTGTTAATTTGCTGTTAGGTTGCATATTGTTCCAGAGTGTTGGAAGAGTTCTAAAGGCATGGTTGGAAATGTTTTTGAATAAGAGTGTACTGAGGTTATAATACCTTAAGCAAATGATTATAAGAAATTATCTAAGGGTTACTACTATTTTACTTTAGATTTTAAAAAAAGATATCTCTTTTTTTTAACAAATTTCTGCATATTATTATTACTACTGTGTAGAATGGGAGTTTAAAAGCACAGTATTTAATGGTAGGGTTTCCAGGGAAAAAAACAAGATTGCTCATAATTTATTAAAATGCTGGTAACCAAACTAAACTGTGGGATTAGCAGTTAGCAACCACCTGGAACACATTTCTCCATTGAATATATTCCTCCTGATTATGTTAATATGTATGGTGATGGTTCGAACACCAACTTGGTTAAATTCTATTGATTTTTTGCAAGGTGTAATTCAAACTGGACACACAAATAGAAGGCAGCAGACACCTATTAACTATAAGGCAATTCCAGCTACAGTGGGTTAGGAAATATAAAGATAAAAACAAGTATGGGCAGCAACCTAGACTAAATACATCTGGAATATTGCTAGCTTAAAAATCTTTCAATGTATCCTATGGAATCAAATGTGGAATCAATAATCCTATCAAAAGGAAGAGAATCTGGCAGCACATTAAGGAGAAGCAGTCACATTTGTTTGCTATACAGGAAACACGCATGATAAAAAAAAAAGATAATTCGCATTTCCAAAACAAAATCTACCAACTATTTTTTTCAAATAACAGCAACAACAACAACAACAACAAAAGGCTGGAGTCCTAATAGGTATTCATAAATCTCTCAACTGCACAGTTAAAAAAATAGAAAAAGATGAGGAAGGGCACTTCCTATTAATTGTTGGAAAGATTGAAAAAGTCATTTATACACTGGTCTCAATCTATGTTCCAAACAAAAACCACACACAATTTATGGAAAATATCATACCATTAAATGTAAAAAAATAGGGGAAATAAATTAATTTTCTGTGGAGATCTTAACAGCCCTCTTTCACAACTAGACTTATCTACCAAGGCTCAGCTAAATAAACAGCAACAACAGCCGACAAAAACTGTGTAAGAAGCAGGAATGGCAGGAGATATGGAGGGTGTTTCAAATTACCACGGTTTTACATTCTATTCAAGCCCTCATAAGACATCTTCCAAAAAAGATCATATCCTAGTTTATTCTATAATGCTACAAGAGTGTAGTAAGTGTTACATACAAGTAAGTAAGTAAGTAAATATTTATTAATGTTCAACAGAGTCATAACATGTAACAGAAAACGGTCAAATACAAAAATATAAAAATATAAAAAATATATAAAAATATGAAACCCAAAATAAAATATAATTAACTAATCCAGAAATTACAGCCTAAAGCATATATATCCCCGGGATCAGGAGGCCTCAAAGTAGACTTAAAGGACCACATTTTCAGCCCTCCCATCCTTAAGAATTTCAAATAAAAAGGAAGCCACATTTTTTGTTAAAGTTGGATTACACCCCTCCAAACAAACTAGCAATAGGGGCGCAGGGAGTCTCAGATCCCTTTGCTCAAGCCACGCAGCCAGCCATCTATCGCGGCTGGACCGCAAGAGTTCACAAGAAAATAAGAGGTGATCTAAGGAGACCGCTATCCTTAAGGAGCAATTACATAAACATAAAGCTGGCGGAACCCCCTGAAAGCGTCCTTCCATCATCAGGGAGGGGAACACATTCATTCTAGCCATACTGAAACACCTCCTAGCCTGAGGATGGAGTTGCTGAGAGAGATATAAATGCGGGAGGTGAACAGATTCAAACAACTCCATAAACCCCACCATAGTCACCTTAGGGCGCAAATTACTATTCAACTTCCATAGCACCAACTTTATCCAAAGGCTATGAAACTGATCCCTTAACGTGGCACAAGCCAGAGGGGTCACCAGTACATAATGTAATTTCAGCCAATGTAAGAGTGCATGGGACCAAACCAGAGTGTTTATAGGTAGGACCCCGCACTCAAGTCGGACCGCCGCACAAGGCGCATGGCTAGGGAGGGCAAGCAGTGACCTGAGAAATTTGGTTTGCAAGCACTCAAGCTTAGAGGTTCTCCCCAAAGCCCAAAATTGTGAGCCAAACAGAAACTGGGCCAGACACCTAGCCTGGTAAACCTTAATAGCTGGTAATATCAAATAGCCTCCCTGAGATTTAAAGAATCGTCCAATCACCTTCCCCATCAAATTGGCCTGAGCACACACTGTATTGGTATGGGCCACCCATCTCCCATTGGCCTGAAAGGTCAGTCCAAGGTACTTATAGCTTGTAACCTGTTGCAGCTCATGGGCATCCAAGAACCACTTATGTAACCGTCATTTAGTGGAGAAAACCACGACCTGGGTTTTTCCGTAGTTTACCTCCAAATAATTGATGGCACAATATTGGCTCAAAGATCGCAGTTGCCTACCCAAACCTACCCGGGATCTAGACAGTAAGATCGCGTCGTCAGCATACAACAGGATAGCTATCTCCTTGTTCCCTATCTTAGCGGGGTGATTATCCATGGAGGTAACGGACATAGTTAAATCGTTGACACAGATGTTAAAGAGCGTGGGGGTGAGCACACACCCCTGCTTGACCCCACGCTCTGTCCATATCAAGCCAGATAATAAACCCGCCTGGCCAATCCTCACACGTAGTGAGGTATCTGTATACAGCCTCCGTATAAGGAAGAGAAGCCTTGGGTCCATTGAAGTTAGTGATAATTTGTGCCATAGATGGTTCCTAGACACCAGGTCAAAGGCTTCCCGAAGATCTACAAAAGCAGCATACAACCCCGTATTGGCAGAGTATTTGCTGACCAGGTGAGTGAGAACCATACAATGATCAGAGGTAGAGCGGCCCACCCTAAAGCCGTTCTGCTCATCCCTTAAGAATTGTTCCTTCTCCAGCTAATCCTCCAGTCTGCCCAGTAAAAATCTGGCATACAGCTTTGAGACCACACTGATAAGACTTATAGATCGATAGTTCTTAGGCTGCTCTGGAGGGTCCCTTTTATAAATGGGGACCACCTCCACCTGTTCCCACAGTTCAGGGAGCTTCCCTGTCAGATTAAATCCAGAAAATAGACGATCCAGGATCGAGGCCCACCACGTGAGACTAGATTTAAATAGCTCACCTGGCAAGCCATCCAGGCCAGATGCCTTTCCTTTCTTAAGTTTCTGGAGCAAAACCAACACCACCTCTGGCGAAACCACAGGCCAGTTTTAGGCTGGACCCAGGAGGGAGTATACCCCCATCCCAACTTTTAATGTTGTCAATAAAGTGTGCGGCCTTTTAAATCCAAACTAAGTGTGCATGTCTTCTTCCGCGGTGCTGGGACAAGACACTCTCTACCCACTACCCCCCCCACTATACATGTTGCAGGGTTTCAGTGTTGCCCTATGGGTGCCCTGTAACATGTATAGTGGGTGGGTAGTGTCTTGTGTGAAAATGCCCTATAACTCTTTAGTATTAGAAATTAAACAACAGATTCATAAACAACATAGGGAACAGAGATGGCTGTTAAAAAGAAAAATATTTAAATAATGTTTGGATAAAAGAATCTATTGAACAGGAATTTCTTAAACACAATGATTTGCCAGAAACTTCTCCAAATACGTTTTGGGAAACCGCCAAGGTCGTACTTTGGGACCAATTTATTTCTCTAGGAGTTTATCTGAAAACAACAACAACAACAACAACAACAAATTAGTGAATTATACTTACAAATCAAACAATTAGCAAAGCAACCTAAATTAAATGGAATGCAAATAACTACAATTAAACACCAAATTAATTTATTGGAAACAGAAAAAATTATTTAAAAAAATCAGATATACAAAAGCCTTTTATTTTGAAAATGCCAACAAGACTGATAAAGCCTTTGCATGGCAGGTGAAGAAGAAGAAACAAAAATAAAATATACCCTATACGCCAAGCACCTGGAACAGAAATGTTAACAGTATAGAAAAAGAAAAGTGCTTTGTATAATTTTATCAGCAACTGTAATAATACAAATTCCCCTACAAAGGAAGATATTAATAATCCAATTTCTATATCAGCCTATTACAAAAGAGGCGGTGACCACAGCCATTAAAAAACTTCCACCCAATAAGACGACAGGCACAGATGAATATCTGTCAAAATTTTATAAAACTTTTTCAGCAACAATTTCTCTCATACTTACTAGATTGTTTAATTCTTTCATGGAGTCTCAGGAAATGTCAAGTTCCTTCTATGAGGCGAACATAACGCTCTGCCCTAAGATAGAAAAAAACATTGAACTATGCAGCGGATACCGCCCAATATAACTTATCAATACAGATGCTAAATTATTTACTAAAATTCTGGCCAATAGACTAATTGAAGTGATTCCAAAATTGATCTCAACAGATCAAACAGGATTTATACCGCAAAGGTATGGCATAGATAGCACCAGAATAGTTATAAATATTGCAAATCAGTGTCCCTTCAGCCATTCTCTCGCTTGATGCGGAGAAGGCTTTTGACATGGTAGAGCATGAGTTCTTGTTCAAAACTAGGTCACCAAAAATGGGCATTCTAGGCCCCTTTCTAAATTGGATACTTATAATTTACAAAAAGCCAATGGATAGATTAATTTTAAATGGAGGAATGACACAACTCATTAAATTGACACGTGCCACCAGACAGGGTTGTCCGCTTTCCCCACTACTATTCAATATTGCAATTGAGCCACTGGGTGCAGCCATAAGTAAAAACCAAGAAATTGTAGGTGTTAAAATGGGAACTAAGGAACATACACTCTCTTTGTATGTGGATGATATGGTTGTGCTTTTAACAGATCTAATTCAATCAGTCCCAAACCTGATTGAATTACTATCTAAATTTGGTTCAGTATCAGGCTACAAAATAAATATAAATAAATCACAAATGTTATAATTTCATGAACATAAATTATCAATGACTGAATTAAAAGAAGTAAGCCCATTTCAGGTCCAGTGAGACAGCTTTAAATATCTTGGTATCAACATTACCAAAACCCTAAAAGCATTATATAAGGCAAACTTCCTTCTGCTGCTGGTAGAGTTAAAGATGAAAGAGGCCATTTGGCAAGGGTTACAAAATTCATGGTTGGGTAGGACAAATATAATCAAAATGATGGTACTACTAAAATTAATGTACACATAATTCACTCTCTTTATAGTGGCATCTAAAGAGTATTTTAACACGTCAATAAAATAGTATCTAGAATTATTTGGAAAAAGCAAAAACCCAGGGTGTGATGATCTAGTCTGTATATGTAGAAGGAAAAGGGTTTATAATTTTACTGGACCCAAAATTTGACCATTAGGCTGCAGCTTTAAGAGCTATTAAATTGTGGTTTCATTATAAAGATAATCCTGACTGGACTGAAATGGAAAAAACATTTATGCAGGTTAATAACTTTAGAACCTTGCTGGTAGATAGTACAGCCCAGGTTTCAGTGGGAAGCAAGGGCCACCCTTTCTTATATATTGCCTTGCAAACTTGGTTGTCCTGCCTTCTAAAAGCAGAAGTAATGAAGGGTAAGTCTACATATACCCCAATCTTTGGGATGCTTACTAACCAAATGGATATACCCAACAAAACTAAACAACAATGTAAACAAAAGGGAATTTCTTTGGCCTCTCATTTATTTGTTAATGGTAAAATTTTAAGACAGTACACCCTGAAGAACAAATTAGGATGTACTCCAGGCTTTTTTGTCTATGCAAAAATTGAATGATATATTCAATAATAAACAGAATACGGATTTTTTTGCCAGAGAACCAATGGGATTGGAGAGTGTATTATATCAAAACTCTTCTCTTGTTCATATTTTATCCCATTTATATGGTAAAATACAAAAACTATTTTATTTTCCCAATGCTGGAGAGGTGGAAGGAACTGTGGGAGGAAAGTTGGGAGGTTAGGTTAGACAGAGGGGTACTCTGTGGGGAATACTTGGGTAGTGGGAGGTGGATCTGTGGGAGTGGCGAGGGGGTGCTGTGTGTGTGAAGCTAAGGAGCAAGTGGCAATGCTGATATGGCACGTTCACAGGTATGAGGACAGATTATGAAAATTAGGCCACACACCAAGACTTAGCACATGGCCCCGCAAACTCTAGGGCTAGCCCTGTTCCATGCATCAGTTTCTCATCCACAAAATGGTGAGAACAGCACTGCCCTGCCTCTCTGGGTTAGTGGGAGGAGAAATTCTCAGATAAGTTGGCGATCATATTGGTTTAAAAGCCTTTACCAGACCATGGACATAGATTAAAATCTACAGTTAACTGGAACTTTACCTATCTTGTTAGCCAGTATCTTCAAGTCTATAAAGTTCTATGTGGAGGGGTTTAACAATGCAAGAAGGAACAGACCAATTAATAGAAACTGAATTCAAGGCTAAGGAAAAAGCTTTAGAGGCTGATTACAGTACAAGCAATAAATGTGTGAAAACATGAAGTAGCTGACTTACTAGTTTTGAATGAGCTGCTACTGAAACTATTATTCAGAGTAGCCAAAAAGTTTAAAGTCAAAACATACTTACCCATTATTGATTAACTGACTGATAGTTTAGCAAGTAGGGAAACATACAAAAAACTCTACAGTTGATTTGTTTTAGTTATTTTATTGAAACCAAGGGATATGAATGCTGAGGAAATAACAGAGCAGTGCGAGAAGCTTGTCTCTTTTTATGACAAAGTGGAAAATACAGATCTTATTTCTGAACGTAATCATTTTAAACATTATATCTCAGAACAGAAGAATCCATGCCTATACACATCCTCTATTGAGAGATAAACACTGACAAGCTGAGGCCCACGTTCCCTAACACTGAATTTGCCGTACGTATTTTCTTGTCTGTGATGATAACAAATTGCAGTTGTCAGCAGTCCTTTTCAAAACTGAATCCGATTAAAATTAGCGATGCAGCCATACATTAGAAAATATTCTGACAAATATTGAGACTGATATTCTTCTGGAAACAGAGTACTTAGATGTGATCCATGACTTTGCTGCCCAAAGATCTAGGAAGAAATCTTTCTAATTTAGTTAAATAAACAATACATTGTTATGGTACAGTAGGTAGCATGTACATGTCAAAGACTAAAGTTTTGACTTACAATAAAACTTTAGACACAGAAATGACTAAAAAAATTGTATCCATTTTCCATCATAGGGGTCCCCACATAACACTTTGCCAAGGGCCTCTCATAATCCTTAAGAGAGTCCTGGCTACAAGGAAATTAATTTTACACAATCATCTTTGTGTCTTCCTCTTTTGAAACTACCCTGATTAAGTTAATAAGTTTACAATGGCAACATTAATATGGCTTGCTACCATGCAGATGGCAACCAAAATATTTCTGTTTAGAAAGCTTTTACCCTGTTAAATCAATTTCTCTTCCCCAACTAACGGCATACAAACAAAAGAAAAAGAAATGGAACAATGATAGCTTGTGGTTAGATGTCACTGGGTGTCATAGTCATGGCTTTCATCAGATTAATAACAATGATCAGAAAACTTGAAAAGTGAAGAGAAGACCGAGACATGAACAGCTGTGGGGGCTTGGATGAGGTCGAGCCAGCTGCAATTGAATCCTGACAAGACAGAGGTGATTTTGGTGGGCGAGGACTTGGGGGACCTGAGGGTGGTTGAATCTCTTCTTGTTGCGGGGTTTGCCCTTCCATGGTCTCTCAAGTACGGAGTCTGGGTGTGCTCCTCGATTCGCGGCTCAGCCTGGAATCTCAGGTTGTGGCCATGGCGGGGAGTGTGTTTTGGCAGTTACATCTCATCCGGCGGCTTTGGCCTTATCTCTCAGACTCCGACCTCAGCACTGTCATCCATGCCTTCATCACCTCGAGGCTGGATTACTGCAACACGCTCTACATGGGGCTGCCTGAGAAGCTGGTCCAGAGGCTGCAGCTGGTGCAGAATGCTGTGGCCTGTCTCCTTACGGGGGTGGGTCGCAGGGCGCTCATGACACCAGTGGTCCGGGCTCTGCACTGGCTGCCTATAAAGTACCGGGCCAGATTCACGGTGCTGATTTTAACCTTTAAAGTCCTTCACGGCCTGGGCCCTGCTTATCTGCAGGACCGCCCGTGTGACCCTTGAGATCATCCGTGGGAGCCTTTTTGGAGGTTCCCCAGGTGAGGCAGGTGGCCACTGATGTTAGATCTTTTTCGGTGGCCACCCCTGTGCTGTGGAATTCGCTCCTGGAGGAGGCTTGGTTGGCTCCCACTCTCCTGCTGTTTCGGCGTGTATGTAAGACCTGGCTGTTCTGTCAGGCTTTTGACAAGGGGTAGGGGTAGGGGTAGGGGTGGGGGATTTCCCCACATATTGTATTTTTTAATTGTTTTAAAATTTTTGTATTGTTTTTATTGAGTGCTGTTCACCGCCCCGGGATGCCCTGAGGGCAGGATGGGCAGGATATAAATTTTAAATAAATAAATAAATAAATAAAAAACAACATACAGAAAGTACTCTTTTTCCTGGAATAGAGGGTATTTTCAGACGTTACGAGATCACAGTCAACCACAGTGAACCACAGTCAATCCCTCAACAGGGCCAAAGCACCCTGAACATCTGTTTTGGGGCACCAGATGTTCACCACAGTCAATCCCCATCAGGGCTCAAAAGTAACCACGCTTCTGGAGTTCCGGCCCAGACCATCTCCGAAAGCATGGTCAAAGCGATTCCTGCCGGGAAACAAAAAAAAGTAACGACTGAATGACAACCACCAGCCAGAAACAAGCAACATGATTCCAGGCGGGGACAAAGCACGCAGCATCGCTGCCAGGCAACCAGCAACAACACAGGCCGGGGAGGGAGATTTAAAGGGCTGTTACCGGGGTAGGGGCCCCTCTCTTCCTTTAGAGGCTGTCCCCTGTATGCCCACCAGGCCAGCCGCAACCCAGTTGCCTGTGCCTGCGTGGGTCCCCATGAGATCAGAAAACCTTCACTGCAATCAGGGAGCTTTTAGAGGCCCACGTCCCCTAGAAACGCCTCCCCTTGATCTCCCAGCCCAGCCGTAATGCAGAGAACGTCCTCTGGTCACCTGTAGCTTGGAAGACTTTGCAGTGGGGTTGTCTTATATGAAAAAGGTTCGTCTAGGCTCTTACCTAGATAGGAGTACCCCCAAGTGAATTCCCCAAGGCCAAATAAAGACACAAGCACACTAGGCTTGGTTATAAAACATATATTGAGTACATACAAGTACAAGACTTTTGATCAGATAGTGCAAGTCAATAAATCAAACATAAAGTACACGCATTCTAAGATATACTGAGATTCCCTAACTGTCCCCTTACCCTATGGTTCAGTTCAAGTTCATCAGCATATCTTGCGGCTTTGATGTCCAAGCCGGGCCAAGTCTTTTAGAGAATATGAAAGTTTTTAGTTCATGTTTGTAGCAGCTCTTCTGCTGAGTTGTTCTCGCCTTCAAGTCCAAAATGGAAGAGCCCTAATTCTTGAAGAAGAACTTCCTTCTTTTTCCTCACTGTAGGCCCCAGGTCACTTCCTGTGTCTCCTGGTCATTGTCATTGTAACAAGGTGGCAGGGCTGACCTGGCCGTTGCTTGGCAATAAACTGCCCACTTGTTATAACAAAGGGAATCTCTCCCCCCGCTCTGGCAACTGGTTTCAGTATATTGCTGCAACTGAGCTTACAATCTGTTAATCCTTTATATTACATTACACATATCCCTGAAATGTGCGTCATCTTCCCCAAAATGGGTGTGTTGCCCCCATGTCCCCATGACAAGGGCACACAGCAGCAGCCGGCAAGAGCCGCCCCAGCGCCTTCCGGGTGCTTTGACCACGGCCTGGGATCGGCATAACATCTGTTGCACTGCCCCGGGCCGTGGTCTGCCAGTCCAATTCCCTGCCGTGGTCCCTCTCCTGTCACGTCTGTTTGGGTCCTCTCTTGCCCACGGGGGTTTGGTTAGCTGGTTTGCCACCACTGGGAATCCACTGTGGTGAATCGGGCGGCTGTAACATCTGAAATCACCCAGAGTATATCCTTCTATTTACCAGATTACTATTTCAATGTCATGGAAACCCTGGAAATTTTGCATATTTTTAAAACCACTAAGACCTTGATTTGTTTGGAAACAACAACAAAATAAATAAATAACTAAATAAAATTGTATAGTCCAGACCCTTTTTATGTAAGCAGTACGCACCTCAATCAAGCAAATTTCCCACAGAAAAATCTGAACATTTTACTGTTGCTCTGTGTATCTTTGGCAAGAAAGAAGGTCCAACCAGTATGTTGCGTCATTTGTCATAGTCCTTAGATCATTCCAGTCCAGTTACTCCTCAATTTGCTTCTATCATTGGAGAGGTTCCATTGACAGGTAATGGATAGCACCTTTGGTTTTGGGGTTGCAGTCCCTCTTTGTTTTGGGGGTGCTACCACCCTCTTACCCAAGTTCAGTAGTGCCTGTGTGGTTAAGGTGGCTAAGGTAATAGAGAATGTGGAGAGAAAAGTGTTTGTAATGGGAGGGAACATTAGCATTCTCCTGAGCTCTGGGTCTGCTCTGCATTACCAATTCTGCTGCTGCTGGGATAGCAGCTTCAGGGAATGGACTGGAAGAAAGCTCTTGGTTGGTTTCCCTCTGCCACTATACTAGTGACAGAAACTGCAGCACAGAATGGGCCCGGCAGAGACTTCTCTTGAGCTGGCTCCCCGGGTCCACTCTCATCCACAGCTTCCAGACCTTCCCTTTCCCCCACTTGCTGTTTTCTAGTCAGTTTCTAGCCCGGGAACAGAGAAACTGCTGGTGCACCCCACCAGCTGTCAGCCGTCCCCTGGGGACAGCGTGGTTGCTTACATGCCTCTCCTCCCCTCTTCCCCCGTCAGCCGTCAGCTGGCTTTAATGGAATAGAAGGTTGCAGCAGGCGAAGAAGCCATGGATCCCCCTTTCCATGACTGCTCTCCTTTCTTGGTGGGAAAGGAGAGGAGCAGGGGTCAAATGCAGTGTGCTCCTCATTCCCATCTGTCTCTCCACTAAGCCGGGCGTGATCTGCATTCTGCATTCCCAGTTGGCTGTTACCTGAGAGGAGCCCAATCTGTGCCCCCATCTCTCCCAGCTGCCTCTCGGCTGACAGCCAGCTGGGAGAGTGGCGTGTATATCATGTCCTTCTCAGCTGAGAGGTAGCTGGGAGAGTGGAGCACAGATTGCACTCCTGAGAGCCTCTGGGGATGTCTGCACTCCCCTCTCCGAGCCAGCTGTCAGTTAAGAGCATTAGTCATGCTTCTATTGTGCTGGTAGACCTGAGGTTACAAGGAACTTTAAAAAACAGGACCTGGCCCCATAGTTGCCCATTGCAGTTTGGGCCAGGTTAGTCTGCACCGTATACTCCTCTTTCCCAGCGATTGCATGGTCTGGGGAAGTCTGCCCTGGGGTGGCCTTGGGGTGAACATCTGGTGAGTGCTGTTGAGACAGACAGGTGAATCCAGGGCTGAAGGGGTCAATGTGGGCAATCTCTTGTTTGGATGTTTGTCTGTTTTGTTTGTTTGTTTTCACCCATGTCTTTAGACATAACATCAACGAGTGTCTGAATGTGTATTTTGGCCTTGATATGACCACTGGTTTGGCCCTGTGTTAACCATGTGGCGCTGCTTAGACACACAGCCCATCTTGGGGCAAATCAGTATTTTGCTCACCACCCGATCTTAGCACACAAGCACTGCCACCTCGTTCCCCATGTTGTACCTGCTAGCACGCCACACAATATCATTAGACACAACGTTGGCCACGTGTTCATCTGGAACACGCAAATTGTGCTTGTGATGCAATGGTGTTCACATTGCAAGTTCAGCACATGGCCAAATTGGTGTTGGGATTGTTATGGTGCTTATACACAATGGCCAAACACATGCTTAGGGGTTTTGAACACCCAATCTTCGTTATGTCTCAAGACACCCATGGTGTCACTAGATGCTTCTCAGTGTCTTACTGTTTGTGGTTGTCTACGGGATGCAGAAATCCTTTCCCCTCACTTTCCTATCCCTTCTGCATGCCTCAGTTTCACTCTCACCCCTTTTTTTGTTGATTCCTCACAGGGTATTTTTGCAGTTTTCCCTTTCTTTCAGTGAAGCCAACCTAAAAGCTTGCGTAGAATTTGCCTTTCCTGTGTTGAAAATAGATGCTATAGCCCCTTTCAGTTTAATCTCAGTTAAACCCCCCCTGCCTTTATTCAGAGTGTGTTCCAGAAGTTTCCATTAGCATAGTATGAACGTGTCTTCCCACAACGTTACTACGTTTTCATGGAGAGCCCTCAACTCCCATCACCCGCTGAGCATAAGCAGATAGAGGTGAAGAGAGTTCCCTGAGCTGTTTATAAAGACCTGCACCTCTCTCACCATCAGATCCATACTCCCCAGTCCACCACCCTCCCTATCATTTTTGAAATCCCTGTCTAAAAAAACCCAATAGCAGCATTGCACAAATAGGGAATAGTTTTATTGAAATGGAATAAACATACAGATTTAGAATTTTGAAGGGAGGGACCACCATGAGGTGCTGGGCAGATGCATTACTAACACAGGATGACCCCGACAATGGTTCCAGTCCTTATTCTCATTGCTGTCCGCTGCTAAGCACTTCCTTCTTGGCTTGAACTGTACTATGAGTTGACCCATGCACTGTTTCATCTTTCCACAGAACAAAAAACACCCTCGCTGGAGTTCTTGCTCATGGTGTTCCAATTTCCTGGCTTCAGGAAATAGAATGATTTTCCAAACTTGACTACTGCTATATAAATTGGTCATGAAAACACCTGTTCAAACAGGGTACAACCCTCCCTACATCTCTGGGCATAGCTTCTGAAGACCTTCTAAAGCCACTTTGGTAATAAGAATGAAACACCACTTCATTAATATTGATTTCTCTATGGTTCCTTTAATGACTGTGTACCAGAACCAGACTGGTGTATTTATCTAGATGTAACAGTGGCAAGGTATCAGTGAAAGACCTGTTTGTTGAGCATTTTACAAAACATAGCCTAAATCTCTTATACTTGTGGTTTCCAAATATCCATACTGTGGAATACATCTCAAAACAAGAAGTTTCCCAGGGACCAGCCTTTTCTATCAATTGTGAACATAGATACCACCATCTTTCTTTTTCATGTTCACTATTTAGGTGCTCAGGTAGTGCAACAATCTGAGTGTTAACACCCTTTGATGGACACACATTGACCCATCCATTAGGAAAAGGCAAATGTTACTGTAATTAATTATGTCCAATCAAACATAACATCCCCCCAGGAGATGGAGTTCCCTCCATTGTAGGCTCTGCCGGCCAATATGTCATGCATAATTTGTTATTTCTAGTTTACAAGGGGAATAACAGCCTGAGGGGAATACAATCTAATGTGTTTCTCCTCTTACAGATGTTTTCAAACTTTTCTTCTCTGCCAACCAAACTTGCTGACTTATTATGCTGGTTGTCTTTTAACTAAGAGCGTTTCTTGTCCACTTTCCTCCTCAAGAAATTCTCCTCAAGTCAATACATCTTTGCACAGCTCTTTGAAGGTAACTTATTATTAGTGGATTTTATTTTATCTGCTTCTCGTTCTGCGAAATGAAAATTCTGCTTTTCGTCCCCTTGACACAACCAAGAATGAGACTACAAAATTATTGTAATTATACATTACTGATGGAACTACTGATAGAGTAATCACTCTAACAAACCCTCTCGCAACTTATCAGCATGTAACATGTGTACATTTGACCATTCCAGAGTTTGATAAATTAAATTAGTGATAGTGATAAATTAATGGCAAATCAGTCAGTGATTCCCATACTTGCACCAATTTAACTTTGCTTGGGCTGCAATTCTAAGCACAGTTATTCATGAGTAAAATTCATCCCCATTGATGGGGATTACTCATGAGTACGTCTGTTTAGGATTTCAGCCACTGTTGCTGTTAGTTATCATTTATATTGTGGTCGCATTGTCCAGGAGCCTCAGTCTCATAGGGATGGACGAACAGATCGTGGTTCAGGTTCGGCCGTTCGGTTCAATTCGTCCGTTCGGTTTGTCCGTTCAGTTCAGCTGCATTCGGTTCGTCCGTTTGGTTAGTTCGCTGGGTTCGGGTTTGGCTGTTCGGTTCGGCCGTTCGGTTCGGTTGTTCAGTTTGGCCGTTCCGTTCAGCCGTTCGGTTCGGCTGTTTGGTTCGACTGTTCAGGAAATGTTATGGGTGGTTTTTTTTGTTTTTTATATGGTTTTTTGGTTTTTGATTGGGTTTTATATGGTTTTCTTTTGTTTTTTATTTGGTTTATTTGGTTATATGGGGTTTTTAAATTAATTTTTTAAATCTAATATATATTTTAATCTAATATTATATATATCTATCTACACTAAATCTAACTGCTATTAACTATTCTAAATGCTATGAACTAATCTACTTATCTGAACTACTTATCTAATAAGTACACAGGCCTACTCCTACAAACACTAAAACTAAATCACTAACGCTATCTCTATCACTAAGCTAGCTCCTACAACTACTATCCCTAACCTATCAATCTATCTTTCTATATCTATATCTCTCTATCTCTATATATATAGGATGGGGGGGTGGTAATCACAAACACAAGGTTTCAGTTTAAGGTTTCAGTTTCATTTCAGTACAAAACTGAAATGAAAGGTAAAGCAATCTAATAATCCTACTCAACGCCTTCTGTTCAGGAACAGTGACTAGCTCAGAAGGTGTTGGGAAGGGGGGAGGCAGATAGTTTCATTTCTTGCAAGCCTCTCCACCCCTGGTGCCTGGAAGTCTACTCCTCAGTGACTAGTACTACCCCTCCCTGTCACGTTTGACCTTACAGTGAACCTTTTTTTGCCACCCGAACATGATCCGAACTGACCGAACTGTTTGGTCATTTCGACGTTCGGATTGAGTTCGTTTTGGCCAGTTCGTGTTTGGAAGTTCGGTTCGGTCGTCTGAACAGGCCGAGTTCAGGCCAAACTCCGAACTTCCAAACCACGTTCACCCATCCCTACAATCCCAGATCAAAGACCCAATACGTTAGCAATATGCAATGCTCATTATAACAGACTGGCCATCATTGAATTCCTAACAAAGTGGTGTCCAAGTATGTGAGAGTGCTGTTAATCTAGAAACTATCTAAAGTAGACCGTGTTGGATCCAAGAAAGTTTGGACATGTCACAATAGTACCATATGATTTTGTATAAAGAAAGTGGGGGCTGCCGGCAAGGACACGAAAGACATGCCGGGGCTGCCTGTTTATTAGACTGGACACACTAAGGGCATTTTCAGACAAGACACTCTGCACTACCCACCCACCCACTATACATGTTGCAGGACTGCAGTGTTGTCTGAAAACACCCTAAATATGAGAGTGGAGGATGACTGAGGGCTGTACAGACCAAGCCCAGACTGCAGTGGGATATTGTTTAGTTTAACACCCTTTGATGGACACACATGGACTCATTCATTAAGAAAAGGCAAATGTTACTGTAATTAACTTTTGATGTTCAATTAAACATAACATCCCCTCTAGGGAATGGAGATCCATGCATTGTAGGCCCTGCAGGTCAATATGTCATGCATAATTAGTTATTTCTAGTTTTTACTCATTTGCCCCCTGTGTTGTGGCTCTCCCTCTTGAATCACTGTGGATTCCCAATAGGCTGAGGCTCCCCTTTTTTAAGGTTCTGTGGGCCCATATTTTATGCCAGTGCTCCTCATCTTCATGTTGCCATTTGAAGCTTATCATGGACTCCAGACATGGTCGCTATCACATGGGGTCCACACAGAGCTGCAGGGGGTAGAACATTGATACTCTCAGGTAATACCCACATTTTCGAGAACCCAATGGGTTATCCCCCGCCCCCTTGAGTGCCTGAATGCCAAAAATGCGGGTATTTCCAAGATGCCCTGGAAAGCCAATCCCAGTTCCTGCCAGCACCCATGTGCATCCCGAGCTGACTCAACCGCCTAGCTGTTCTTTCCAGCCACTACTCCCGATGCTCCTCCTCCCAGCTGCTGCTCAGCAGAGCCAGGTTCTTCCTGCTCAGCTTTTCTGAGTGGGGTGGAGGGGAGCGAGGAGGCCTCTCCTTGTGCACCAGACCCTGACTTCCATCCAGGCAGTATGCCACAGTCCCTATAGCGAGGATGCATGTGGATCACTGAAGGCATTATGTGTGCAACTCACATACCCCCCCTGCTAAGGGGATTGTAGTGTGCTGCCTGGTCAGATGCTGGGGGGCTTGGGGCACCAGGAGAGGCCCCCTGGCTCCCCCCCCCCACTCAGAGAAGCCAAGTGGGGGAAAAAATGGTTCACCAATCAGTGACTGAATATGGGTGGGTCGAGTCAGGTACCCCAGATTTAATGAGGTACCCATGTTTTCGGGTGGCCGGTTGAACCTCCAGTCCTGCATGTTGCACAGTCTGCACTTACTGCATCTGGCCCTGAAAATGACTCACCCACACATTCATCTACTTTTCTCTTTCACCTCACTCTTATTTACTTTCCTCTACTTTTTCCTCTGAACTGTACTTAGAATGCGGTGAACACCACTGGGACTCAGCATGGGTCAAAATGGGAAAGGAGAAGAAGGTTTTAAAGCTCACCCACTGTAGTACAGACCTAAGAAGAGCTGAGTTTATTGTACTCTTCCCACTTTCATAAAAATAATTTAGCACTGTGAATGGATTTTGATCTGATTCAGGTACATAACAAAATGAAAGCAAGTCTTTAAGTGGAGCTTGTCGCTGACTTTGCACTTCTAGGCTCAGGAGTGTCTTCTAGGCATACTAATAACATATTAGACCACTTACAGCAACTTTCCTCCAGTTGGGAAGGCAGCAAACAGCTGTCTCTGCAGCTGAGGTTATTACTTTTCTTAGGTTGAAGAGGTTTTTCTCCCTAGTAGTTGGCTCAGTCCTCATGCTCAATTGAGTGCATCTCTTTCGTAATCCTCACCATCACTTCCAGATCACATACTATTTAATTTAAGTGTTCCACAAGTAAAGTCCTCTTAGTAGAGGTTTTTTACATTTATTTTTGTTTCTATTTTTTCTTCCATGTGTATTTTTTGTTATTGCTTTATTTCTGTGATGATGGGATTTACCCCTTTATCAAGGGCTTGAAGTTTCAGCTTTGAGCAATTAGATGTTGTTTTAGAAAAATATTGCATCTGGAAGAGTAATTAATTCACTGTGCATTAGGCAAATTTGTCCCCCAAAATGAATGTCTGCGGCTGCATAAGACATTGTCTCATTACAGTCCACGTGCTTTGCCCTACATCAGTCTAAAGAAAGAGAGACAGCAAAGCAGAAGAGAAATAAAATTGTGCCTATGTGATTTATTTGTAGATCTGCACACATAAAAAAGATGGATCTGTCAAGGGAAGGTAGAGGCATCCAGAAAGAGGGAGTAATGGCTACTGCTACACTAATTACATTTTTGTGAAACTGAGCTAAGGAACTCCATGGAGATAAGGATATCATGAATATTAATATTCCTAATAAATGACCAGCCTGAACCAATCAGTGATATAACTATTGAATTTTAAAACCACACCAATAGACTCCAGCTGATCAACACATGATCTCAAGGTGCATATTACCCCTGTTAGAACTTGCTCCTAAAATGTATAATACCTAAAAATATGTCTGAATCTTGTTGGCTTTTATCTAAGTGAGCAGCCCACTGTTACTATAACAGTGCACCCCCACGTCTGCCTACTTGCAACCCTCCTGCGGACCTGGCGACTGCCTCAGTCCATGGTCGGCCCATGTGACATCCCCCTCCCCCACATCGCCTGCAATCTACTGTGTTACCAGGGCAACCCTCGGCCAAGAGCAGGGATGCAGCAGCCATCCACTGAACAGACAGACAACATCCCCATCTCTGGCCAGTTCCCCAGGATTGGGCTGCCCATTCTGCTGATGGTGCTCCTGGATGTTCCGGAGCACTTCTGCTGGGGCCAGAGCAGGGACAGCCTTCCCTGTCTCTGCTCTGCCTGCACATCTGGCAGGCTGCCTTTAAATGGATGGCCTGCCTGGGGGTGTGGCAGGTCAGCTGTCTGTGTGAAAACTAGGGGTGGGACTTGGGGCAAAAAAATGGTTACCGGTTTTACCGGTTACCGGTTTACAAAAAAACGGTTTACCAGATTAAAACAGGTATACCAGTACCAGTACCCATTGAAATAAATGAAAAAAAACCCATACCTCCCCCTCCCAGACTGCATGGGTGGAACGGGGGACACCCCCCACACACCCTGCCCAGCCTGGATTTAAAAAAAAAAAATTATCCCAAAGTCCGTTTGCTAGTGTGGGCTCCGGACCGCCGCCGCACTGGTGCCAGCAACCCGGAGCCCATACCAGCAGGTAGTAGGCGATCTCTGGGGTGGAGGGTGGTTTAACACCCCCCCACCCCAGGGATCACCCTACCCTCCCACCCAGATCGCCTTACTTGTCCTCTGGGTGGCAGCGGCGGCAGCAGCACGGCGCGGGTCCGGGCGGCTTCAGTGCTAGTGGCTGGATTCCCTTCAGCACAGCACTAGGCCTTCCTGGGAAACCCGGAAGCTTCCTGGAAGACCTAGTGAAGGGCTGAAAGGAAGTCAGCCACTAGCACTGAAGCCGCCCAGACCCGTGCCCTGCTGCTGCCACCGCCGCCACTGCCTGGAGGACAAGCAAGGTGATCTGGGTGGGGGGGTAGGGTGATCCTTGGGATGGGGGGGTGTTAAACCACCCCCTACCCCAGGGATCACCCTGGCTGCTGCTGGTGCGGGCTCCGGGTAACCACCGAACTTTGGGTTAAAAGTTTACAAAAAATCCAGGCTGGGAAGGGTGTGGGGGTGTGTGTGTCCCCCCTTCCACCCACGCAGCCTGGATGGGGGAGAGAAAGTGAGTGCGGTTTTTTTTTTTATTTTATTTACATTGCAGCCATTCATTTCAATGGCCGCAATGTAAAAAAATCCAGCACGGGGAACCGGTACCGGTACCCCAGATTACCAAGTTAATCCGAAACTGCCGGTACAGCAAAATACCAGCAGTTTTGGATACCGGGGGAACCGAAATTCCCACCCCTAGTGAAAACACCCAATGTGTCCGCTACGGTAAGAGCTGGGAAAGGACTCTTTATTACCTCTGGAGGCTGTAAAGTTTACAAAATTTTAGCTAGCAATCAGCTAGGCTCCTCTAAGCATTGATTGGATCTAACAGAGACAGAATGATCGATCTAAATAAATTTATTATTATTATCTAGTTCAGATGGGTCAATGGGGAAAAAGAGATAAAGTCCTATCATCCTATGGAGTGAGAGTTCTACTGGGATTCAGGGAAGGGATATTTTATACCCTGACTAGTTAAAAACTGGTACAGGTATATTGCTTTCAGTTGGCCTGTCTGGAATACGTTATCTTGACTCGCAACCTTTGATGGAAGGTTCAGTTCATCTATGGCTGTTATGAGTCTCTTTATTCTCTTTCATATCTTCCAGTTAGAGAACATCACCAGTTCCTCTTGGACATCCAGGTAAAGCCATTAAACAACTAAAGTCAGGGAACTGCCAATTGTAGATCCACACTGTTTGAAGTCTACAGACAGACTGAAGCGCATCACCGCTTTTAGCAAGTTTGGGTCACTGCTGAAAAACTCAATTTTTTTATTTACTTGAGTGTTTATGATTGGTGTTCAGTTTAGTATGCTCAAACTTTAATCTGATATCTGATATTATGTGATTGGAAGCACCCCTCAAAATTATTATACAGTGAAATCAACTGGCTATTAATATATATAAAAAAGATATTCTCAAAATCTTGTACAACTCAAGGCATTAATTTAAAAAAACAAACGATGGCACAAAATCTATATTTATTGAGGACTGAGAACCTGGCAGGTTTGAACTCTACAGATTGAGACACTTTTATTCTGAAGATTTAAGTGATATGAACACTTTGCCTTTTATGTTACATCACCATCTTTGAAAAGATCAGAGGGAAGGAATGTCTATGTGTGTGCTACCGTTTAACTGAGACAAGAGACAATCTAGTTAACATGATACTTATGTTGGTGAGTGTGTGCAAGCTTTTAGGTTTCACAGAGCTTTGTCATCTTTAATCATTCTTGAAAGTTCCACCACAAATGGTCTATTGATTGTAATATGGATTCTTCTGCTGAAAGTGAACCTTTTGCTCAATGCCTGGTGAGTATAAATAGTATTGATTAGGGTTCCTTCTGATCCAGAATACCAAACACAACTTTACTCTGGAGAAGCTTCCATTGCAGTCAGAAAAACCATAATATATCATAGCTCAATTTCAGTTACTATTTCAGAAAATACAGAGTCTGCCTCCAATCAATTTAATTATCTATCCATAATTGGTTGAAGCACATTGATTATGCAAGACAGAATAGTTTTCACTGTTGCTGATCATGATTTATCTGTTCTGTGGAAAAAACAGAAGCCATATTTTCTCAAGGTTTACAGACCG
>QEPC01004630.1:1461068-1483706 GCA_003113815.1 Sphenodon punctatus | reverse complement strand
TATCTATCTATCTATCTATCTATGAATGAGACAGATATATCTATATGAGGATTTCTAGTGCAAGCACCAGCAGCTTCTGCAAATGTACCCTGACAAGCATGAGAGCTAACACAGAGTGAAGCAGCCCAGCCCTATAATATAAAGGGTTGCAGTGCCCACCCCCAGAGCTCTCCTGATTGGTTCTGGGAGCCACAGGCATTGAGGAATCACTGGGTGCCATTCAACTCCTGGGACCTGCTTGCGCTGCTCATTGGCCAGAGATACATTCATCAGGTCCTTCCCCTCCCATTTCAAGAGTTCAACACTGTTTTTGGCTCCGAGATGTCTCCTTCCTCCTTCCCGCTCCACATTTCCCTCAAAAAAACTCCTGTCAGTCTGCTTAACTTTTGTTATTGTTATTGGTTCTGTTATTATTTTTTTAGGTTTTAGGTTTCGTTATTGATATAACAAAAACAACATACAGAATTTGCCACCCCCCACAACTTGCTGTCCTAGCTGGCCACCTGTACAGGTATATTGACCCTATGTCCAAGCCTCTTGTAGTCTTTTGGAGACTTCAGAAGAAGCCTGTGCCTGTGCACAGGCCTTCAGAAGCTGGTGCTTGCATCTGGGGAAGCTGGCCTGGGCCCCAACAGGTCCATTTCTGCCTTGGGGACAGCTGTTGCTGCTACCAACCACCACAATTAAGGGAAAGTAAAACCCACCCTGGATGCATAGATATCTCTTCAGAAGGTTTTCAGCCAGTTATGTGCATGGAAAATTGCTTCAACTCTACTTAGTAAGTTTCATTGTCTTGGACAGAACTCCGTAAGTACTCTGCAGCTTAACCACATTTTTTGCAGACACTTGACCAAATTCTCTCAGGAACTGCTTCTGGCAGCACATAATTATAGCTTGAGTGGGGAGGACTGTGAATTAGCTAATGGGATGCCAGCATACAATCCTGTCAGAGACAGATAAAACCACAAAATACCCCTCAGACCTGCTGACAAGTCTGTGTGGCTTTTGTAGTTCATTTTAAAAAAGGAGATGTCCAGCATTGATATAATGGATGCTGGGAAACTCGCCTGCATTTTAAAATGTGCACAATTTCGTTAGGTTGTATAATTTATTCTGCTCACAGAATGTGAATTTTCTTAGTTCAGAGTTTGGGTTTTCTGACTGCAGAATTTGGAAATGTTTTTGACATGCCAGCAGTGTGACTTCCCTGGAATTCTTTTCATGTAAAAGTGTCATGACCTAGGGTTATACTACACCCCAAGATGGAACCATGCATGTATTCTTTAAATTAGGCTTGTAGAGAAACAAGGCAATCATCAATTTTTCAGACCTATTAGTTCATGTTCTCATGAACAATGGTAGCCTCACTCCATCTCTGTTCTTACAAGCAGGAAGAGAAGCAGGACTTAAATAGTTCTTCCCTTACCCTGCTCTACCTGCTAGGACAGGAAGCTGGAATAATAACATTTTCATCAAGGTAGATTTTTTTTCTCCCTCTACAAAGAGGGAAGAGGAGGGGATTTAATGAAAAGTTGTGTGGGATACTAAGAGATGCTAAAGACTGCTTGGACTGTGGGGAATTGCACAAATCAGTGAGTTCCCCTCTCTCCAGTACAGAAGAGCTTCCTTCTGAACTTTTAGCCCCACTTCTAAAAGAAGTAAATATTTCTGCTAACATAAACCCCGTTAACATTAACACTGGGGACGAAGGTGCGGGATAAAGTAAATTAGGAGATGTATTCCAAAAAACACTAGGGAGAAAAAGCTCTTGTTGTCTTTAGATGTAGATCTCAAACTAGGGGCAACCCCCTCAGGACACTCTCAAGTTCTGTTGGATTTTAGGCTCTACTGGCCACACACTCCTCTGGTTCTGGCTGACACTAAATCTTTATGAAAAGCCTGCACAACGAAACCACTATTCACTTTTAACGAAAACAAATTTTAATTTCACTGAACTCAGGGATGAGCAGATACTCAGGGACGAGTCCTTACAGGGACGAAGCGATGGCAGCATATTACACCTGTGCTCCGCACTCTGCACTGGCAGATTCAAGGTGTTGGTGTTGATTTATAAAGCCCTATACGGTCTGGGCCCCTCATACCTTGGGGACAGCCTCACTTTCCGTGCCTGCAGTCTGCCGGGAGTGCCTTCCTGGAGGTCCCCCGTGTTAAGCGGGGGGCCACAATGGAGAGGGCGTTCTTGGTTGGTGGGCAATGGCTCTGGAACTCCCTCCTGGAGGAAGCTCGCCTGGCCCCGGGTCTGATGGCTTTTCGCCGAGCCTGTAAGACCTGGCTGTTTGCCCAGGCCTTCGGAGGGGAGGGTGGGAGGGTATGGTAGGGAGGGGGGGGGAATCTTTGGGAGGGGGGAGGGGGTATTTTTAATTATTTTATTGATGATGTTTTATGTATTTTATTATTGTTTTAACTTGTGAGCCGCCCCGGGATGCCGTAGGCATATGGGGGCAGCCAATAAATATAAATAAATAAATAAAAATAAATAAACAGTATATCAAAAGAAAACAAGCATTCACATGTTCTGTCAGATGTTACTACTAAACTCTAGCTACAGAAGTTGGTTAATAAGGGCGTGAGGTTCCATACTACCAGTCCATATTCCACTTGGAGCTGAAATGGGTACTTAATTGAGTACAAATAGGTAATACCTGCATTTTTGCGTACTGCATTGGGAATCCAACAAATTAGCTGGGTACCGATTGGGTACCTGGAAACCAGAAAATCTGTAATTTCCAGTGCCTCTTTTTCAATTTTCTGACAATGGATCAGTATATTGGGTCAGCAAAGAAAAAATCAGTACAGAAATTTTTAAAAATGGGACTGGAGGTCCATTTTCGAGGAGTGTAAGTTTACTTTCTGGGACAGAAGATCAATAAATAGGTGTAGGAACCAGTGGCGGTGCCAGCCCCAGGGCACCAGGGGCACTGCCCCTACTGGCCTCTGTGCCCTCCCCAAAGTTTTTTTAAAAAACCTTGTTGTCCCAGAGTCTGTAGTGATGGTGCTCAAGAGCCCCGGCGCCTGGCGCAGCTGTGCTAAGCTGCTCCAGCATGCCGAACTTCCAGTGTTGATACCGCGCATGCACAAGCGTGTTCCTTTGCTCACGCATGAGCAAAGGGCATAGAGCGCCTCTGTGGAGGCCAGGCTGGTTGCGAGGGGGCGGGGAAGTATACTCATGGGAGATGAGACGGAGCCCTGTAAGGGGCAAAATATCACAGAACACCGTTGGGCAGCTCGGGAGTGCCGTCCTAGCGTGTGGTCAGCAATGTCCAATGAATGCATGAACAGGATCTCTGGGGGCCGTCTCAATGCAAGTCAATCAGCAGCACAGTATGTGTAATATGGACTGTAGCCCATGGCGCCCTGGGGGGGAGCAGCAATACATGGTGTGTCTGACTGTGACGTGTGTCTGTAGTGCTATTGGCCAGAGGAACAGTGGGTCGGGGGGAGTGAAGAGTGCTTGTGTGTGACTGTTTACTTTTAAATTTTAAATTTATCTGAGAGCGGGCTTATTCTCTGTCTCCTCGTGGTGTGAGGGTGGGGGCTGTCTGCGCACAAACCAGAGAGGGAGCATATAAAAGTGATTCCTGACCAGGCGTCATTTTATTTCTGACTCACTGACTCAGTTCTACTGAGAGAGAGAGAGAGAGTTTGCAGTTGGTCATCCTGTCAGACTGAATCTTTTTCCAGGATCTTCACTGTCTGTTAGTCTGGTGTTAGATTAGATTTATTTATAGATAATATTTTAGTTAGGTAGGTAGTACTAGTGTGCTAAGTGGGTCCATCATCATTCTTCAAGCCCAGGCTGCTGGTGAGTATATTGGGGCTTGGCCTTTGCTTTTTGGGGGGGACCCGGGGGCTGGGGGACTTTTCTTGGGAGGAGGGAAGATTTTATAATAGTGATTGTTATGGGATGATATCACATATGGTTATGACATACAGATTGCCAATCTGTATGTCATAACCATATGTGATATCATCCCATAATATGGTTCTGCCCTTTTAGTATATATTTTTTGTATTTTTAGCATATTTGTAATTACTTTTTAATTAAATTGTGAGTTATAGTATGTTTTAATTATGAATTGTAATTGTTGATTGTGTTTTATGATTGTGCTGCCAGCTGCCTTGGGGAGGGGTCTGGGGGAGGGGGTTGCACTGGGACACATGGGGGAAGGGTGGTTTGGAGTGGGGTGCACTGGGAGAGTGGGGGGACTCGGGGAGTCTTGCTGGGTAATGGAGTATGGGTAGGCTTGCCATAGAAGCAAATGTTAAGAGGGCACTTATGAGATATGCAGGTTGCAGGGCTGTATTGGACCAATGCAGTCCTGCAACCTGTATATTTCATAAGTGCATTGTAAAAATGTGCATCTATGGCAACCCTAAGTAGGGGGAGTGGTTGCATGCCACAGACAGACATGGGAGAAGGTGGACACGGGGAGTCTGGATGAGGAATGGGGCTGGTCTGGAGGGGCCTGCTTTGCTGGCAATGTAGCCCCAAAAGGGTCCAAATGTTTAAAAAGAAGGGCCTGTGTGCTTGGACAGGCCTTTGGTGGTGTAGCTACTAGGCATGCTGGTCTGGATGGACTTGGTTTACTTGTAATACAGCCCTGGCTGAAACGGGCCAAACTTTTAAAAAAGGGCCTGTGTATGCTTGGACAGGTCTCTTTGGTGGTGTAGCTACTGGATGCTGGTCTGGAGGGGGTCTGGTTTTGAGGCAATGCATCCTCCAAAGGGGCCAAATGTTTAGAAACAAGGGGCCTGTGTGTTTGGGCAGGCATAGTGTGGGTGTAGCTACTAGGCATGCTGGTCTGGAGGCATGCTGCCTGGTTTCAAGGCAATGCATCCTCCAAATGGGCCAAATGTTTAAAAACAAGAGCCTGTGTGCTTGGGCAGGCATTTTGTGGTTGTAGCTACTAGGCATGCTGGTCTGGATGCAGATGCCTCCAGATTCAGTGTTTGACTTTAGCAGTTACTGGGCTTTTATAGGTCCAATGAAGCCTGAAGTCACACTGTGTCTGGAGGCCTCAAGAAGACCAGCTGTGGGACCTGAATAGCGAATGGACTTGGAGCCTACTCTAGAAAACTACAGACATCCAAGGACAGCATGAAAATGAAGAGTGTTCAGGATAATGGAAAGTGATGGCATGGAGATTGGGAGGGTCTTGGACCTCTTCTTTGGGGGAGAGGTCCACAAAGAAGCAAAATTAAAAATGTCATTCAAAATTCAAACTTCTAAAGTGATTTGCTTATTTTTTCTATCGAGTTTGTCTGAGATCTGGCATGATTCCACACCTTGCCTCGCTTTCCTTGTGAACATAGGAGAAAGTAGGTAGGAGCGTGGAAGAAGAGAAGGCTGCAGACAACAAGGAAACCCTTTCCCCCTGTTCCCCACTTAACCCATCTCTTCCCCCTTCCTCTTCTCATACTCCAAAACCAAACCCTTTCCCTCCTACATCTCCTCTGTCCTGTCCTCTTCCCTTTCATTCTCCTCTGATTCGGCTTGTTGCAGAACAGGGAGCTAACTCAGTCCTCCCGGTTCTCCAAGCCAGAAGGAAGGCTTGTCCCAAAACATACACCTTCAGAAGACTACAGGTGGCCAAGCATGCCATGAAAATTGAGGATTCGAGGGTTCAGGATAATGGTAGGCAATGGCAACATGACCTATTTTTTTTAACCTACTATGGTTAATTTGGATTCAGTGGGAAAGAGAGAGGAGAGTGGATGGGACCCCAGTAAAAAGGTTCTCTATTCCCTGGTAGCAGTGTTTCACACAGCAGCATTCCCAGCATTAAGTAATGTAATGTCCATTCAATGTTAACCCTTGGAACTCCTTGCTGCTGGGTTATCGGGTACCCAAATTGGGTCGCAATCAGATACCAATCGCTACCCAATGTTGTCAAGTCAGTTTAGGTACTGGAAATTTGTTGGGTATACCCATTTTTGCAAGTACTCATTTCAGCTCTTGTTCCACTAAACTAGAGAGTGTTTGAATGATCGACTGCATGTTCTAGTCAAAGCATCCTTGCCAGCCAGGTGAACTTCCCCTAAAATGGAAGAAACATTTAGCTGCCTTTCCCCCTAAAATGGGAGAAATTGCTTTTAGCTTGGCAGTTTTGTTCCTTTTCAAAGCATCATGTCCTCTGATATGCATCAGAGAAATATGTGATTATCTTTTATCAGTGTCAAATCCATGCAACATTTATCATCCATCAGTGTCCACTCTGTAATGTTCCTATTTGCAAATAGTGGCATTCATAGTCCTTTTTTATAAGTATAGCAAGTGAAAGATGTTGACTGAATCAGCACAAGAAGTGGCATTGCAGGTTACATATGAGAGTTCCCAAACTAAACATGCAGTACTTCTGCCTAAATGAATCTGCCTCTTAAACATTGGGTGTTATACAAGTTAATAGGATTTCCTTTCCTTTTGAACGAGTAGCCATTCTTAAAAGGTAACATATTCATGCCTTTTTCTTTTTTGAATAGTATACATTAACCCTTGACTGTAAGCACGGTTAGTTTAGTTGTTCTAGAACCCTTGGGAATTTGTTAGGTAAAGCCCAAAACAAAAATGTAGCATATATTGATCTATAATTGCACTTGATGTTTTTATGCAGAACAGGATACTCCCCAAAGAAATAGACGAGGAAAAAAGCTGCCTTAAAGTTATGGTTACGTCCAGACTTTAACACATGAGACATCTGGCAATTTATTTATGGAGACAGAAGGGCATTTTGTGTTTTAGAGCTACAGCATGCATTTTGAGCAGGTTTGGAGGGTTCTCAATGCAATTAAAGCCCTCAGAGAAATCCTCCGGTGACACTTCTAAGTGCATGCTGGATTAGCAGCCCTTCTTTCCCATTGAAAAGTGTAACATGCGTTCTCCTTACCCCCTCCCTTGCTGGCTCAACATTACTGGCAGGTGTGAAGAAGGTTAATTACAGCTTGCCCAGTTTGGGTAAGTTAGCATTCCTGCTATCATTTGCATGGAGACATGTCTGTGCTGCTGACAGCAATGCAAAGAGGGAAGGCTTGGAATTATTCCAGGACATAGTAGATGGTGTGTTTGTATGCTTACTCCCATAAGAAGGATGACCTGAAGTTAAGCTGTTAATATTAACATTTTAAAATTAACTAACTGTGGCAAAGTGCTGTCAGAAGTCACTGCAGAAGCGGGCCCACATCCTTGCCACACCTGCCCTGAGGTTAATTGGACTCTGTTGGACGTGTACCTTATTTCAAACTGAGGCAAGAGTTCAGAGACCAGGCCACCAGAAAGGGCCCCTGAAGCACATGTAGTGCGCACACACATACACGCATGCCGATGGCACGAGTGCAAACCATGAGGCAGCATGTGTGTGCATGCAGCAGTGCGCGCAGGGCGTGGGATTGGTCCCATTGTCTCTGTTCCAAAGAATTTACAATCCGGTGAGACAACACACATAAAGATTCATAAAAGTATACCAGACACAAAGAAGCAGAGTAAGACAAGTGTGCAAGGAAACATGGTGACTGTCCTGCAGCTTTGAAGAAGTTTAAAAAATTGGTCCATTGGAACCTGGACACACAAAATGGTACATCAGAGCTCCACATATTTTATCAGAGTTACACATATTTCTTGCTTTCTGCCTTTGGGAATGGAGGAACTGTTCACCCAATAAGGATTCCCTAATGCTCACAGATGCTCATGTTGTAATCATGTAGAAAGTTATGGCTTACTAAAGGGTATGAGGAAAGTGGATATTGCACACAATTTTAGTTCTGATTTCTTGTGGACTTCTAAAATCTGTCTTCATTATAGCTGAAAAACAGTTGTTTATAGCAACAGTGTTGTGATGACAAAATTCCATTTATTATGATCTGCTAGTCATAACCCATGTGAATGGATTTAAACTAAAATTGGTCCCCCCCCCCTAATATTCACCTTGTCTTCCCATTTCTTTCCTCTGCCCTTCCTTATTGTGCTCAGGTTAGCCTGCTACTCATGTATGTATGTCAGTTTTCCAGTCGTAAAGATTCTTGATATATCTTGACTGAGACAGACAGCAGCATTCTTTACTGAAAGCAATACTTATGATACATGCGTCTCCAAATGCTTCATAAGCTAGACCCTTCAGTTAATGCATGGCCATATTGCCACCTGTCCTAAGTTATATTGGTGAAAATCTAGAGCATAATACAAATGACAACTTCAGAAAATATTTTAATGTCTGTGTTCCTGTAGCACTGAAAGTAAATTTGGTTCAGAAAAATAAAATACCGTATGCTTTGCCTTAGGCTCAGTCTACATCAGGAAGATGGTGCACAACGCAGTCTTTGCTGCCTACTATTACAAAATGTAATTGTTTCAGCTGTAGCTTTCCCTCTGTTCCTCAAAGCAGAAGGCTACTAGGCACAATAATCTGCTGCTGTAGCTGAGTAACCTTCATTTCCCATCTAGCACATCTCTGGGGCATTTTAAACAAAAATATTACAAACTTCTACACAATGACTGATCCACTAACTCCAGCACCATGGTCATTATCCTAAATTTATAACCAGGGAACCAGACCTTAAATTGCATGGACCATGACCACATCACTTTGTGTTGGCAGTTAAACCTTTCTCTATACACCATAATAACAACAAATTCCAATTCTTCAGCTTTTATTAAAGAGCTTTAAGGCAATTTTCTGGTGCAGCTCTTCAATAATCTCATGACATGGCCCTCTAGGAGCTAAAAGTGAGAGTTGTTGTCAAGTTGGAAAACCTGCACCTAAATAGGCCAGCCATTAGCTAACAAACTTCTCTCACTCAAAATAATAGCAGCTAAGTTCAGACATATCATCGCAGACATAGAAGGAGAAGCAGGAGCAGCTAAACTTGTAGCTGAAGGAGAGATTCCTAAATGTCTTTCCTTGAGAGTCAAGTTAGCTTCTTGTGACAGTGTGATCCTGTTCCTGACAGAAAAAGGTCAGTTCCCAGCCTGGAAGTGTCTGGTTACTTGCTGGAGCCAGCAAAGCTGAGAGTCCTAACTAGCAATAATTTTTGGCTGGAACTCAGGCTGCTTTTAGACTTGCACGGGGGTGGGCCACTTGCGGCGTGAAATCACGCAGTGTGTAAAAATCTCGTGGACAGGGTTTAGACGAGACTTCTTGCCCATTATAGCTGCTTGCGCATTCTTTTAAAACCATGGACTAAATACCTCGATATCAATATCAAGGCATTTAGTCCGTGGTTTTAAAAGAATGTGCGAGTGGCTTTAATGCGTGAAAAGTCTCGTCCAAATCCAGCCTGCAGGATTTTTACAAACCATGTGATTTCATACCACGAGTGCCCTGTGCATGTCTAAAAGCAGCCTCAGCACAGGACCGACCTTAAGCAGGGCCAGTAGGGACCATACCCCAGGGTCTGCAGACAAAGGATGTCCCAGAGGGAGGCCAGTTATAGCAGCCTTAGGACCAGCACTGATCAGGTCCTAGGATGGCCTATTTCTGCAGGATAGTCTCCCCACCTACATTTCTCAGCAGCCTGAGTTCAAGCCTAAAATGATTGATAGTTAGGACCCTCAGCTTTCCTGGATCCAGCAAGTAACCAGACACTTTCAGACTGGGATCTGACCTTTTTCTGTCAGGAACAGGGAAGTTTGGGGGTGAGCACTGAGGAGCAAATATGAGCCAAGCTGCACAGTGCCCACCATGGCTACACCTTATGTGGCTCGTAGGCTAGCTCAGTGCTCTCTCTGTGTGACTGTGTGTGCGGCAGTCTTCTTCAGCCTCATTGCAAGTATTCATAAAAGCAAAACTCTGAAACTACTCTCCCTCATGTTTTCCCCCCAGAGACTTTGGGGTGCTACTGAAGCCTGTGCCACTACTAGTGCCTCTGGCACCTTCTCCTCCTCTGCTCTGCCCACTTCCTCATGTCTTCTTCACCCTCTGGACAAGTGCTCCAAAAAGCATATCACTGAATCTAGTAAAACTTGTATATTTTAAATATAGATAGGGCTGAAGTGGCAGCAGCTGTTACCGCACCGCCATTCCATTCCGAGAACGCGGCACTTAATGTGTCTTGCCGCCGACTTCCCCTTGATATTTCCACGATTCCGCAATACCTGCTGCCAGCATCTGAAGATGCAGCATGTCTGCAGGGGCTAAGAAAGAGACTCTTTCTAAATTGGAGTACTCTTCTATATTCTTGAGACTACTTGCTGAGGGCCTTTAGAGCTGTGAGCCAGAGGAAAGGGTCATGGCCTGGAGCACCAGAGTTGGAAGGAGGGGTCCTGGTAGATCACCTGAGGTTGATACCCAGATCTAGTGGGTCATGTTCAATTTAAATTTGACCACTCCTGTTCTAGAGGACAATTGAGAGATCTCTCGGCAGTTTATATGTAGAAGAGGGATGGGGAACTTTTTCTCTCCCACTGGCCACTTTGAAAAGCAGTATAATCTTTGTGGGCTGGATAGACATTATGGTGAGAGGTGCTTAAGGGCTAAGGGGTATGCTCAGAATGGGGAAAGGAAGGATCTCTATGCTACAGATGCACTACCTATCTTATGTCCCCATCTCTGCTCCCATCTAGAGGTGCAACAAGTACCCACAAAAACAGGTATACCCATCAAATTTCTGGTATCTGAATTTACTTGACAACATTGAGTCCCCATTGCAACCCAATTGTGACCTGATTGGGGTACCCAATGTCCCGTAATGTCAATTTCCAGTACCGATTTTCAAACTTTTGTTTATCGATTTATCATCTTCTGACATCTACTTATTGATTTTCTGTGCTAGAAAATTGACTCCTAGTCCCAGAACATCAACTACCGCTCCCGATTTTTTTTAATTTCCACCCCATTATGCCGATTGGTAATCGGAGAATTGAAAAATCTGTAATGATAATTGCCACTTTTTGGGGTATGGTACCTGATCAGTACCTGGGTACCTCATCGACTACCCAATGTACTTGAAAATGTGGGTATTATCCCTGGGTACAAAATTAAGTACTCATTTCAGCTCAACCCCCTCCCCCCTTGCACTCACTCTTTCTGTGTTTGAGGATAGGAAATGAATCAATGGAACAGATCTAAGAATTGGAAAGAGGCTAAATAAAAACTAGCTACAGGCCAGGTTTGGGCCATGGCCCAAAGGTTACCAACCCCTTAAAAGAAACCATACTGTGTGTAACTGTGTGAAGGCAGTTAGTAAATGTTGATTTTTTAACTGGTTCCAAGTGGGACCAGTTATGTTAAGGAAATGATCAGTTGATGCTAAATAGTAATCATAGCTGTTCACGTATTGCATTAAAATGTCTCACTGTGCTAGAAAGTAATAGAAACCTTTATTAAGATATGTCTTCACCTTTTAATGTGTTCTGCTTGAATCTAAGCATTCTTGAAATACTCGGTTGTGTTTGTGTATGTTTTGACAAGTGTATTTGCACCTAAGGCTTTAGGCAGAGAGGTGTTTTTATAAACAAAATATCTTATGTATTATTAGAGCATGGTGTCTCTTTTCCTATGTTACTGGCTATAATTCAGTGTACTGGAATCTTGTCTGGCACCCCTGAAGTGCGATTTTCATTCCTCTCAAGAGAAGGTGGCAAGGTGTTGTCTCCATCACTTAAGTGATTAAAACTTCCCAAGTCTTCTAAGTCAATTTGTTTATGGTGAAAACACCCACCTCTATTACTCATATCTGAAGAAGACATAATTAGCTCTGGCAAGATAATGAAAAAAATATATCAATAATGTATTGGTTGATTCGAGTGGGAAATAACTCAAGTGACTTGATAAATATTTATTTCCCACTTGTGGTGCTCAAAATATAATGAACTCAACAAGGTATCATTTTTGCTGCAAGTACTAATAGGTTCCAATCCTCAAAGTACTAAGTTCCATTCACTCCAGTGAGGCTTGTGCCAGCACAGTACTTTGAGGACTGGTACCATGACGAGCAACATCATGCTCTTAGATTGTCCCATCAATGAAAAGGTTACTTAGGGATGCTTTCACACATGGGGTATTTTCAGATGTGACACCTCCACCCGTGGCCACAATTACCCTAGCGTGGCCATGGGTGGGGGTGTTATGTTTGCTCCCACTCCACCAGATGTTTACAATGTGTGGGAGCAGAAGTAACCCTGGACCGTGGCAGGGCTAACATGGGATGTGCACTGGGCTCCCAGCCAGCACATATCCAGTGTTTAGCCCTGCCATGGTCCGAGGTAGGCGTCCTCGGACCATGGTAGAGTGAGCCATCATGTCTGATCACCCACTCCAGCTAACCCGACCTATGGCCGGAGCAGGCGGGCATGGTGGCCTGATAGGTCGTTGCACCCACACATCAGGGAGATGGCGGGGCTTACAGGGAATGGAGACATGCATATCCACATCAGCACAACCCTAGTCTTCTCCCTGCCCCCTCCCCAGCTGCCTGAATGTTTGTTTAGCTCACCCTGGGGTGGGCTTAAGAGTGGCGGCTCACTGAGCCATCACATTTAAGAATACCCATGATCTGCCCCTATAGGTAGACATGAATAATGTTGGGATAATTTGGAGGATGCTGCCAGTAAATTAGGCGAACCCCCTCCAGTAGGAATTCAGAACAGGTGTGCTGTTCTACCCCCACCAAAGACCTGAGGAACAGGGAAAAGAGAATGTCCACACACCCTGAATGGTTGCAAGTGGAAATTCCTGGGTGCAGCCACATGAGTGGGGGTGGGATTGATTTCCGTCAGCCTTGTGGCAAGCAATTGCAGCTGCCACACTTTGGAAGTGGTGGACACATGAGTAGCCCCACTTTGGGTAAGCTTATCCCACTTTTGGAAAACTTTCTACATCTGGTGCGGTGCTTATCCCTCTTTCCTCCTCCCTGGCTCCAGCTTCCTGCTGCTGCCGATGTCTCCACCTGAGCCCCTCACTGCCGCTTCTGCAGGATTATGCAAATCAGGGGGTTGTTTTTGCAAATTGCAGAGGGGGGTATGCAAATTGGGGACGGGGCCACATGCGGCCCAGGGTTGGGTCCAAACCAAATTTTCCAGCCCTCGGCATGAATCAAGTTTAGCATTCCATGTCTAAACGCTCCCCACATGACTTTTCTAAAAGCAGATTTTTAAGCCTGCTAGAGTCCCCCGTTCATCTAAAAATGGACTTAGAGGAAAACCTGTGTTCAAATACTAGTTTTAGTGGGTGGTCTTGGGTAAGTTACTGACTCTTTGCTTCTGTTCCCAAGCTGTAACATGGGACATCCCAAATATAAAATGAGACAACTCCTGTTGGGCCTGACCATCAAGTCTGGTTGGTGTCAATATTAAAATGAAGGTGACACAACAGTAAAGGTGTTACTTAACATGGGTGTCAGGATCTGCTCTACATAGTCTATTCAATATACTCCAATGGGATTAAATATGCATCTCTATAGGGTTCGGCCTAAAACTGCCCCTTAAAAACCATTCAGTGTAAATTCCTCAAATTTGTGCACTAGTGTTATAGAATAGACCATTACCCTTGTCTATCTTTAGCTATGGGTGCATTGTCCCATCATAAAACATTCCAGTAGCCTCTTGTGCAACTAATAGACAAGGAATCTCCTCTGACCCATTCCCCTGGGGGAAGAGTTGTCCTGGTGTTACAAGAATATCAGCATCTTTGAGGGGAGCTGAGGGCCCAGCCTAGGAGCAACTGAGTACTCTCACTCACTGAAATCCATAAACACGTGCCTACGTAAAAGGGGGGAGTCTAGGCTCAGCAGGCATCAGGCGGCTTTCAGGAGCATCAGGGAAGCGAAGCATCAGCATCGCACACAGGTTGGGCAGGGGGCAATCAACCCAGAGGAATCCTCAAGGGGACTGGGCAATGAGGAAAAGCTCCCCAGATGCTGAAGAGCAAGGGGGCAATCTAGAGCACAGTTCATAGTACAATTCAGTACTCCATTACCATCACAGTCTATCACAATAAGGTGAGCCCCAGACAGGGTTCCTAGCCAACTTCTGGCTGCTCTTAATGGCTAAGCCCAGACATTGGAGAGCTTCCAGCACACACCGGCTTGGTTTCAGATCCTTCTTGCTTGGCCTCCCGCAGAAGACTGCCAGAGTTCTAGTGTCTGCTACTCTAATAGCCAATAGACAAAGTAGTACAATGACATATTTTATTGGCCCAACTCCAGTTGGTGGAAGTATGCAAGTCATGCAAGTTGGTGGAGTTATGCACAGTGTGACACCAGAGGTGGCTCTACATTTGACTTGACCAAAGTTGGGCCTTTCTGGACCCCGAAATGCTTAGATATTGCTTGACAGGAGCTGGAGTTGATAGTCTAAAAGAGCACTAACAACAGAATAAAGACCTTATGACATTTGGGATGCAAACACTGCAAACATCCATGGGCCAAAATTGCCCAAATCTGCAATTTCAGTAGCTTACATTTGCAACAAAGCAAGTTGCCCACCATGAAAACAGATTAACTAAATAAAAAACTTCTTGGTTTCAAAAACCAATAAGTTACGGCATTGACATAAAACATCAAGTAACATACACATGAAACAAACCAAAACCAAATGTCACAAAACAAGGAAATAATCAGTTAAGCACTCCACCACAACAATCACTTACAAATACTAACATGTACTGCAAACAGTCCCCACATACTCATTTCAGTTGCTTACATTTGCAACTAAGCAAGTTGCCTACCATGAAAATAGATGTGAGGAACTAATAACAGATGATATTTAACTACAAATGTAAAATTATACCAAAAAGGGGGAACAGTTGTCACGGGATGGGTTCTTGACCAAAATAAGGAAAATAGATTTGCTATAGTTTGGAAAATAAATATGCCAACAGCTTTAAAGGAAAATCATGGGGAGAGGTGATTTTGGAAGACTAATTTGATAATGATAAGCAGAATTAACAATTATGTGTGTCAGCAAAGTTGGATGGTTAATGTGAAGTAATGCTAACAAGAAAGGTATAAATAGCTGGTATAAATAAGAAAGCTTTGGATCTTACAAAGAAGAAGTCCTTCCCTGCACAGATAGAAGCAAACTGGAAGACTGAGACCCACAGTAAACCCAGAGGGACCCCCATCTTGTTTGGTGTTTGTTTGCTATCTTTCAGCCTGGTGAGACTTTAAGTGCATTGCTATTTGGGTAGAGTGTACGCCTATACAGAGGCTGGGTTAATACAGAGCTGTTATAGTGAACAGTGCATGGTTTTTTAATAAAGAGCTGTTAGAACAATGTTCTTGCATATTTTGTGCACCTGTGTGAGAAAGAGAGGAGTCTAGGAGGTTTTTATAAGAAAATATAAACTTTCCCTACCCCAATAAGGATGTGCTGGGGTTACAACAGGGTCCTGTGAGGTCTGAAAACTTGCATACCTCCACCAACTGTAGTTGGTCCAATAAAAGTTATCACTGTACTACTTTGTCTCTATTGCCTATATTTGGGATGAACATGGCAACCTTACTTTTTCTGCACTCTAATAGCCTCCTAAGCTGACAAGAAGGGGCCATCGCCAGCTCCATCACAGAGAGTCACAGATGGGCCAGGAACTGGGCCCAGCACAAGGATCCAGGGGAGTGGGTTCCTTAGCACCCAGATCAGAAGCTGAGCCCTGTAGCTGAATTAAGGGCCCTTATGAGGTCTGTTGCTGAGAGCCTGGGGACAGTCTGTGAACAATTGGGGACATTTACCTCTCTGTGAAGCCACACTTAGGGTAGTGAAAATATAGGGGAAGCTCAGCAGCCTGGAGCAATACTCATACCCACCACTTCTGGTCCTGAGCAAGCAGGAAGCCCAGCATATAGGGAATCAGAACAGGGCCTGGTAGTTGTGTCTTTAGTGACACCACTGGAAGGAGAATCTTAATAAATAAATATTTTAGGGTCATCATCTCCAGGACCACCTTAAGCACCCGCAGGACCCAAAGGAAGTCTAGCAGTTTGTGGGTGAGTTGGGTAAAGAAGCAGCAGTACCAGGTGGACCTCCTCAGGCTCTCTCAAGGAAGGAGCTGCTGGTCAAAGGAGTCAAAATGGGGATGCCATGCCACACCCAAGAGTAGCCCACGGCAAACTTGAGGCCCAGCTCAGCTTGTACTGGCAGTGAAGAAGTGCTGGTGTCCTGAGTGGTGCAGATGGCTTCCTGAACAACTCTTGGGAGGAATTCTTTATTGAAGGTCATGCCTCGCAGAGATGCCTGAGAGGGGTAGGTTTATGTGAACTGGTTTGTCAGAAGGACTTAGAACTGAAATGAATATCTGTGGTGAATATTGTAGCTAATGATTTTGACCACTTTGAAATGGGTTCAGAAAAGCAGACATGAAGCTCTATTCGTTTACCCTTTTGAAATATTGGTTTAATATTTGTGGGTTGTTTTGAGTGGTTCTTTCCCCAGGTTTTTTTGGTCAGGTTCTTTTAGTTATTTGGTCAAATAACCAAATATCCAAGCCAAAATGGCAGAAAAATCAGAGTTTCCGATACAATAAAAGATTTTTTAAAAATTTATTAATTAATTTTGTTTTAGGTGCAAATGTTTATTTGGATATCCCGATGTCTATCTGAAAATACAAATGATAGATCTGAATAAAAATACTTTTGGGATATCTTTATTTGTTGCCTGACTCTCAGTAAAGTTGCAACTCCTCTTTTTTAAATCCAGTCTTGTCTCTATGTCTTCTTTCCGGCTGCTTTGACAAGCCATCATGACAAAAGTAAGATGTAGTGAAAGGACAAGGTTGAGAGTAATTTGAACATGGATGATTTGATGGAGTGAGATGCACTCTGATTTCATTTCCATGGAGATTTATATTTGTTATGTTTACTTTAAAATAATTTATCGTCAGTGTCATGTTTTATTTTGTGCTTTGGCCCAAATCCAGACACTATCTGTACAGGTGATCAAGGGAGACAGATCCTTTATCCAAAGCACATGCAGTGGTTGTAGGCCTTCCAGTGACTGACATCCAGTGACTGATGTGTTTTTTTGTCTGTTCTTACAGTAGGAGGAAGAAGGTGGGTTGCTTCTGGTTTTTTTTAATGCTTGGAGGAGGCATGTGGTTGAGGTCTAAGGAAATGTTTTTAATAAAATCTATCTGCAAAGTAGCAAGTTACCCAAAAGCAAGCATGGACATTTGGTTAGCACTGACAAGTACTATCTACATAGATGTGGGTACTACCCAAAGGCTTATCATGAGGGAGGAAGGGAGCGGGATACAAATTATTAAATAAATATTATTAAATAAATAAATCATCATCCCAAGTGGGTACTCATGGGTACTGTTGCTACTGCTGTTCAGCAGATTGATTCATTTCCAATGTGCAATGAAAAGAGAGGTTGATATTACTGAACCATATTTCAGATCCCAAGCTTAGCCTCAGGACCGGACTTATGATTTGTGGGGTCCAGGATGAAGATAAAATGTTGTGCCCCTCCCCCTTGGGAGCAGCCTGGGTGGTGCCCTGAAGGTGGTCATGTTTGGGGCCTCAAAGAGAGAGAGAGAGAGATGCCCCCACAACCTGTCCTGGTGAAAATGAAGACCACTGTGGGGCCCTCAGAAAGAGCTGGGACTGGAGTGGCTGCCCCAGATCACCCTGTGGTAAAGCCAGCTCTGCTTAGCCTAGGTTTGGTACAAAGGGATTAGATCTACTCAATAGGGATGTGCAAACGTGGTTCAGATGTTTGGAGTTCAGACCGAACCCGGTCTGTTCGGATGACTGAACTGAACGTCCGAACCGAACTCGAAAACTACCGAACAGTTCAGTCATGTTTGGGTGAGTTGGGCTGAGTTTGGGGGCAGGAAAAACATGACTGGAAGGCCCATTCGGATGGGAAAAACTTGACTGGAAGGGGGAGGCAGCTGAGGAGCAGACTTCCTGGCACCAGGGGTGGAGACCAAGGGTGGTCTCAGGGCCAAATGATACCGAAAAAAAATCTTCGAATTCAGTATCAATATCGGTACCGATAGCGTTATTTCAAACGTTCGGCAATGTTCGGCCAAACCGAACAACCGAACTTGGTTTTCAAACTGAATGACCGAACATCCAAACCACGTTCTGTTTGCACATCCCTACTACTCACAATAAATGGCACATCACACATGCTGAAAAAGACCACACATAACACCACCACTTCCACCCCCAACTTAAAAATTTCTCAGAGTGCTTTTATACGTGACACTCTGCTCGTGGATTTAAATAATCTGCTTTTAGAAAAGTCACATGGGTGGTGTTTAGATGTGCTTCCATAATTGGAAACTACGGCTCTCACATTGTTTTGAAACCACATTGGTAAAACCTCAATATTGAGGTTTCGCAAAAGAATGCATGAGCTGCAGTTTCCAATGGCGGTGGCAAGTTTAGACACCACCCATGTGACTTTTCTGAAAGTGGATTATTTAAATCCATGAGCAGAGTGTCGAGCCTAAAAATGTGCTCATTATTCCATGAAAATACACTTGCCGACTCTGCTCCTTACCATTACTAATTTTGGAATCTCCTTACCATTACTATTTACTACTTTTACTTTAAATCTCTTTATATTTGGAAAATTTGCTCCACATGAAATGATCAATTCACCAAGTGTTAAATTCTCACTGAATATTTACGCTCAAGGAAGATATCTTTTGGACTTACAAAGTGTCACGCTGTGCCTATCTACTGTGCATAGACAACCAGTAATTGTCGATAGTGCGAGGAACAGGAGTGAGGACTGGGAAGGGGTTCTTTAGGGCTTACATAAATTGGGGGAGGGGATGTGCCTCCCATAACCCTCCCCCCACTCCATAAGTCTAAGGGAGTTTAAAGTCCTTTACTCTCCTGCTCAGGTTACTAGTATTTTGAGGGTGGTGGTGGTGGTGGTGGGGGGGGCTACTAGTTCTTCTTCTGTTCAGGGAGTTAAATAGTGAGTAGGGAGGGACAAGTAGTGGGTGGATTCTTGATTCAGTCTTCTATTCCCTTTCAATGTACTGGCAAGTGCAGATGGTCAAGAATGGAAGAGGGGAAGCAGTCAGCAACAGTTAAGGGCTGATGTAAAATAAATACTCCATCCATGGAGCAACAGGAAACAGTTACCAAACTGTGAGGACAAGTATGTTGAAACAAGACTTCTCACAATTTTTTTAAAAGGAAATTCAGCATCAGAACTAAAATCTTCAGCAACTTTTTCAATAGTTATCCAGTCTCAGTCTGTTTTCTCATTGGCCATATTTAAAATAGATGACATCTACTAATGTCATCAGAACCATGTCTCTTCAGCAGAACAACAAGCGGGAGACAGAAAAGTAGGGTTTGTGAGGAGGTAAAACAGTTTTGTAAACTCCCTTGTGTGGTACTGTGGTGGTATTTATGAGGGCTACCCAGTCCACAGAAGAAAAAGCTCAGCTGTGTAAAATATAAAAGAAAATCAATTTGCTTAATGCTGAATAGAACCATTTAAAATACTCAGTCAAAGTAAACTATTATAGATAAGATATGAAAACCTTATCAAGTGAGTTGAAGCATATTAATAAAATGATATATAGACTCCTAAAGCTAAGGTTGATTAAGGCCATTTTACCCATTAAATAATTTTCTCCTATTAATAGGATTTATTTTTAAAGTGAGCAGTTAAATTATGTGCTTTTGTCATTATTGGTAATTATAGTACTGAGCAGTTATTCATTTAGCTATATTGAGATAAAACAGTTGATTAGTTCACATAAAGTTAGCATGTAATAATGTGTCCCACTGAGCAATCTACTGTTTTCACTCTTATAAATTCTCATTCGGGGTGAGGGATCGAAAATGTTTGAGAAATTGATTCCTGTACAAAATCCAGAATATTAGCTTGCTCTTCTATATGCTTAAAACAAAAACATCATTTTTCCTTAGATATGCTATTTCATCTATAGAAACCCAGATAAAGGTCTCAGTTTAACAATAATTGAATTCCATCTTAATTTCATGTTCATTTCATAACAAATTTCATTAGCCTCCAAGCACACAACTCGTTCTTAATTGGAAAAATTGATATTATATTCAAGGAAAGCACTAATTGCTGACACACACAACGCCTCCGTCTCAGCTTACGGTGCCGGGTCTGGGATCATCTGCTTTTTAAAGCTAGTGATTTGGGATCATCTGCTAATTGCGCTTGTCAGTGGGGGGCCAGTTCAACAAGTCCTCATTTTTAATTGTACATTTCACCGTTTCACTTAAGAACGGAATAACTACCCATATAGAATCAACCAAGCGGTCCATGAAGCCCAGCACCTGTCTCTGCAAACAAACCACAAGACCATTTCTGATTCTCATGAAACAAACAAGGGTTGCTGACTCAGGACAAGATGAGACAGAAACTGAAATTAGACCAGTAGTTGATTTGGACTTTTGGAGGTGAACACAATAACCGATTCATCACTATCCTGTTAAAAAAAAAAAAAAGCCAAATTGCAATCTGAGATCAGACACCCACAGAGATTAGGATCATGCCAATATTCTCTGCTTGAGAATATACATACTCTCACTAACAGAAGGGGGTCCAGTAAAATATATCCTCTTCTGAACTACTTTGTCTCCATCTCTTACATTCGCAGCTAACACAGCAACCACATTCTCTCTAGACTCATTTTAAGACATATTAAATACCCATAGTGAGGGCAGGCATTAGCTGTTTCACTGACACTAAAAAAGTGAACATCGATTTACTGTTGAAATTTTTCCAGTATCCTCAGGGCCAGATGTAGGGGCAGTCAACATAGACACCTGCTTAGGGCAGAAGTTTTGGGGGAGGGGAGCAGATTTTTTTGGGGGGGTCTCAGTTCGTGCCCACCTAGTGATGGCACCCCCTCACCCTGCCGTTGAAACAGCACTGCCTCAACCATGCCAACTGCAGCCTGGAGGATGGGGGTCCCCACATCCATCCCCACCTGGAGAAGCGTCACTCCACCCCTGAGCCCCCTGCAAACATGCTTTTCAGTGGTGCTGAGTGCAGAGGAAAGGGCTGGGCATTGCCATTGTCTCCCTCCCTGCCTCAGATGGCAGTGCCAGCACACACCAGAGCTTTGTGGTGGGGTTGGGCTACTGCCTGAGTTAGCTAGGTGCACTAAGTCTGTTCCTGGGTATCCCCAAATATGAATGTCCCCTGTCCACAGCTACATTCACTTCCTCATTATCATTACCCTTGAAAAACAGGCTACTTTTAGGTCTTTAAATATGTGCCTACCTTCTAGAGATCCAACTCTGAACATTTTGGTCAATAGGCATAGCACATGTTCTGCATTTACCAGGTTATGAGAATCCCTGCTATGAAAATGAACGTGTGCCTATGATATCAGGAGACCCAGTCTGGACAATCATACTATTGATTTTGTCAAATGGTGGCTGCTGACATGTTCCATGACAGGTTTTACAATTCAAAATGTAAAACTTCCAGGTGTATTTTGAAATGAAGTGCAGCAGTGCTTTGCCTCTTAATTTTAAATGCATGTTGCTGATGTATGAAGAGCAGGCCACGGTGCCTGTCTAACTTTTGTTAATTCAGTCCCAATGGACTGTTCGATTCTGTTAGATGGGAGGAGGGTGGAATGCCAGCATTCCTAATATAAATTGAACTAAAACTGATTTTTCTGCCCAATTCCAGATTCTTAGTTTTATTTTAAAAAACTGGGGTTGATGCATCTAGCATAGGTGCCCATTGCCTTAGTTTTTCCTTGGCACCATTATCAAGAACTAATGGTCTGAAAAGAAAGTTAGTATAAAACCAAACAGGTAGAGGGAAGGTAATTCCAATCCTCTTCAGGGCTATGAGCCCAGGCTGCAGCTTATTTTGCTTCTCTCAGTGCCTTGTTGGAAACAATTAGCAGTGCTGTTATCAAATCAATAGCTATATCTTAAAAGAGAATTGTGAGGTAATAAATACCTCCCGCGGCAACACTAATGAATTATAAGGGCTGTGTATTAATGAGCCTTGGGAGACTGTCTAGTTGAGCGGCGGGTTTTTTATTATACCATTGTAAATAAATATATATCCCTCTCCCTTGATTCTCTAGCATGACTCTTACCGTTTTCCTAGAAATAGATTTTCCAAGTGGCACCCAATCAAAATGAAGGGTTGGCTAGAATAAATCATTGGCCTGATAATAGAACTGTGGTTTACTATGCTGATTGGTCAAAGAGGTCGCCGACTCGCCTCCAAATCTAATGCTCTTTATGGCTAATACTGATGTGTAATTACACTTTAGACAAAGATAAGCAAGGCTGCTATTGTTCACTTTTTTGCAGGCAGCTGGAAAACAACAGTTACTTGCAAACCCTATTGTTTACACTGAAAATATTACAGCCTAATAGTATCCCAGAAAATAACAACTGCTCATCCCCTGCTTTGTTTTATTTTATTTCCCCCCCAAAATGCATATAAAAGATTTAGAGCTGTGAAGGTTATAAAATAGCTACTACTGGCTTCCTGTTGCAGGTGGCTGCCAATATTCAGTCCGGCAATCCTTTTAGGAAGTTTAATAGCCATTAAATCACTTAAACAGCTTATGACGCAGTATGAACGAATGTATTGTAGGCTTAAAACAACTTTGGATTGAAGTCTCTTTTGCAATGGAGATAGCTACCAGCTACAGCTGTCTGATATATATATATATATATATATATATATATATATATATATAT
>QEPC01004630.1:1419369-1446108 GCA_003113815.1 Sphenodon punctatus | reverse complement strand
ACAGACACAAGCCCTGCCCATCCTGGGGGTCTGTCTGCAAGTTGAGACCCTGCTGCTGCCTGTCACATCTTTGGGTTAATACCTTAACTATGCTACATCTGGTGCCAGGTGCTACTGGTAGGGATCGACAAGTTGTATGAGATTCTGCCACCTGCCAGCCAGAACTTCAGCACAGAGGGATAAAAGATTGGACACGTCAAATAAAGCTTGTAACAACAAATATAACTTTTATTAAAACATTTTAAACAACAACAACAACAACACAGAACTTTATAAAACCAAAACAAACATTTTTATATATAAAAAATAAAGGAAAGTTAACGTAGTTCTATGTGGGCCTGTCCCCCGGAACATGGGCGAAAGGCAAAATGGGTTCATGGACCCTAAGGATGGACACATTCTGTGGCATTTTGTAGCCGTTGTCTTTGGCAAATTCCACGGTCCTTGCCACGGCCTCCTGCCACTTGGAGACCTAGTGCCAGTACAGGTCCATGCTTTGGATCTCCATCTGGAGGTACTGGGAATACGCCTTCATCTGGCATTCCCGTACCTCCAGCTCCTTGAAATGTGCCACCAGTTGGTCCTCCATGACCCCTAGGCTTCCCATTAAGTCCCTGGTGGGCCTCTCCACTTGGGCCCTAAAAGCCCTTACTGTGGCTGACTCCTGCTCCTTGATGGACTCCTCAGTGGAGCTGGAGGAGGGTGAAGGGGAAGGCCTTTGATGCCATCTCTTCTGGCGCTGCTGATGTTCCACCAGGGCCATGCCAGAGTCAGGCTGCCACCTCACTCTCCTGCCATGCCATTTCTCTACATGGGCAATGAGCCCCGATATGGACCCCTCATGCTGCAGCCTGAACTGTTTGTGGCTGGTCTAAAGAGCATAAAAAGTTAGGAACATAAGAAGTGTCATACTGTGTCAGACCAATGGTCTGTCAAGCCCTGCCTGCATTCTGTCTCCACAAGTGGGTGGACTGGGTGGCCAATCTCTCTCTTCAGGGGACTTCCATTCCTAACAGGTCATAGGGCAATCCATTCCCTGTTGTTCCAGTCCCCGTGCCTTACCTTGCAGATGGCAATTCTGTCACCCTTCTCATAAAGCCACCAAACATCGGACCTTGTCCGCCGACTGTCTGGGGGTGGCACTGACAACCTCCGCCTGGGTGTCCTGAGTGGTGTGGCACCAGTGCTGGCATCCAATTCCTCTCTGAAACGGGAACACATAAACAACACCTAAGTAATATCATGCCTTTATGATGATGCCTCTAGTCCTCCCTCCTTGGGGTGTTAGGGATGGCAACGGAAGATGGTGACCCTGGCTGGCACATGCAAATCCCGCCCTCCTTGGGGTGCTAGGGATGGCAACTAGAAAGACCCTGGCTGGAATGTGCAAATCCTGCCCTCCTTGGGGCGCTAGGGAGAGATAGCAATTGATAGACCCTGGTTGGCACTTGCAAATTCTGCCGTATTTGGGGCACTAGAGATGGCAACTAGCAAGACCCTGGCTGGCCCGTGCAAATCCTGCCATCCTTGGGGTGCTAGGTGATGCTAGGGATGGCAAATGGAGAGACCCTGACTGGCATGTGCAAATCCAGTCCTTCTTTCCGTGCTAGGAATGGCAATGGAGAGACCCTGGATGGTACGTGCAAATCCTGCCCTCCTTAGGGTGTTGCTAGGGAGGGATAGCAATGGAGAGATCCTGCCTGGGATGTGCAAATCCTGCCCTCCCTGGGGCACTAGGGATGGCAACTGGAAAGACCCTGGCTGGCACATGCACATCCTGCCCATATTTGGGGGTGCTAGGTAGGGATGGCAACTGGAGAGTGGAGACCCTTGCTAGGGATGGCTGGAAGGCACATGTTTGGGTGGGGATGCTGCTCATGCTCATTCCTGACTGCTGGAAGAGCCCCCACACTACAGTACCCTCTCTCTCTGTGGCAGACATCTGCTGCTACCTGCTGATGCCCACTGTTTGTGCCTGGCTGATGCCCACCACCCACGCACCCACCCGCATGCCAGTGAGCTCTCTCTAACAAAGCCTTTCTTGTCCTCATAGTAAAAAAAAAGTTTACAAACCTGGCAGCACCTCCTGTACCCGCCGATTGCTCCTCATCAGAGGAGCTGGCCACCACCACCAAATATCCAGGGGCTGGGGCAACGACCTCTTTCTACTCCACCACCACCGGGTCCGGGAGCACCATGTTGGCCCCCAGTCATTGAATTAAGACAACAGTTTTCTTCATTTTTTTTTTTAAACAGACGCTCCGACCAACACACAGACCAACAACAATCACCCACCAATGCTCACCAACCAGTCAAAACAACACAGCCAAACCAAACACAAACAGCCAAAACACATGAACTGAACAGCCAGCCAGCCAAACACACACTCTCTCACCACACAGCTCCGCATGCACTTGAATTTCCGGTTTCCAATGCGATCACGGGATCTCGCGATACCTTTTTCCGAACGCCCAAACTGAACTGAACATGACCAAACCAAATGGCCAAACCTGTACTCGTTGACTGACCTGAATGCCTGAACTGAATGCCCGAACCAGACCGGACCGAACCCGAACCGCAATCTGTTCACACATCCTTAGAAAGGATGTTTTTTTAACAAATTGACAGTTATTGGAGGTGGAGATTGCTATGCGTATGCCATCTTTCTGGTGCTCTTTGTTTTGACTCATGCAGGTGTAGCTCTGAGGAACCAAGTTTCAAATGGGAAATATAAGAAAATGCGACAGGGGAACTCTGCTGTCACTAAAAATGTTTAGGGACCCTCTGGCATTCCTAAAGAGGAAGAAATTATGATGGTTCTTTTATGGTTAAATGAATCCCTAATGTGATCATGAGGGAATGTGTCACATGACACTAAAGGAAAATAGAGTTGTATCTATCTAAAAAGGCAGGAGTATGAAGTGGATTTTTTATTTTGATGTCAAGAGAATTCCTACCATAAGAGAAAAGGATGTGCAGAGGAGATGGGATGACAGACAGGTAGAAGGGATGGCGATTGTTGGGCAAGAGGACAAAGACTTGAAGAAAATGGATTGTTGTCAGTTGCCTGGAACGTTTATGTTATGGTGTTTTCACTTTGACCTGTTGCCTAGACTCCTGTGGGCCCTTACAATGTATGGAAACCATGGAGAAGATTGAGTATAAAGTGCATGGTTTCCTGTAGAGATGGATGACAGTTCCATCATACTTTACTTCTGTGGTTCTGTGCAGAAAGAAAACTACATTGAAGGTTCCAGTTAGTTCAGCAGTGGAGGAATAGAATGTGGGTAAGCTGAGGCTTCAGATGATGCTGAGGGATTCTTCAGATCATGTAGTATAGGATAATGTTCCATCAATAATGTTCTATGCATACTGGAGGAATGTTTGAAGGTATGGGAAGAAATGGGGAAGAGATGGCACGTCCCATTCAGGGAGAAGGGGAGGCTGTGGCATGTTGAAGCCAGAAGTAGATGATAAGGGGATATGGCAGTTGATAGTAGAGGAGGTTAGGCACGCTGCAGATGGAAGAATGGCAGAAGCTGTTAAGTCAGAACAGCAGGGGGCTGTTTGAGATAGGAGTACCTCTGAAGAATGGTAACAGGCAGGCTAGAATTTCTGTTGAAGAATGTGTACCATTTGCTGTTCACACCTATTAAGTGGGGTATGAAAGACAGTGATAGATAGCCACCGTGTGGAATGAATGAGCTATTTTATCATTTTCTTTCAGGTTTTTTTTCAGTATCACTGAGCAGATGATGATATATTCAGTAGCACAACCCAATGCTGAAGTTATGGCAGATGTTGAAGTCCAACAAAGAGATTGGTGACATTTGTGAAATGAGAAACCTTTAATGTGTATGGGAGCAATGAGGGAATGTGGTGAGGAGTGGTGTGGGTGATGTGGCTGGATTTCAGCACCCACATTCAGTCATATTTTGACCATGATCCTCAAGCTGCTTTATCTGGATGTGGATTAAGAGAGATGAGGATTGCAACCATTATAATTACTCCGCTTTGCCTAATGCAGTCATGCAGGCCAAGGAGGAGAGAAAAATGTTAATCATGGAGTTGAAAGTCACATGAAAGTTAGGTATGGAAGAGATGCAAGAGAAGGGTATGCTATATGTAGACCTAGCAGTAGATCTAAAAGACTAGGGATAGGACAATGGACAACTGGATTGTGGCAGATTTCCTGCCACTTCTTTGCACATCACTCTCAAACTAGCCTGGGTAACAAGATGGTTAAGAATGCTGTGAAGTGCTTGGGCTGCTGATGACACATCCATGTAGGATGGTAGGAATTCTCTTGACATCCCACAATGCAACAAGTTGCTACAGACGTACCTTCCTGCAAGATCCTTAATTTAATGGGAGATGGGTGGTGCTCAGCCGATGATTGTGGGGTGTACTTTTGGCATATTTTCCTACTTCATAAATGGAGGAATCTGCTGCATAGATGTAGAACTACCTAGATTTAGAGCTACACAGGCACCTGGTGTGGGCTGAAGTCTCATTTGTTATCATGCAAAATGCTGTTCTGTTCCTATAAGTCAAAGCAGAGTTTGCAACCTCCTGCTGAGAAGGAGAGCAAACGAGACCAAAGGTGACCAGATGTAGTCAATTGGGCACTGAAAGGGAGGCTCAACACGGAGTGGAGACAGGAATTATTCCCAGAGGTTTGCCTTGAGCTGTCTCAGATCTCACTAGAAACAGGATTCCCTTGGTGAGAAGAGATATACCCTCTCTACACTCTGTCCTTGGGTGAAGGACATACATGCTTTGAGGCAAGGGTGGGCATTGAAGAGGAGCGGTTGCCTGGGGTAAAGTGCAGAGGGTTGCCCAGTGAGAGGGGGCTGGCTGGCTCAAGGAACAGCTGTGAGGGCACAGGTGCTAGGTGACAGCCAGTACCTGTGGGGTGGGCAGGCGGGACCATCATCTGGCCAGGGGCCAGAGAACACCCTGCAGACAGTGCAAGAGGACTCCAGAGAGAAGCAGTGATGGCCTGTGGCACAGCCGCTTTGAAACTGACCACAGCCGGGTGAAATTAAGAAGCTGGCTGGGAGAAGTTGCAGAGCTGGCTGTAGAGCAGTGGGGAATGTTTGAAATGACTTCGAGAGGCTTGCCCAGACTGGGACTCGAGCACAGTCAGTGGCAGGGGTCTGGCTGGCCCCTGACCCCATGGGATGCCACAGAGACAAGCTGCTGTGAAACTGAAGACCAGCAGTTGTGGTGTCCTCTAGGAGAGCTGTACTTGTGTCTTGTATTTCCTATTATAAGCATATATTTTTGCCCATCTGTGTTTTTAATGTATTAACTTTGAGTTTTTATATGTTAACTTTTTGTTTTAAAGTATTGGATTAGTGTTTTGAAGTATTGATTTCTAAAATCAACTTCTGTGATTAGCTTTGATTCAAGCTGAAGTCTCCAGCTACATTCCAATGAGCTTTTTTCAAAACTTCCTGAATGAACTTTTGACTGTTGCCAAGGAAAAAAAGACACCTAGCCAGGAGTTAGAAGGCCATAAAGAGGCCCTCTGCCCAAGCCTAGCCTAGGTGTCTGGAATCTTATCTCTAAGTGTCTAAATGACAAATGGTACTATTAATAAAACTTCTCCAAACTGAGAAGGAGTCTTTTGTTAGTTTTTTCTAGCTAACATATCTATTTAATTAATGGATGGAATAATCTTTAAGTTCTGGTTATTCTCTCTGTAATCTGACAATTATCTTTGATAAAAATATGAGCTTTTCCAAACCTTGAAGGAAGCCTAACGCTGTTTGGTTTCTTTAAGAGAGTCAATTAGAATCCAGTGTATCTCCTTACTGACTGACGTGTAGCTGATGTCAGTATGACACTCCTCAGGAAATGTGAGCCTTCTGGCAAACTGCTTAAGAAGGGAGACAAGAGTTTTGCTCTTCAGACTGAAAATCCACACACCACATGTTTGGATTTCTTTTTCACTGGCAGACAAAGGGAAGGACTGGGAAATAATGTAATGTATGATTCTTGATATCTTTGAGCCAATGAATTGTGCATATGTTAAGCTTTTAGAAGTTTTTTCTTAAAATAGAAATGTTTTAAGATCATGTAACTTTGATTGGCTACCAATACCATTCTATGTAAGCTACTGATATTCTCTATTTATATTTAAGTAAACTATGCATATATTTTTATATTCTAAAAGTCTCATGTCCTTTATTTTTAAATATATTGTCATTTTACAATACTTGCTTTGCTAGGTTGGCCTCAAAGTAAAATGTAAAACTCGTTTTATACAATTAGGAGAAAAAGGCCCAATCTAGTATGATTAGTTCATCTGGAAAACTAAGCCTTCTTTCCTTTTTATAAAAAGAGTATCGAGACATGACACTTGGACAGGACTGGAAGGGGAGCACGATCGTCTCGCCGCTTTGAATTAAAGGTACTCTGGGACCCTTATGAGAACATTTTGTTTTCATGTAATTTCATTTATTATTTCTATCCAGCCCCTCTTGCTGATCACGACTCAAGGCAGTTTATAAAACATTTTAAATATACAACACAGTAAATGAAATAACATTATACATAGTAAAATACATAATCAATAACAGTTCCATCAACACACATAAATAAACTAGCCGCAGGACAAAAATATACATCACCATATTCTCCACATCCACCCCCCATATGCCTTCAGATCCCTCTCTAACCAGGGTACCATTCCACCCCTACCCAAATGTCTTGCTCTTCTCACCAGGGGTGCCAGGACCTCCTCCCTAACCCACTCCTCCTTCACCCCCTGCTCTCACCAGGGAGCAAAAGCTATCACCCCATAACCCGTCCACCAATTCCTGAGGCTACTGATGACCTAACCAAAAACACCCCCCTAACAACATGGCTGTCTCACATCAAAACCTCCACCACAATCCTCAATCCTCCTCCTAAGGGCCCTTCGGGTCACGCTCCTGTGGTGTGTCCCTGCGGCACAGACACAGCACCTTTTGCTCTTCAAGCAGCTGGTCAGGATGGGGGAGTTCCTGTCCCTGTCCCTAAGGTGAAAGGGGGGACAGGTAAACCAGCCACACCTGTGGTGAAGACAGTCTCAGCCAGGGGCAGCAGCAGCAACAGCAGTAGCATGGGGGAGGGAGGAGACGGGTAGATCTTCTTAGCCTTGCTCCCCCCCCAGCAGATTGTGCAGGCTGGAGCAACAGCAGAAGCATCTGTTACTCTTCAAGTGATTGGTCATGGCTGGCAGGAGAGTCCCTGACCCCACCCCCAAGGTGGAAGGGGAGGAGGTAAACCAGCCAGGGGCAACAGCATGGGGGAAGGGCAGAGGGGCAGATCTTCTTCGCCTTGCTCCGCCCCAGCAGATGGTCAGGGCTGGAGCAGCGGTCACAGCGTCTGCTGCTCTTCAAGTGGTTAGTCAGGGTGAGGGAGTCCCTGGCCCTGCCCCCAAGGTAGAAGGGGGGCAGGTAAACCAACCACACCTGTGGCGAACACAGTTTCAGCCAGGGGCAGCAGTAACAACAGCAGCAGCAGCGGGGGCGGCAGAGGGGCAGATCTTCTTACCCTTGCTCCCAACCCAGCAGGTGGTCCAGGCTGGAAAGGGGCCAATGAACTGGACACTGGAGTGGAGTGAGTCACTCTGTAACAATAATTTAAGAACATAAGTAGTGCCATACTGGGTCAGACCAATGGTCCATCAAGAACAGCATCCTGTCTCTGACAGTGGCCATACTCCCTCTCTTGGGAAAAGTACCCAGCAGGTCACATTGGACAATCCATTCCCTATTTTTCCAGCTCCCAACATTAAGAGGTTATATCCCCAAAGCCTACTTGACTAATAGCCATTAAAGGACCTATCCTCCAAGAACGTATCTAATCCCCTTTTAAAACTAGCTATATTATTGGCCTTGACCACTTCAATCAATCAATCATCTTTATTGTTTGACCAACGGTCATTAACAGATCAGTTCTACAAACAGTGAATACATCCCATACAACATAATACATAAATCAGCCCAAAGTACTGAGCTGACAATAAATTCAAAAACGATAAAATATAAAAGCGGATATGTCTATCCCCACAAGGCATAACTGGTCCGCAAAATCATTAACCATAAAATAGCTTATTCACACCTGTCCCCCGCAGCTAGGTGTCTTCCTCCATATGCCATGACTTAATCTCCCCCAGTGACACATTTCCTGGCAGTTAGTTACTCTCCAGACACCCTCTCCTAATTTGGAGAGCTTTCAAGCAAAAACTTGCCACCGCCCGGGTGGAGCCTTGACCACTTCCTCTGGCAGTAAGCTGCACAAATTAACTGCATGCTGAGTGAAAAAAATACTTTCTCTTAAACCTGCTGGCGGTTAATTTTATGGAGTGTCCCATTGTTCTAGTATTGTTAGTGAGGGTAAATAACTGCTCCCTATTTATGTGTTCCACACGACACATGATTTTATAAAGTTCTATCATATTCCCTCTCAGTTATCTCTTCTCCAAACTGAAGAACCTCAACCTATCAAACCTCTCTTCAAATGGAAGTAATTCCATACCCTTGATCATGTTGCCCTTCTCTGTACCTTTTCTAGTTCTACAGTGTCTTTTTTGAGATGGGCGACCAGAACTGAGCACAATATTCCAGGTGTGGTTGTACCATAGATTTATATAGAGGCGTTATGATATTTTCAGTTTTATTCTCTATCGCTTTCAGTTTTATTCTCTATTGCTCTGATCTCCTGCCTTGATTGCACCCATCAGCAAGGTTTCCCTTGCGCCGGATGGTGCAAGTCGTCCAGGGCTCTGCCAGGCCCTCAGGGAACACACCGAGCCAGAGGTGCCTGTCAATAGTTTAGCCTGGAATGGCCGGACCAAACAAATCTGTTCTTTGTTCCTGGCCTGCTGCTCATCAATCATCATCATCATTATAAGCATTTGTATAGCGCCAGCTGTGTACCTGGCACTTTACAGAACAACAAGATAGACATGGTCCCTGCCTACAGCTTACAATCTAATAGACATGGAGGGGGAAGACAAGGAGAGGGGACATAGGGAGAGACAAGGGATAAATAACACTCAAGCGGATGCGAAGTCGCAGGTGCACATGCTTGGCTTGGTTGCAATTGGCAGGAGTCTGTGGGGTGGGCAGATAGTAAATATTGAGGGGAAAGTTCTAACAGATATCAGGAAAGACGGTGAGGAAGAGGTGGGTTTTGAGGAGGGATTTGAAGGTGCAGAGGGAGGGGGCAAGGCGGATGTGGACAGGGAGGGAGTTCCAGGCATGGGGCGCAGCGAGGGAGAAGGGACGAAGTCGGTTAGGGGAGCAGGCGAGATAAGGTAGGGGACAGAGGAGGAGCGGAGAGTGCGTGCAGGAGTGTGTAAGGAGATTAGGGCTGAGAGGTAAGAGGGAGCCAGGTTGTGAAGGAATTTGTAGGTGAATACCAGGAGTTGGTGAAGGATGCTTTCGGGAAGAGGGAGTCAGTGAAGAGGAGAGGAGAGGCTGCACGTGGTCATCATCAAATACGTTATTGTATGGCCAATGGCCTTCACAATCCAAACAATAAATAAAACATGAATACAAATACTGACTGTATAATACATAACTTCTATTACAACAAAATAGATGGATAGTATTTACTCATTCTCAGTCACAAACCTCACTAATTTCATTACCAAATTACAGAATTTTACTACAGCAGAAGTAATAGAAGGATTGGAATCCCCTAACAGGGAAATTAATAGTTCAAATTGCAAAATTATTTTTAAATTAACAGTTATTGGGTCCAGAATCTCTAGCCACAAATCCTTGTACAGCTGGCAGTCGAAAAGAATATGCCCAAGAGACTCAACCTGCTGTTGCTCACAACCTTCACAAACTCTCTGGTCATGGGGAATCCATAATCTTCTACCCTCTGTAACTTCTGGGGGAAGGATACTGAATCTAGCGAATGTGAATGCAACACTTTGTCCAGTTGGAATGATTAAATAGGCAAGAGGGGCCCCCTTCAGGTTGATAGGTAGAGATCTGTAAACTATGGAGATACTCTGTTCGTTTATTGCCTCAACCAAGGATTGCTTTTCCTGATCATGGAGTCTAGTTTTAATTAAATTAAGAGCAGAGGAATATGGTAGAGAAGACAGATGTTCCCTAGAAAAGCCTAATTGAGAGATTATAAACTCTATACCTATTTCCCATGGACTCAAGTTGTTTAACGACAACGCATATTTAGCTAAGGAAATCTGGCTGGAGAAAAATAGTCACAGCCAGTACTTCATTATGTACAACTTAACTGCTGAGGCTAATGAGGGGAGCTCAAGTTCAGCCCTTAAAAGGGCAATCTGTGTACTCCTCGGGATGTGCAGTATTGTTTTCAGAAATCTGTTTTGAGTCCATTCAAGGTCCAAATAGTGGTTGAAGTCTCCAAATTGGCACTCCGTACATCAATTGGGGGGTGGGAGCAACTTAGCCCTAAATATCTTAGTGGCTGGTAGGGCCATTTCCCCTTCCTTAGAAGAGTAAAAGCCAAGGATACCCTTACACAAAGTGTCTGTCTGAGCACAAGTGACTCTTAGGTGCAGCTGCCATGCCATTGACTGGAAGAAAGTTACCCCAAGTTATTTATAGGATGTTATCTGTTCAATACTTTGAGAATTCATAAACCATCTATCCTGAGATCATGATCTTCCCACCACCAGAACTTCACTGTTACAGAATTGCAAAAATCTGTCCATCAGACACCTTAAGCCTATAGATGTATACAAGACTAGAAATGTGTCATCTGCATATAACAGTTTCGACAAAGCAATAGGGCCCAGGGTGACTGGGTGAAATATCGGATCCTTACCTGGTCAATAGCCCCATTGACATAGATATTAAAAAGCAGCAGAGCAATAGACAACCCTGCCTTATTCCTTTGGAAATGTTCACTGAAGGTGATTGAGAGCCCTGGTAGCTGGTTCGTACCTGGAGGGCGGTTTTCTGGTGGAGGACTATTATTATATATGCTGCTTATCATTCAGGCCTCAAGGCCTTGTTCCCCAGTTTGCCCATGCGACAGATTCCCACAGACAAGTATTTAGGAAAGGGTTGTCTGGCTTGGGACTCTCTACATTCAAGTTCCGGTCCCACTCCTTGTGGATCAGAGTGCCCAGGAGAGAAGCAGTAACTGTGGGCTGTCAGGGGAGGACATCTGCATCAGTGGATGATGGTGGTCAGGGGTTTATGCTCCCTAGATCTTCTCTTAGGAATCAGGCTGGGGAGAACCTAGACTTCAGGTGCCTCAGAGTTGTGGAATCACATCCTTTAACATGCCACGTTAACTGTCATATGTTCCTTCTATGTTATCACTCAGGATGAGCAGTCCCATCATGGGGAACGTGAATATGGATCATGGGCAGCAGAATCGTATCCTGGGCTGCTGTGTTCCTTGCATCTGGTCTGGAACACTGGCCCAAGATTTTAAGTCAGTTGGCAAGGCAGGCATTGAAACCAGCTCCTACTCTTGCTGAAGTGTAAGTTATCGGGGGCTTAGCTGATATATTGATACTTATCGCCCTCCATACTCCAGCCCGTGCACTTCGCTCCTCCTCTGTCCCTTCTCTCACCCTTCCACGCCTTCCCTGCTCCCCTAAGCGCCTTCGTCCCTTCTCACTTGCTGCCCCCCATGCCTGGAACTCCCTCCCTGTCCACATCCGCCTTGCCCCCTCCCTTCATACCTTCAAATCTCTCCTTAAAACTCACCTCTTTCGCTCTGCTCTGTCTGACTCTTTATCCTGCTGAGCCACTATTCCTATACCTACGATCGGTTTACCCTTATCCTTGCAACATGGACCTGCCTGCTGTCATTCTCATCGTAACCAAGCCAAGTACGTGCACTTGAGACCTCGCATCTTCATGAATGTTAGACCCCTTGTCTCTCCCTCTGTTCCCCTTCCTAAGTCTCTCCCCCAGCTCCTGTCTCTCAGATTGTAAGCCCTAGGGGCAGGGACCGTGTCTATTTTATTACTTTGTAAAGTGCCAGGTACACTGCTGGCGCTATATAAATGTTTGTTAATAATAATAATAATAATAATAATAATAATAATTGGTAATACTCCTGGGCAGGAATGATCTTTCTTACTGGCTTGGGAGCAAAATTCTCTTCAGCAAAAGAGATTTAACTGAGGACAGCCAGCTGAGTGTAGGCACAGAGGTCCAGTGGTTGGCAATTTTACAGTGTCAGATATGGCACAAAGTCTCAGCCCATCAGAATGAACAGAGCCAATAAAGCTAGAGGCAGATGGGTTTCAGTTCAGGTGAGACAGTGATAGCCCTCTGGGTGTAGGTGAACCCCATCTGTCCGGCAAAAATTCAGGAGCAGCATTTCTTATTGAGGCAATGGTCACTTTTAAATGAGGTGCTTAGAAGCATCTCCGGAACCCTGTATTCAAAAGAAAAGCCGTGTGGGGAGCGTTTACACACTCCCTGTGCTACCGTAAATGATGTGCTGCTCGTTCTCTTCAGTGGTGGTGGCTGCAGATGCGGGCTTTCAAAGAGGCATGTTATATAGACCTCAATTTTCAGGTCTATAGAACGTGCCTCTTTGAAAGCTAGGGATGGGTGAACAGAACACCGTTCGGATGTTCGGACATTCGGTTGTTCGGTTCGAAACCCAAGTTCAGGTTCAGATGTTCGGTTAGGTGGAGTTTGGTTTGGCTGAACATGGCCGAACATCCAAAATTAGTGCTATCGATAGCGATACCGAAATCGAAATATTTTTTTCAGTATCCGTATCATTTGGCCCTGAAACCACCCCTGGTGTCCACCCCTGGTGCCAGGAAGTCTGCTCCTCAGCTGCCTCCTCCTTCCAGTCATGTTTTTCCCACCCCAAGTCATGTTTTTCCCGCCCCATAACTCATCCGAACTCATCCAAATTTTTCCAAACTGTTTGGCCGTTCGGTTCAGAAGTTCAACAGGCCGAGTTTGGGCCGAACTCTGAACCGTGTTCACCCATCCCTATTGAAGGCCCTGCATCTGCCACCGCTGAAGAGAATGGGCAGCACGTCACTTCCTGTAGCACGAGGAGTGTGTAAACACTCCCCGCGCAGCTTTCCTTTTGAATACAGGGCTCCAGAAGAGCTTCTAAGTGCCTTGTTTAAAAGTGGCCCCCACTGGACTCCAGAAGAGCTTCTAAGTGCCTTGTTTAAAAGTGACCAATGTCCTTTATTTGGTGGAGCTGCTACAAGCATTGTGGATGTGGCAGGTATGCGGCTGGGTAGGGGCCACCTGGAGCGATCTGGTGTCCCCTGTGAAAGTTACTTAGATGGTTGGTCCAGGACGTTAAGTAACGGCTAACTCCTCCTGTTGTGACAAAGAGAGTGGGGGTTGCTGAGTTTTTAAACTCAGTGGCTTTGCCCCCAGAGGAGGAAGCAGGGGCAGCTCAGCCCTCTTCCTTAGACTGGGTGGCCTGCGAACAGGGTCTTGCTCCTTTTCTTCCACCCCCTCCTTGCCAGCTAGGGGCAGGGAGATGGTGGCCCTGTGGATGACAGCAGGTCCACAGGGCAGTTCAGGGCCCTGGCCCTGTAATGATGCTCTGGGCTGGGGATGATTCTGACATAAGCCTGCTTAGGTCTCCTTCCTGTGTGCCACTGGACCTTGTTTGGCTGGATACCTGTTCTTGTGTGAATTTAGTAAACGGTTGCTGCCTTTTATACTAAGAACTTTGTTTCTTGTTTCATTTGTCTTTCCAGTGGGGGTGAAATGCTGTTCTGTCCCTTTAAACCAGAGAGGGCTTGTGACGCCCCCACCACCACTAAGAGGGAAAGAAAATGAGGTCAAAGGTGGCAAGACGCAGCTGAGGGAACTAAGGTGTGGATGGTTGGGCTGAAGACATGTGCTAGCCTGTGTTGGCCCATGTGGGTGGTCCTTAGACTGGGCTGTAGGGATCTGCGAATGCGTTTGGAAGTTCAGGGTTAGGCCCAAGCTGGGAGCGTTCGGCCCATTCACGAACACCCCGAATCTGAACCAAACCCTGTCCGAACTGATCGAACAAAGTTCAGGTTCCGAACGCATTTGGGAGGGGGCGGGGGGCAGGGAGGAACCCGTTTTTCCCTCCCCCTCCAGACTGCTCTGGTGGAAGGAGTGCCGGGGAGCATCCCCCCTGCCTAGCCTGGGAATTTTTTTTTAACCCCCCCACCCCAGGGATCACCCTACCTGGTGGTGACGGGGCTCTGGCCCTGGGTCCGGGTCAAACCAGAAGGCCTAGTAGCAGCCTGAAGCACTCTGGAGCACTGCTGCCGCCAGATCCGCTGTCGCTGCCACCACCGCTGCCATACCTGGACCCTGACCTACCTAGCGGTGCTGGGGACTTGGCCCTGGGTCCGGTGGTGACAATGGCGGCAGGTCCGGCGGCGGCACTCCGGAGCGCTTCAGGCCGCTACTAGGCCTTCTGGTTTGACCCAGGAGGTCTAGTAGCGGTCTGAAGTGCTCCTGAGTGCCACTGCCACCGCTGGACCAGCTGCCGCCACCAGACACAGGGTCAGAGCCCCAGTACCACCAGGTAGGGCGATCCTTGGGGTGGGGTGGGTTAAAAAAAATTAATTCTCAGGCTGGGCAGGGTGGGGGGGAGGTGCTCCCTGACGCCCCTTCCACTCACGCAGCCTGGAGTGGGGAGGGAAAACTGCCCCACCGCCCAAACGGGTTCGTCCCCCCGAATGGTTTTGGCCTGAATGGGCTGAACCAAATGGTTTCAGGTTCGGCCGAACCCTGAACCGCCGGAGGTTCGCACATCCCTGTGTCATTGGAGATTTTCCGAGGATGCAGCCTGGGCTAGCTACCAAACTGCCCTGGCAGTCCCAGGATAAAATCTGATGGAGTGTAAACACAGGTGCAAGGGGGTCCAGGGCCAAAGTGGGCCACCGTCATGTGTGTTTTTACTCTAGGTTTTCCCATTCCACAGAGAAATACTGACATTTTGGGATGGTTTGTGAGCACTTGGCACTTTGTCAACCTCTGGTGATTCTGCACTTTCACCATTGTTGATATTGGTGCCTGTGATTTTTTTTTGTAATTTCCTGTCAATTTCACCACTTTCTGGCATTTTTTCATCATTTTCATTACTTTCTGGGACTTTTGGAGACTTTTACGACAGTTTTACGGAACTTTTACAGCAGTTTAAAGTTCTCTGGCACTTTGCCAACATCTCTACTGACTCTAAGGGTGCATGCAGGGTGCATATGAGGCTTGGAATTGGCCCTGTAGCATCTCTGTTGAAGCTGGGAAAAATAATGATAAATGGTCAAAACATTGGAAAAGCGTGTAAGTTTCTGCATCATGTGAATGACCTGTTTCCTTCCAATGTAAGCAGCATTTGCTGCTGTAACCAGGGGTACGGGTCCCAAGGGGTATGTCTTTGCAAGATCCAGCCCCAAGGAACCCAGATTCTAGGGGATTTAAGCAGCAGCTTTTTTATTCTCATTAATAATATAAATTTATTTGCTTGACCGAAGGTCATTGTTTGACAGAACAAACATATACTGCTCAAGCATAAACGAGGAGGAACAAGTGTACAAATATACAATTTAGAGCAAGAACAAGCAAGCCCTGGCTAATTTAACAAATAAAAAGTAACCATATGCTTAATTATAAGTAATCAGCCTTCAATAGGAGGCTTGAAAGCCACAAACAATTGTCTCAAGTTGAAAGCTAAGACCAGAAATTTTGCTAAGTTTGTAGTAACATCTAGGAAGGCATTGGATATCAGAAATTGGAGCATCCAGGAGTCTGATCTACCATGATATTTCTGAAGGTAGCAAGCCAAATATTGGGATCTCACTGCATCATACAGATGACAGTGCAGGATAACATGTTGTGTAGACTCTATGTCTGACCTGTAGAACAGGCACAATCGAGACTCGTAAGGGGTTTTGTTAAAATGACCCTCCAACACAGCAGTGGGCAGAGAGTTCATTCTAGCACATAATAGCAGGTATTTCCCCCTCTTAGAGATGGTAGAGGACTAGTAGTTAACAGCAACACATTGGATTGGGTGGCACAGAAGGTAATCTTTTCAATACAAAGTAGCTCTAATCCCTGCTATATCCTTCTGTCTACCTACATCCTCAATCCTAGAGAGAACCTCCTTCAAGATCATGTGAGGGACCTGGGTCCCTATAAAGTCCAGTGAGAAGGCCAAGGTAAGCAAATGTTCTTCAACAGCTACCTGCCACTTACTTTTATAGGGATCAGAGAGTGAAAGCTGGAACAAACCAGAGTTTGTCGAACCCCTCAACTTAAACCAAAACTTCAGCACTCTAGACCAGGCATGCGCTTCCCAACTGTGTTGGCCTGTTTCCAATCGCAGAGCAGCACATGGTATGCCATTAGGAGCCCCCCAAAGTCTCTGAAGAAACAACGATTGTAACCCCTCAATACAACTATTTGAGGGGAGAAGGGGGATCCATAATTTGGCCCCAAACAGAAGCTGGAACATAACTTTGGTATCATGTATCCTAATAGCCAGCTCTGGGTAAGAGTGCCCACTTTTTCCAAAAAATCTCTGTAGCGCAAATGATGATCTCTTAGCCACAGCTAGTGACTTTCTAAGGTGCTCTGACCAGCTACATGATGATGTGAAATTTAGGCCAAGATACTTAAAAGATTTAACTTGCTGCAGTACTTGACCATTAACAGACCAATTAAAGGTTTTCCTAACATTGGAAAAAACAATAACTTTAGATTTACTATAATTAATAGTTAAATGGTTGGTGTTACAGTAGCTAAGAAAGACCCTAAATTGGCGATTAAGGGCTACCCTTGTCTGAGAGAGCAAAACCAAATAATTGGCATAGAGCAATCACCCTATAGCTCTTGAAGCTAGCCGGGGAGGGAAAAATTCATTTTTGGTAAGTAAGGGGACGACATCATTGATAAAGAAATTAAAGAGCAGCAGGGTCAATACGCATCCTTGGCGCACACCTGTTAGGATGTTAAAGTACCCAGACGTGTGCCCTAGACTATCTATTTTGACAGCAGATAACGAGTGGTTGTGGAGCCTTATAATAAGAAATAATAGTCTTTTGTCAATCGAGGATTCATATAGCTTCCTCCAGAGTAGATCTCTATATTATTCTCAGTATTACAATCCTTTATTAGCCTTCAGTCTATTTACCTAGTCCATACCTTTGGGCATAGGCCTTCCCAATACAAGCCCCTCTGCTTAAGTAAAGTCCATCCTCAGACCGGGTATGAGCGTCTCTGTGGGTGTTTTCAGACAAGTGCCTCCCCTTCCATTACTCATGCATTACCCACTGGTTACACATGGCAACTAGTGGGTATTGGACAGGGAGGCACTTGTCTGAAAACACACTGTATCTGCACCTCCTATAGGGGTGTGAACTTTGTTTTTGTTATATTGATAACGATAACCATCTTCTTCATTTTCATTATCGTTATTGCAATAATGATAACAAAGATAAATAATAATAAAATCAATAATGATAACAAAAGTCTTTATTTATTTTGTTATTGTCTGGCAGGTATTTTGGGGAGGGAAGGAGGGAGCAAACATCTCAGAACCAGAAACAGTGCTGAACTCTTGAACTGGGCCTGTAATGGGAGGGGAAGGACCTGATGGATGTAATCATTGGCCAATGACTAGCGCAAACAGGTCCCAAGCAGTTACATGGCACCCTGTGATTGCTCAATGCCGCCTGCCTCCCAGAACCAATCATGGGGACTTTGGGGAGGGTACGGCAACCCTTTATGTTACAGGGCCAGGCTGTTTGACTGTTGTTCTGTGTGAGCTCTTGATGTGTCAGGTTGCATTTAGAGAACTCGGGTGCTGCTTGCATTAAAAATCGTCCCCAGTCCTCAGTGTTATACCTTTTTCCTTATGGGCCCTTTTCACACAGACAATCTAACACTGATATAATGGGAGTTACATTTTATTATACATTTTGCAGGGCTGTAGGTGTGCTGTGTGGGTACCCTGCAACATGTATAATGAAATGTAACACCCCTTTTATCAGTGTTAGAGTGTCTGTGTGAAAAGGGCCATACCCTTTATTTTACCTTTTCCCTTCCCCTGTCTGTCTCCCCCTGTACATTTGTAGAGATAGTTCTTCTTCGAGGATCTCTGCGATTCTCACTTATGGGATTTATTTCCTGCTTTGCAGGCACCAGAGACCTAGTTGTCAGCAGTTTCCAGGCAGAAACCTGGAAAGATCTAGAATATGGTGAGGACTCCGCCCCTCCACCGTTGAACAGCACGGGCTCAAGATCACATGAGAATGGGAGAGCATAAAAGGAGGGAGGAGCCCTCACTGCCTCAGTTCCTTCCAACCACGTTGCGCTTGGAAGACCTTTAGTGCTTTTCAGTGCTAGTTAGCAAGTAAAAAAATAAAAAAAAATAAAAAAAAATAAAAGATAACAAGAATAAACCTCTTCGAGTGACATACCTTAGCCCACGGGATTCGTCCCTGAGGCTCAGATCACCCTCACCTGGGCGTCGGACTATGCCCATGCAGGCGGCTTCAAGCGCTGTCACTCCTGCCCGGCCACACTCTCTGTGAGCGACCAGTATGACCTGTGCCTAGCCTGTCTCGGAGAAGCTCATAACACCCGCGCGTGTAAGTTCTGTACTGTCCTCTCTACCAGGACAAAACGGGCCAGAGCTCTCAGGCTTCAGGACATACTAACCCAGAAGGCACTTCAGGGTGGTGAAGAGGGGCCCCTCCGGCTTGCCACCCGGCATGCCAACGTCCCCAGAATGGACTCCACCGCCCGAGTCCCGACCTCTCCGTCAGAGCCACTGACCATACCGAGCTTCGCTGGTGCAGAGTCATGGGAGTCTCTGCCTCCGGTACTGCCCTTGGTCAGGAGCGCCTCCCACTCCCAGAGCACCTCCCGTACCAGAGAGCGTGTACCACTAGATGCCCTTGTGAGGAATGGAAGAAAAAGAAGTCCAAAGGCAATGAACCGGGCAACACTCTGCATACCGTAGAGGTGGAGACTATTTCCTCGGAACCTGGGAGGTCTCTACCCATACAAACTCCAACTCCCATGGTACCACTGCTGTCACAGTCCACCCTAGCCACTGCTCCATCTGAGGTACCAGTGATGACCCATTCTGAGAGGCATATGGACTCGCACTCCCTCTCTCACACTGAGCACCATCGGCATCACCACTCACGTTCCAGATCCCTGGCTCAGCATGCGATGCTCCAGCAGGAACGGCCTAGCAGGTCTGTATGCAGGTCCCCTCCCAGGCTGCTATGGACATCCCTCCGATACCACAGGGACATGAGAGCACGCTCCCCCTGCTTTTGTTGTTCTCCATGCGATGACTCCCAGTACTGGAGATATGACTATCCAGAGTCCTACCGGTACCGCTGCCGCTCTCACAGCAGATCCCTGTACCCAAACATGACAGACTTCGTGGGTCTGGAACTAGCCACCTATTCTCAAACCCGAGGCGAATACATACCTCTGGCGCCTCCCTGCTCACTGCCTACTGCCACTGTATCCACACCTCCTCCTCCTGAAGTAGCTTCGCTACCGGTACAGCTGCCTCTTCAGGACACGGTACCACTGCAGTCAGAAAGCAGTGAGAATCGACAGTCCCACTCCACAGTTCCGGTGGCTTCACCCATTCCTGTGGTACAGGAGTGAGCACAGGACTTCAGGTCAGCACACAGCCATTGGGAACTACTTTTCTCAGCTCCCTCCTGGGTAACACTCTGCCCACCGTGCTGGGACAGCCACCTGACCTGGAGATTTCCTCCAGAAGTTCTGCTTCCCCGTCCTCTTCATCCTACCCTTGAGGAGGATGAGACTATTTCACGCCCCCCCACACCAGACACATTATCAGACCCAAATTTTGCCCTGGCCACAGAGGACACCAAGGCTTTTCAGGCCATGCTTAAAAGACTGGTCTTGGCGCTGCCTAAGCTCCCTACTAAAGTGGTAAAAAAGACCCAGTCAGACCCTGTATTTGGGATCCTCGACTCCATATAAATCTACTGGAGCTCAGAGCTATATGCTGGGCACTCAAAGCCCTCACATCACTAACCTGAACTAAACTGCCTAACTGAGTCAGACCAATGGTCCATCTTAGCCCAGTATTGTCACAACCTGACATGGCAGCAGGGGATTCAAATTCGGATTCAAATCTGGCTCTTCCAGGGTCTCCGGCAGAGGCCATCCTGGCGTGCTACTGAGACCCCTCCAAGCCCCCAGCGGAGGACCCTCCCAGGCATGTTGCCAAAGGTCCTGAGGTGGAGATGCCAGGGATTGAACCTGGGACCTTATACATGCAAACCACGTGCTCTTACCACTTGAGCTATCCCCCCCCCCAACCAGGAAACAATCTCAGGATTGAGATTAACATATAACAGAAAAAAATCTCATCATCATCACAGACAGCATGGCAGCAATGTGGTATCTCAACAAGCAGGGTGGAGCACACTCCACGTGCCTCTCCCTCAAGGCAGAGGCTATCTGGACCTGGAGTATCAGCTGCAACATCCATTTTTAGGCAATACACCTGGCAGGCCAGGAGAATTGCTTTTCAGACCACCTCAGCCACCAACTCTCCCACCACCATGAGTGGTCCTTAAACAATAGCATTTTAGCTGTTCAAAGCCTGAGGTACCCCACTCATAGATCTGTTTGCCACCGCGGACAATGCAAAGCTCCCCACCTTTTGCAGCCATGCTGGCCTCGTGCCAGGTTCTGTCACAGATGCCTTTATGATCTCTTGGAGTGGGGAATTTCTTTATGCTTTTCCCCCAACTCCTCTCCTGCACAGGGTACTCCACAAGATCTGCATCGACCATGCCCACGTCATCCTCATAGCCCCTTTCTGACCAAGACAGATGTGGTTCCAAACGATCAACGAACTGGCCTCTGAGATAATACACCTTCCTCTCCTGCCCGACCTGCTGTCCCGCCAACAGGGCAACCTTCTCCATCACAACCTGAACATGGTCCACCTTTGTGCCTGGCTGATTCGTTCCTAATGCCTGACTTACCTCCTGAAATTGCAACGATTCTTTTAAACTCTCGACGCTCTTCTACCAGGGCATGTTACATGGCCAAATGGGTTTGTTTCTCTCGATGGCACACCTCTCTCAGAATACCTATAACTTCCCTCATGATGAACAACATGTTCCAATACTTGTTGCATCTCCAACAATTGGGACTCTCGATCTCCTCCCTCAAAGCACACCTGGCTGCTTTACCTTCTCGCCTTAGACATGAGGGTCTCCCATCCCTTAATGAGGACCTTTTGGAAAGGTCTTGTCAATATCTTTCCCTCTGCCACTCATCCAGACCCTCAATGGGATCTTAACCTTGTACTTGCAAAATTAATGGGGCCCCCTTTCGAGCCCATGGCCTCTTGCTCCATGGAAAATCTGACCATAAAAACTGCCTTTTTAGTGGCCATCACCTCAGTCCGAAGGGTTAGTGAATTAGCAGCCCTTAGAGCCTCTCCTCTCTATATCTGTTTCAGCAAGGACAAGGTTGACCTTCGAACTGACCCTTCTTGTTGCCCACTCTTACCCCTGCTTTTTAATATAGGGCTAGAGCTGTTGGCCCTGGCCATAAAGCAAAACACTAGGCTCCACGGGGTGGAAGTGGGTGCACAGCAGTGGAAGATCTTGCTTTATGCGGATGATACAATGCTATTTCTGACAAATCTGGAGCGGCCAATCCCGGAGATGGTGGCCCTGCTGGAGCGGTTTGGTATCGCATCCAGCAGGCTTTAAAGTAAATGTGTCTAAGTCACAAATGTTCGTACTGAATGACCAGAAAATGCAAAGGAGGAGAGGGATCGGGTCACTCCATTCCAAGTGAACAATTCAACACTGAAATATTTGGGAATCAATCTTCCAAGGAACTTATCAGACCTCTATAAAAGTAACTATGTTTCACTGCTAGAGAGGGTAGTTGACTTAAGTTCTTCTTGGAGGGGAGTGTGCTGCTCCTGGATGGACAAGTTAAATCTAATTAAAATGATGCTGTTCCCCAAATTATTATACACGTTAATTGCCCTGCCAATACAAATACCAGATGACTTTTTCAATAAGTTGAACAAAATTATAAACAACATAATTTGGAAAAAAATAAGCCCTGAATCAGACGTTCTATAATGCTGACCCCAATGGAGTCGGGAGGCCTGAACCTGCCCAATGTGAAATACTACTACTGGGCATCGATTCTGAGGGGAATAAAACTGAGGTACGACGAGGGTAGGGAATCCTCATGGGTAGAGTTAGAAAAACAACTTATACTCCCAAATTCGTTTAGGAATTTGCTGACAGAGGACTCGCCCAAGCGTGAGCCAAACATGAGGGGTCTGCAACATCCTTTTATAGGCACTGCACTGAGAATATGGAAGAGATGTCAAAATAAATAAGATGTCTGTCAAGGCAAATTCCCACATAAACGGATCATATGTGAGGCCCTATCCCTAAGTAAGAAGGAGAAAGAGACATTAGAACGATGGACAAAAAGGGGATTGTGGCAGGTCAGACACTTCTTTGTCAGAGAGGACATACTAATGAGAGACGCGTTACAAACTAAATGCCAAGAGCCGGTAGACGGATGGCTATAGTTAAAAATACACAGCTACCTGACGCATCCAGCGAATAAAGTACACTTTACAAGGGCCCCCTACACTCTGGAGACAGAGTTGTTTTATTACGCCCCACAACGTGATTTCTCGATTGTATCGGACTATCCGTAGCACATTTCATCACCCTGATGCGGGATACATAGATAAATGGGCAGATGGCTTAGGATTTGTGTTCACAAAGGAGTCAATGGCGCAAGTCTGATTGCATACACAGAAATGTGCCAAATCCCTCATGGCTAGAGAACCCCAAATTAAACTAGTTTTCAGATTTTACTTGACACTGCTCTCCATACATAACGCAAACAGGGGGTATAGCGAGTTGTGTTGGTGGGGATACCTCCTCGGCCCCCACCACCTTGAGGTAGGTGTCTAACTGCTATTCACTCTCCCATAAGTAAGAATCGCGGAGATCCTCGAAGAAGAAATAGAGGTTACTTACCAGTAACTCTGTTCTTTGAGAGAGCTCCGCGTATTCTCACGACCTGCCTGCCTTCCACTCCATCTCGGATGTACCGTTAATTACATCTTCCGGGACGGGGTTGGAAGGAATTGAGGTGGTGAGGGCTCCTCCTTCCTTTTATGTTCTTGTGCAATCTTGAGCCTGCGCTTTTCAACTGGGGGGGGGATGGGGGAATGGAGGGGCGGAGTTTTGCCTGGAAACTGCTGACAACTAGGTCTCCGGTGCCTGCGAAGCAGGAAGTAAATCCCATAAGTGAGAGCTCTCTTGAAGAACAGAGTTACTGATAAGTAACCTCTTTATATAGGTTTAGGTGTATAGATTAGATAGATAGATATAGATTACAGATATAGATAATATAGATAGAAATTAGATGAATATACCCTATAGCTTTTTCCTTTCCCCTTCCCCTGTCTATCTTCCCCTGTCCATAGATAGATAGACACTAGGCTTTTTATTATATATGTATTTGCATTATAGGATAGATAGATACTTAGATAGAACACATAGGAGATAGAAGTTTATTGATATAGATACTTAGATAGGAATATATTGCATATAGTATAGGTTATTAGTTGTAGGTTTAGGTTAGACATACATATTAGCAATTTTTCATATTATCATTGTGCACTTATTATTCCTACTGCATTATAATGAGAAAGGTGAGGAAGGAGTTCAACTTCTGAGAAGTCTGGGGCAGGTGTCTGCTGGCACGTCTGTCACTGGTGGTAGCTCACAACAGAAATGATACTGAAAACAAAATCTTTCTTATTGCTCAAAATCGATACTGATACTAATAACAACACCAATAACAAAAAATGAAATTCCATGAATTATAACGGAAATGACAGTTTTTAATAACAAAAAAATGAAAACAAAAACAAAAAATGCCATAGGTCCTTGGTGTACTCCCCATGCCTCCTATCCAGACCCTCTGGCCAGGTACAATGTTTCTATAACCAGTTACCCTTCACAGAGCCTTTCCTCTCCTCTGCCTTCCTAGTTAGCTCCCCCACTTCCATCTGAGCTCCAGTTCTCTCTTTGAGGTCTCAGACTGGCCTGGCCTGGCCATGCCCAGGCCTAGCTGGCCTCATTCAGCCATTCTGTGGCTTACAAAGCTGCTGGTTGCTTAGGTGTCATGCCCCCAGCATTACTGGTACTTGCAGCCTATTTAGTGCTTGTTGAGGTGCCATCCTCGTCTATCCACTGCCCCTGCAGTTATGTAACTACCAGTGGCCTGCCATGTTTCAGCAGCGATTTGTCATTTCAGGCCTAGTTCTCCACTCTGTGCCATTGGACCTTGTTTGGCTCGATGCCTGTTGTGTTAATTTAATAAATGGTTTCTGCCTTTTATCCCCAGAACTACTTCTCTGAAACTTTGTTTCAACTTTGTCTTCCCTGTGGGGGTGTAATAGGAAAAAGGAAGAAATACTCACAAAGATTTGATGAGTAGATGAAAGAATGAAGAATCGGGTAGACAGGGTGCAATATGTAAATAAGATCTTTCACCAATGAGAATTCTAGAATGTTACTAGAATTTGAAATCTGTTACTATTTAATTCCTTTTCACAGCCCTATAGTTTTGCCAGTCCTACCCTGTGTATGGTCTTCTGCTCAGATTACAAGAACAACTCTACTACCAATCCAGACTTTTCAGGACTGAATGCATGTTGAGACTAGAGTATGTTCTTAACCCAAGAGATTCTCCTTCTAGCTCAGGTTTGAGACAATAGCAGGGAACCTTGAATTACTACTGGATGTAAAATAGGGAAAGCAGAGAGCTTGATCTCCAAAACTAGGAGTTTCTTTCCCCCAGAAGTTCTTTCCTACTACCCCATCTAAATGTTTGCCCTTGCATCGTTCTTAATCTGCAGTTACTGATATCTACTCATTCTTGTTTTTATCTCCTGTGTTGGGTCTCGCAGGGTTCCATTCTGTCTTCTCTCCTGTTCAATGTATACATGCAGCCGCTTGGGGAAGCTGCGTGCAGTTAGGGGGTATGGTGTCACCAATATGCCAATGATACCCAACTGTACCTTTCTTTTTCAACTGACCCAGGCCCTGCAGTCTTGTTGCTGTCCTGGTGCTTGGCTGCTGTCAAGGGATGGATGAGGTCGAGCTGATTAAAGCTCAATCCTGACAAGACAGAGGTGATGTTGGTTGGTGGGATCGGTGATTCGGGGAATGGGGAACCCCCCCATTATTGTGTGTGTGTGTGTCATCCACCCTCCTTTGGTACCATCTGTGCGGACCTTGGGGGTGCTCCTGGACTTGCAGCTGCACCTGGATTCACAGGTGTCAGCTGTGGCCAGGAGTGCCTTTTACCAATTACATCTGGTGAAGAAGCTCCGCCCATATGTCTTGGACTCTGTTCTTGCCACCGTCATCCATGCATTCGTCATCTTGAGGCTAGACCAATGTAATGTACTCTGTGTGGGGCTGCCTGTTGTTACGGTTTGGAGACTGCAGCTGGTACAAATGTGGCAGCCTGTCTGTTAACTGGGATGGGCTGCAGGGAGCACATCCGACCAGTGCTCTAGGCATTACACTGGCTGCCTATTGTCTTCTGGGCCTGATTCAAGGTGCTGGTTCTGACCTTTAAATCCTTACATGGTCTGGGCCCTGCGTAACTGAGGGACCGTCTCATTCTCTGGGTCCTCCTGGATGTCCTACATTATCAGCGGGTCTGAACGGACATGTGGGCTTTCTCTGTGGCTGCACCATCTATGTGGAATGTTCTCCTGGTGGAGATCCACCTTAACCTGGATCTCCTCACTTTCCATTGGCAGTGTAAAGCATGGTTATTCCGCTAGGCGTTTGGTGTGTGAGTGGGGGGGGAGGGAAGTTGGGTTAGTTGGGGTGCGCGGGTAGTTGTTTAGTCACAGACTGGGTTGTGTTGATTTTCATGTTTTTATGTCATATATTATGGTTTATTTATACTGTTGTTGTTTTATTATTATTTATTATTAATTATTATTATTAGCATTTATATAGCGTGAGCGATGTATCTGGTGCTTTACAGAAAATAAGATAGACATGGTCCCTGCCCGGGCCACCCCGAGTTTGCGAGAGGGGGCGGGTTATAAATGTAATGAAATTAATAAATAAATAAACATAATTATTTATGGTTTTTAATATCAGTGGGCTCGATCCTAAATCCCTGCATGTGTGGCTTATGTGTGTGGCGTGTTGCATGTGGCTTGCGCGCGGGTCATAATCTCATCTGCACGGTCTGTGCTTGATCTCCGCACGGCTTGCAAGTGAAATGTACGTGTGTTGTTTGCATAGCACGTGGCGTTTGTAATCAAGCCCACCATTCTTAAAAGTCTTGGATATGTTTTCCCCTCTAACTGCTCCCTTCCAAGTCACTGCTTTCTTATATATAATTGTGTCTAGGGGCGGGCCCGGTACCGGTACCGGTACACCGGATTTTACCGGTTACCGGTTTTACAAAAACCGGATTCACGGATTTAATCCGGTATACCGGTACCGGATTTATTGCATTGGCTTCGATGGGGCGCTGTGTCCCCATTGAAACCAATGCAATCAATTAAAATTAATTCCCTCCCCCTCCCAGGCTGCGCGGGTGGAAGGGGGGACACCCCCCACCCACCCTGCCCAGCCTGGCTTTTTGTTGTAAAAGATAGATGCAACAGACAGAGTGAGACCCCGAGGCGAGCCCCCCCCCC
>QEPC01004630.1:1315836-1416035 GCA_003113815.1 Sphenodon punctatus | reverse complement strand
TAATTGTGTCCTATGTGCCCTGTGTGACCCTAGACCTTGCACATTCTTACCAACAGTAGTTGGTCCAATAAAAGCTATTATATGAACTACTTTGTGTCCATCTCTTATATTTGGGACCAACATAGCAAACCACCCTCTCTCTCTAAGTTGGTAAATGTCGCCAATACAAATCGGGTACACCCACAGCAGGGGAGAGATGCATGATTTTTGCAGCATCACACAAAGATGGACTATACAACTCCTGAATCCCAGCTCTGTGCCATAACTGCAAATAATCCCTTCTTTTTTTAAATCAGAGTTTTCTTTGTTTTCCACCAGATGATTACTACTTTTTAAGGTCATGTCATGGCCATTGTTATGCATTAGATACGATTAATAGTATCCTTCCCATGATGCTTACTGATGAGTAAGATCTGGCTTATTTTTCCACCTATATTCTAATTTAAATTGAGGCTCCTTCTAGAAAAGGATTCATTTTTCCTTAAGTTTTATAAAATTACTTTATTTTCCAAATCTATGCCACAGTTCCGGTATCCCACCTAGAAAAATAGGTCCATCTGTGCTATTTCTTTCTCTGTCCAATTCAGTATCCATGCATAACTAGCTCAAATCTTCTGCACAGAGGCTTGAATGACTTGGCCAGGCTTTGTGAGATTGTATGGTCACTTTAATAATACATCATCCTCACCTTAGATCAAAGACAGAAGCTTCATCTTTCTGAGAACTTTTAGCTGGACTCAGTTCCCAAATTCCAAAGTTTAATTCAAGCACTTCGTTGCTAACATTTTAGTATTTCCTGTCAACATAAATGTATTTAACAGAGCAAGTGATCTAGAAAATATCTTCTAGCATTTTGTTTTTACTGAAACAAATAAAAATCATTCCAACAGCCAGCCCCAAGCAGAGATGATATCTGCTTTTAAAAATAGCTACATCAAAGAAGTGCAGAACACATATTTGCATAAACCATGGCTGTCAGATTGTTTGTGTTTAGTTCAAGGAGATGAAAATTAATTGTAAAAAGTCATGTAGGGAATTTGTTCCCGTAGCGTCTGTTGTGGCAAACAACTTCAAGTGCTAGAATTTTGGTTAAAAGGACAAATCTTAAAATATTTCCCCCCCTCTCCCATACACAAAACACATCTCAGTGGGATATTAATTGCCTCTGTTTGTCTAAGCTCTGCTAATAAGATTTCATGGCAAGTGGTATCCACTCAGTGTAATATTCAGGGAATTGGATAATATTTTACTCTTGTTGTTAATGAGAAAGTCGGCACTGGGTATTGCGGGTGCATGTAACAATTTTATTTATTTATTTATTTATTTTGTAAATTTTTATCCTGCCCCATCCTGCCATGCAGCTCGGGGCGGCTAACATCAATCATAAAACAATTAAGAACAATTTAAAATATAAATATAAAATATCTCAATAAAACAGGGTAAAAAGGACAGTGATAAATAAATAAACGGACGGGGGATTAAAAACTCCCCCCCCCACCCTCCCTCCCAAAGGCCTGGGCAAACAGCCAGGTCTTACAATTCTGCCGAAATGTTAAAAGGCTTGGGGCCAGGCGAGCTTCCTCCGGAAGGGAGTTCCACAGCCGCGGCCCTACCACCGAGAATGCCCGCTCCATCGTGGCCCCCCGCTTAACACGGGGGACCTCCAGGAGGGCACCCCCGGCAGACCGCAGGAGTCGTTCCGGGGCGCGAAGGGCGAGGCGGTCCCTAAGGTAAGAGGGGCCAAGGCCGTATAGGGCTTTATAGATCATTACTAGGACCTTGAACTTGGCCCGGCACACTATCGGCAGCCAGTGCAGCGCTCGGAGCACCGGTGTAATGTGCTCCCGGCGACCCGTCCCCGTAAGAAGACGGGCCGCCGCATTCTGCACCAGCTGCAGCCTCCGGGCCAAGAACAAGGGAAGCCCCACGTAGAGCGCGTTACAGTAGTCGAGCCGCGAGGTGACGAAGGCATGGATGAGGGAGGCCAGGTCCGGGCCAGAGACATACGGACGCAGCCTACGTACCAGATAAAGCTGGCGGAAGGCAGCCTTAGCGACTGCCTCCACCTGCCGCTCCAGCCGCAGGTCTGCGTCCAATATGACCCCCAGACTCCGGACCTGCTGAGCTACAGGGGGGCAAACCCCCCCAATCAGGGGGGCCACCACCCCCTTCGCCCTCCCCACCACCATCACCTCCGTCTTATCTGGGTTGAGCTTCAGTCTGCTCCGCCGCATCCAATCCGCCACGGCCTCCAAACATTGGGATAGCACCGAGACAGCAGGGTCTGGGTCGGTAGAAAACGAGAGGTACAGCTGAGTATCATCAGCATACTGGTGACATCGCACCCCGAACCCTCTCACGACCTCCCCCAAGGGCTGCATATAGATGTTAAATAATAATGGAGACAAGATCGATCCCTGCGGAACGCCACACGGTAAGGCGCGGGGGCTCGATGTTTCCTCCCCCAACACCACCCGCTGGCTCCTCCCCGAGAGGAATGAACGGAACCATTCAAGAACAGTCCCGTCCAGACCCCCCCGGTCACGCAGTCGTCTCAACAGCAGCCCATGGTCCACGGTGTCAAAAGCGGCCGAGAGATCGAGCAGGATGAGAAATGTCGAACATCCCGCATCCATCTCCCGGCGGAGGTCGTCCACCAAGGCCACCAACGCCGTCTCGGTGCCATAGCCGGGGCGGAACCCAGATTGAAAAGGGTCAAGGAGCCCGATATTATCTAGATGACCCTGGAGCTGGAGCGCCACTGCCCGCTCAATAACCTTCCCTAAAAAGGGAAGGTTAGAGACAGGTCGGTAGCTGGCGAGCGCGTCTACGTCCAACGATGGTTTTTTCAGCAGGGGGCGCACCACAGCCTCTTTTAAGCAAGGCGACAACCTCCCCTGCCGAAGGGACGCATTCACCACCCTCGCCAGCACCGTCCCCAACGTCTCCCCGGAAGCTTTTATTAACCAGGACGGGCATGGATCTAGTTGACAACACGTGGCCCTCACAGATCCCAGGACATCCACCACATCGGCCGGCGTCACTTCCTGAAACTCCCCCCATAAAGATGGACCAGACGGACCCTCCGCTCCCCCGCGCTCTTCCCCTACTGCGATCAACCCAGCGTCGAAATCGGCCTGAATCCGAGCAATCTTGTCCGCGAAGTAGATGACAAACTCCTCACAGCGGGCCCGGGACAAGTCCCCATCCAGGCGGAGGGAGGCCGGAATAACCAGCCCCCGCACCACCCGAAACAGCTCCGCTGGATGCGACTTCGCAGACGCTATGAGGACGGCGAGGGACTACACGACACAGTATTGGTATGGAAGAAGGCATTGGCCGCAACTTTATTGAATACAGCATTACCAAAGACGTTCCTTATCAGAGTATGCCTAGCTTTATCCTGGGGTGTCCCCAAATCGGGGTGTAATAGGGTAGAGATCCTGTGGACTGATATGCAGTAAAAGGAAGCCAAAATGGCTGTGGGCTGCACACAAAATGGCCACTAGGGATGTGCAAATGCGGTTCGGATGTTCAGAGTTTGACCCAAACTCGGTCTGTTTGGATGTCCACACCAAACGTCCGAATCGAATTCGAAAACGGCCGAACAGTTTGGTCATGTTCGGGTGAGTTCGGATGAGTTTGGGGTTGGGAAAAACGTGACTTTGGGTGGGAAAAACGTGACTGGAAGGGGGAGGCAGCTGAGGAGCAGACTTCCTGGCACCAGGGGTGGAGACCAGGGGTGGTCCCAGGGCCAAATGATACCGATACCAAAAAAAATCTTCAAATTCAGTATTGATTTCGGTATCGATAGCACTATTTTTGGATGTTCGGCCAACTTTGGCCGAACCGAACAACCAAACCTGAACTCAGGTTTCGAACCGAATGACCGAACATCTGAACTGCATTCTGTTCGCACATCCCTAATGGCCACTGACAGGAAGTGGCTGTGTTTGGGGCATGGCCCAGTCTACAAAAGAAGGCTGCAGAGATGGTGAGAGGTCAGTTGAGTGTGGACTGCTGATAGAGAAGGGACTAGTTTGTGAGCTCCTCTCTGAGAAGGACTTGCCAGAGGGGAATGGCAGGAGAGACTTTGAGATAGCCAGAGCTGGGGATCCTGACTGGAAGGACTGAAAGTTACTGTAAATAAATAAGACATTGTAAATAAATGCATGTGGAGCTAATTCCTGTTTGAGACTGTGCATTTAGGCCCCAGTCCTGAAAAGACTTACTGTTATCAAGGCAACCCTGTTACACAGGGTTTCTGGCCCTTACATCTTAGTGGGCAGCCTCTAACAGGGCATGTCATGAGTCAATATCAGAGAGGGAACCATGATCCATTTCAGCCATCTGCTATGTTTACAGGGGTGTGAATGTGTGTTTGAAGTGGCTGCCTTAGTCCCCCCCTTTTGCGACCCCTCACTATTCTGGGAGTGTCCCTTGACCCCTGATAGGGGCAAGGAGTCTAGAATGGGGGGGGGGAGGGGTTGCCCCAATCAGCCATGTGGAACCTTATTCAGGATCTCCCACTATCCCTTGACTGCTAATCGCCATTAATTATAAATTATATTTTATCATTTATAATAGGGGTGAAGACCTCCCCTCCTTCCATCGTCCGTGTAAGACTTGGTTGTTCCGCCAGGCTTTTGGTGAGGGAGATGGGTGAAGGGTGGGGTTTTGGGGGAGGGGATTAGGTTCAGGGGAGTTGATTTGATTATTTTTATGGGCATTTTTACACACATCTTAAAGTTCCGGATTTTTCAATCTTCTGGGTTTACAAGTCCACAAGTAAGTTCCGGATGCATTCTTCGCACAAATGCTGGGTGTTTTTAGACACACATTTCTCCTGGATGTTTGCTGTAACATCCAGAACTTTCTGTGTGTCTAAATCACCCATCCAGATCTTAAACATTCGGATCTTTGAACTTCTGTGTGAAACTTCTCCCAGAACTTTTGTGTGTAAAAGGTTCTCCTGGTAAACTGCTTTGCTCCAGGCAGCTGTGGTCACTTGGTTTCCATGGCAAACTGTCATGTTTACAGCTGTAGCTACTTTAGGCTGCCTCAGGGCAGTGTTTGTGTGAAGGATGCATCAAGGAACTGCCTCAGGGCAGTGTGTGTGTGAAAAATGAATCCGGAACTTACTTGTGGACTTGTAAACCCAGAAGATTGAAACATCCAGAACTTTAACGTGTGTCTAAAAATGCCCAATGTCCTGAGGCAGCCTAAAGTAGCTGCAGCTGTAGACGTGACAGGCTGCCATGGAAACCAAGTGACCACAGCTGTCTGGAGCAAAGCAGTTTACCAGGAGAACTTTTTACGTACAAAGGTTCTGGGAGAAGTTCTACGCAGAAGTTCAAAGAGCTGGATATTTAAGATCTGGGTGAGTGATTTAGAGCATATTTGCACATATATTAAATCAGCGCTTTTTTCTTTCCCCCGCATATTAGAATGATGTGGGAAAGACTCCATGCGCTTATTTAGTAGTTCTTTTGTTTGTTTTTCCAGCGCAATGAGGGGCAGCCGAAAGCTACCTTTACAAGTGTGCATTTGAAATGACCCACATAAATCCTCTTGTCAGAATGTCGGTGCTCCATTCGCGGTGGAGACAAGTGCACCTTTTTTCTCTGGTGAATGCAAACCGCCAGAGGAAAGTGCATGGTAACAGGAAGTCCGCTCCTAGTCAGTGTCATGTCAGTTACACAGCACTCCACTTCCCGGCTCCGCTCCTCTCCCCTCTCCGGGAGCCGAGAGCCAGGGAAATGGGGTGCTGTGTAACTGACATGACACTGACTAGCCTCTGTGAGTCAGACTAGTCAGTGTCATGTCAGTTACACAGCGCCCTGCTTCCCAGCTCTCTGCTCCTCGCCTCTACGGGAGCCAAGAGTCAGGAAAGCGGGGCGCTGTGTAACTGACATGAGACTGACCCGCTTCCCTGGCTCTTGGCTCTGCTCCTGCTCTGCTGCTGCTGCTGCTGCTGCTCCTCCTCTCCCCACGCCCACCTGAGGGGCTGCACTGGGCTGGGCTAGTGCGCTTACAACAGGCTGGCATGTGTGAATGTAAAAAGGCGCATTGTGTAAAATGGCTTAAATGCGCAGAAAAAGAATAGTGTGAATAGTGCATGGGTTTATTTAAGCGCATTTTGAAATTGACTGCATTTAGGAAAAGCAGCATTTTAATGTATGTGTGAATGTGCTCTTAGACACAGAAAGTTCAGGATGTAACAGCAAACATGCAGGAGAAATGTGTGTGTAAAAACACCGTATGTTCCTCATTATGGTTATGTTTTATATACATGCTATTTTTATATCTATATTGTTTTAAATGTTTATACTGTAAGCTGCTCCGAGCTTCCTTGGCCAGGAGGGGTGGGGTAGAAGTTATTAAAATAAATAAATAAAATATACCCCACCGTTCAGAGTGTTTACGCAGTTCGGTTCCCTGCCTGATATCCACCTAATAGTTGTGACTTAAGCATTGAAATTGGTCGTTGAGGTGTGGGTTTTTTGACAATCATGAGATGTGTTAAAAAAAAAATCCTCAGCCCTGAAATACAGTGACTAGCAATGTCTGCAGCAGGATCCTGTGTAACATACAGCATATTTTCCCATCAGAATCTCAATACAAATCGTGGGAGGGTGAGGTTTTCTTCTTCATCTGGGGAGCCAAGGAACACTAAGGGTGTTTTTAGATGAGCACCAAATATTGCAGATTAGTGCTTATCACGCATTGAAACTGTTCTTATTTTAATCTGGATTGAATTACGTGGTGGCAACCCAACCCGATCAGGGTCACCACTGCTCCACTGTCACTTCTGCTTTTACCCATGGGGTGAAATCCTGCTGCCGGCTTACGCTGGAGTGGCGGCAGGCACAGTGGAGATCTGAGCGGTGGATGCTCAGATACGCGTGCTCCCCACATAGGCAGATAGCAGCATGGGGAAACAGCACGGCTCCTGCTCCATCTCCAGGGCTGCGGGGTGTGTGGACTCAGTGGGTTGCATTATATGGGGTGCGCCGTTGCCCTACATAGCTTGCTGTGATGGCGGAGCACGTGTGCGCCTGACAGCCTGCGGCTTTTCACTACGCCTTGCGTAGGCGCAGTTTGCGAAGGGCGCAGGATTGCACCCTTAGTCTCTAAGTGAGAACTAGATTAAAATAGATTAAAATAGCAGTGGAATGGCATATGACCTATAGTACATACTGCTGGCATCTGCTACAGCTGGATGACTCTGTGTTCCCTCCTCCCAGGTAAACTACCTAACTCCATAAGGCAGAGAGGCCCGGAGGGCGGTGCCCTCTGGGTTGGTGGCTGAAGGGCACTGCCAAAGGACGAAGAGCCGTTGGTGGGTGGAGGCGGCTACCAGAACAACTACAAGATCCATCCAAGCTCCCCCCCTCTGGAACTGACCCACTAAGATGCCTGTCCTTATCTCTCACCCCCTCTCTCCCCTCTCCCCTTTCCTTCTCACCTGCTTCTCCCCCTACTTCTTTCCCCTCTCCTCCTGCCTCCCACTAAGCTTGTCATCTCTCTCCACCACCCCCTCCTGCCCCCCCACTTCGTGCCCACTGCCCCTCTGCCCCAGGGCCCATGTCCCACCGATCCCATCACCGCCCTTCCCCTAATCTTATCCCTTTTCCCTGTCTCCCTCCAGATCAACTCCCATTCTCCTGTTCCCTCTGGAACTGTCGCTCCTCTGCTAATAAAGCTCCCTATATTTATGATCCTTTCTTCTCTCACTCCCTTCACCTCCTTGCCCTTACTGAAACCTGGATCTCCCCCACTGACTCTGTTACCCCTGCCACCCTCTCCTACGGAGTTCTCTCCTTCTCCCACCAGCCCCACGCCAAAGGCCGGGGTGGTGGTATAGCCCTCCTCCTTGCCTCTTCCTGCCAGTTTCAATCCCTCCCCCTCTCTCTCCTTCCCCCTTCTTTGAGGCACACTCTGTACGCCTCTACTCCCCTCTCCACCTCCGTGTTGTGGTTATCTACCACCCCCCCAGCTCCCTCTCCTCCCTTCTCTCTGAGTTCGAGTCCTAGCTCACCCTGTTCCTCTCTGACGACATCCCAACACTCATCCTTGGTGACTTCAATATTCATGTTGATGCACCCTCTCAGCCTTGAATCACCCGCTTCCTTTTCTTAATCTTCTCCTTTAATCTCCACCTCTGGACTAGGGATGAGTGAACGCGGTTCAGAAGTTCGGAGTTTGGCCCGAACTCGGCCTATTCAGATGACCGAACGTGAACCCGAACCCGAACATACCAAACAGAACCGTACACCAAATGGCGAAACAGCCGAACAGTTCGGTCAGTTTGGATCGTGTTCAGGTGAGTTCGGGTGGCAAAAAAAGGTTCACTGTAAGGTGACAGGGAGGGGTAGTACTAGTCACTGAGGAGCAGACTTCCAGGCACCAGGGGTGGAGAGGCTTGCAAGAAATGAAACTATCTGCCTCCCCACTTCCCAACACCTTCTGAGCTAGTCACTGTTCCTGAACAGCAGGCATTGAGTAGGAAGTTCTCTTAAAACAATAAATACTTGGTTCGCCCAACCCTATCAATTGTATCAGTCATCTAACAGCTTCCCATGGAGCTGTATAGACTTATATCACCGAACGGCCAAACTGAACGCAGCCGGACCGAACGGCCGAACCCAAACCATGATCTGTTCACCCATCCCTAGTCTGGACTAGCTCCACCACCCACACTGATGGTCAGTCTCTTGATCTCGTGTTCTCTAGGAACTGTTTGGTCACTGATCTCTCCTTCGAGCCCCATTCCATATCTGACCATTTCCTTGCCTCCTTCAACCTTTCTCACTGCTCTCCTTTCTCTTCCCCATCTCCCCGTCCCTTCCGCGATCTGCACGCCATTTTGCCCTAGGACTTTGCCTCCTCCCTCTCCTCTCATATCCCCTCAGCCTTCTCCTCTTCCTCCCCTGATTCTGCCATCTCCACCTTCAACTCCTCTCTCGCCTCCACCCTCACCTCCCTTTCCTCCCTCTCCTCCCACCCAGCTCGCTCCCGTAACCCTTGCCATTGGCTCACCCCCACCATTTGCCATCTCAGCTCCTGCACCTTGGCTGTTGAATGCCTCTGGCACAAATCCCACTACTGTGCTGACTTCCTCCACTTCAAATTCTGCCTCTCATCGCTCAACTCTGTTATCTCCCTCACTAGACAGCAGTACTACGTCTCACAAATTGCGTCCTGCTCCTGGGACCCTCACCACCTCTTTGATTCCCTTCTCAACCCCCCCCCCTGTCCTCCTCCTCCCTCTTCTCTCTCCGCTCAGGATCTTGCTCTCTTTTTCACCTCTAAAATTGACAAGATCCGCCTGGAAATTGCTTCCAAGTCCTCTCCCCCTACCACTCTCTCCTGTCCTCCTTCACTCCTGCCTCCCTTGAGGAAATCTCCTCCCCACTCTCCTCCTCCAACCCCTCCACTTGCCCCCTGGACCCCATTCCTTCCTGCCTCCTGACCTCCATTGGTTCCACCATCGCCCTTCCCCTCCTGCACATCATCAACCTCTACCTCTCTACCAGCTCCTTCCCCTCTGCATTTAAACACGCCACTGTCTCCCTCATCCTCAAAAAGTCCACTCTGGATCCTTCTGAACTATCTAATTACTATCCTGTCTCGCTCCTCCCTTTTGCATCCAAACTCCTTGAACGCGTTGTCTACTCCCGTTGCCTCGACTTCCTCTCCACCAACTCCTCCCTTGACCCCATCCAATCTGGCTTCCACCTCCTTCACTCCACTGAAACTGCTCTGGCTAAGATCACCAATGATCTTCTTCTGGCTAAATCCAACCGCCTTTACTCTATTCTTGTCCTCCTTGATCTCTCTGCTGCCTTCGACACGGTTGACCACTCGCTCCTGCTTGAATCACTCCACTCCCTGGGATTCCAGGACGCTGTCCTCGACTGGTTCTCCTCCTACCTTTCTGACTGCTCCTTCAATGAATCTCTTCCTAACTCCTCCCCCTCCTCCTCCCTACCCCTCTTGGCCGGGGTTCCCCAAGGCTCTGTCCTTGGCCNTCTCTCCACTCCTTCCCTCTCCCCCTCTGTTCAAGCTTGTCTCACCAACTGTCTCTCTGATATCTCCGCCTGGATGTCTCAACGCCAACTCAACTGAACATGGCGAAAACTGAATTCCTTATCTTCCCTCCCAATCCTTCCTCTCCCTCTTCCCTGTCAATTGCTATTAACAGGGTCTCCATCCTCCCTGTCAACCAAGCCTGTAGCTTGGGCTTCATCTTCGACACGCACCTTACCTTCAAACTCTACATTGACTCAGGAGCCAAGTCCTGCTGCTTCTCCCTCCACAACAATGCTAAGATTTGCCCTTTTCTGTCTGTCTCCTCTGACAAAACTCTCATCCACGCACTAGTCATCTCACGCCTCGACTATTGTAACCTCCTCCTTGCTGGCCTTCCCCACTCTCACCTTTCTTCCCTCATCTCTGATCAAAACTCTGCTGCCAGGATCATCCACCTAGCCCATCTCTTTGACCATGTGCAGCCTCTCCTCTCCTCTCTCAACTGGATCCCCCTTTCTGAGCGTATTCTGCACAAGCTCCTCGTCTTCACCTACAAAGCCCTTCACAACCTCGCTCCTCCTACGTCTCTGCCCTGATCTCCCTCCAAACCCCTGTTCAAGCACTCTGCTCCTTTTCCATCCCCTCCCTCACCCTCCCATGCATCCCCTGCTCCCCCAACCGCCTTTGTCCCTTCTCCCTTGCTGCCCTGCATGCCTGGATCTCCCTCCCTACCCTTGTCCGCCTTGTCCCCACCCTCCACACCTTCAGGTCCCTCCTGAAAACCCACCTCTTCCACCTCTTCCACTCTGCCCTTCCTAACTCCTGCTAATCATCCCCACCCTGGATTATCCCCCACCTGTTATCTGCAAACTCCCAGTTTACTGTAACCAAGCCAAGAACGTGTACCTGAGTTCTTGCATCCTCATGAATGTTGCATCCCTTGTCTCTCCCTCTGTTCCCCCTTCCCTGTCTCCCCTCCCCCTATCTTTAGATTGCAAGCTGTTGGGCAGGGACCGTGTCTATCTTCTCTTTAAAGCACCAGGTACATCACTGGCGATATATAAAAGCTTATAATAAAATAATAATAATAATAAATTAATTAATAAGATCAAAATAGTTGTTTTGTTCAATATATATCTTCAGAGGAAGCAACAAAAACTGAAACAGGCCAAGTTAGTACAGTGTTTGATGGCTTAATTGTTATCCATTTATTAATGGACCCAGAAAGCTTATTTGCTATTATTAATGACTGCTGCACAGTTGGCAGGCATCTTTATTATGCTATCTTTGATGATTCCCAAGTCTTTCTCCTCACTTAGGTGAATGAGGGTAAAAGAGTAGTTGTTTTGGAGATCAGGCTATCACTATGGGCCACCAGCTGGCCTGGAAAAGTTATTGGTGCTGATTGTAAAGGTGCCCTTTCATTTGAAGAGTTTCCAGGATTAGTGATGACACATACAATTCATAGAATTTATGACACATATGGGTTTAACTCTACAGTTGCCAGTTCTTAAAGGCCCAGTGTCGAGTCATTTGCAGTAACACTTTCTTTCTCTGTAAAATATTTTATGACTGTATTTTCATTTAGCAGTTTGTTAAAGGGATTAAGAACTTAAGTGAATGATACCTGCTATAACATAAATGGAAAACATTACCATGCACTGAACTACTGGTTTCCCTTCATAACAGGTTTTTGAAGAATTTTGATGACATTTTATTGGGAGGCTGGGGATGAACATTTTTGTGTTTTTATAAAAGACTATAGGTTTCACTTTATTTACACACCGTTTTTAATTTAATTTGGTCTTTAGACCAGAGTTTTTGTGTCAAATGAAGTTCATTTGGAAACACTGAAATTAGGAAGTACTGAAATTAGGAATGGGCGAACTCATCTTACCTAAATCTGGAGTCAAAAGTTCAGTTTGAACTTGGGCATTAGTGAGCTTGCGTTCTTCTTAGGAGAGAATGTGAAGAAATAAAGATCAGTGGGAAGAACAACAGCAGCATAAGAAAAATAAACAGAAATGTGTATGTAAATGTAGATTCTGAAGAGTATATGTAGATTTATGCTGGGTAATGCTGAAGCTATAGTTACAGCTAGAGCTGCAATGCATTTCCCACCTCTCCCCTAAATAAAGAGAGAACACGTAATATATTGAGAACCATAGCATATAGAGAGAAACTGAAAACTGCACAGGGGAAAAAGCTTGAATCTGCTATGTAAGTGTGTGTAGGATATCCATATTATGCTACTATATAATATAAAGTATTGTCACCGCACCACAGAAGGACTTAAAAGGCTGCACTCTTTATTTAACTTTAACAGTTCAAATGTCCAGGGAGGGGGCCCAACCCGCCCTTCCCTTAATAAGAACTGGGTCCAGTGGTGCTTAAACATTAACACAAGGAGGCCCTGAGGTACAGCTCAGGTTCCACTTCCTTTACATGAAACCAAATTACCTGAACCCCCATTTTCAAATTCATCTGGGGGATGCATGCATTTTTATTTTTATATGTACATTTTTACCCTGCCCCTGTTACTACAAGTGACTCAGGGTGGCTCACAATTCATAATTAAAACACACTATAAATATAAAAATATAAAACCTATTAAAACTTTAATCATGCACAAAACAATAAAACACCCACAGTGTAGAAAATAAAGACCCCAATTTTACTCCGACATAACCATTCCACCCTCCCTTCCTCCCCCACCAGACGCCTGGTGGAAAAGCCAGGTCTTACAATTTCATTGGAAGGTGAGAAGATTTAGGCTGAGATGAACCTCCATGGGTAGGGAGTTCCAAAGTGATGGTGTGGTCGCTGAGAATTCCCTCCTGTCCATCCGAACTCATCGGTAATGAAGGAATTCCAGGAGGGCACCCCTGGACAACCACAGGAGGTGAGGTGATCACTCAGATAAGTGGGGCCTAGACTGTGAAGGGCTTTAAAGGACAAAGGTTGATACCTATCAGCACCTTGAACTGGGTCTGGAAGACAATACGCAGCCAGTGCAGTGCTTGGAGCACAGGTGTTATGTGCTCCCTGTGGCCTGTGCCAGTAAGGAGACGGGCTACCACATTCTGCACTAGCTGCAGCTTCCAAAAACATCACCTTGTCCCACATAGAGCACATTACAAAAGTCTAGCCTCTAGGTGACGGACGCATGGATGATAGTGGCGAGATCAGAGTCTGAGACACATGAGCAAAGCCTTTTCACCAGATATAATTGGTGAAAGGGACTCCTGGCCACAACCAACACCTGAGAATCCAGGCGTAGTTGTGAGTTCAGGATCACCCCTAGGCTCTGCACAGATGGAACCAAAGGAGGATGGACATCCCCAATAATTGGGGAGACCTCCTCAACCAGATCCCCAGTTCTGCCAACTAGCATCGCCTCTGTCTTAATGGGATTGAGCTTCAATCAGCTCAACCTCATCCAATTCCCCACAGTGGCCAGGCACCGAGACAGCAAGGAGACAGTGGGGCCTGAACCAAGTAAAAATGATAGTTACAGCCTGGGTGTCATCTGTATATTGATGACAGTGGACCCCCCAGCTGCGTACGACCTCACCAAGCGGCTCATATACATGTTAAACAAGTGAGGGGACAGAATGGAACTCTGTGGGACTCCACACTGGAGGTCACCAGGGGACTAAGTACAGTCCCCTAGCACCACCTGCTGGGATCTATCTGCGAGGTAGGAACAGAACCAATGAAAAATGGTTCCGTCCACCCCCACCAGGTCCTTCAGACAAGTCACCAACAACTCATGGTTAACAGTAGGGATGGGACACCGGGGAGAATACGATACCGGATTTATCGGTATCTAATCTCCCCTGTATCGGATTTACCGGTATCGACATACCAGATTTTTAACATTGGCCGCTTTACTATTTTTTTTTACATTGCGGCCATTTACTTCAATGGCCGTGATGTAAAAAACCTAGTAAAGCAGTCAATGTTAAAAATCCGGCATGCCGATACCGGTGATTATTGGATTATCGGATTAATCTGAGATACCTGATTATCGGGTGTATCGGATTTATCTGATACCGATATTGCCACCCCTAGTTAACAGTGTCAAAGGCCATCAATAGATCTAATAGGCTTAACAGGGTCATATGGCCCTTGTCCAATTCCACAAGGAGGTCATAAACCAAGGCCACAAGTGTTGTCTCTGTGCCGTAACCCAGGTGAAAACCAGACTGCGTGGGATCAAGAAAACTGATCCTGTCCAAATGTGCCTGAAGCTGATGAATCACTACCCATTCAATAATTTTCCCTAAAAAGGGGGAGGTTGTGAGACTGTTTGGTTTGCGTTGCCACCAATATGCTGATGACACCCAGCTATACCTCTTATTTTCAACTGACCCAGACCCTGCAGTCTCAATGCTTTCCCAATGCCTGGAGACAGTGACTGACTGGATGCGGCGGAGCAGACTGAAGCTGAATCCCGATAAGATGGAGGTGATGTTGGTGGGTCGGGCAGCAGGGGTGATGGCCCCCCTCATTGAGGGGGTCCTCCCCCCACTGCCCCCCTAGGTTCAGAGCTTGGGAGTCCTGTAGGACTGCAGCCTTTGGCTGGATTGACAGGTGGAGGCGGCAGCAAAGGGAGCCTTTCACCAGCTACATCTTGTGCGGAGGCTCCGGTCATATGTTTAGGTGGTTTTTTAGGTGTTTTTAAATGGTGTTGATGTTTTAAATCTTTTTTATTAGTGTTGTAAGCCACCCCGAGATGCCATGGGCATGAGGAAGTGGCAAATAAATGTAATAAAATAAAAGAATAAATAAATGTTTTAGACTCTGACTTGGCCACCCTCATCCATGCGTTTGTCACCTCAAAGCTGGGCTACTGCAACACACTCTACATGGGGCTGCCCCTGGTGATGGTTCAGCAGCTGCAACTGGTGCAGAATACGATGACCCAACTTCTGACAGGGACGGGCCCTAGGGAGCACCAGTGCTCTGAGCTCTGCACTGGTTGCCTATAGCATTCTGAGCCCAATTCAAGGTGCTGGTTTTAACCTTTAAAGCCCCACACAGCTTGGGCCCCTCCTGTCTGAGAGACCACCTCACTCCTTGGGCCGTAGGGCGATCCTTGTGGTCCACCGGGGGCGCCTTAAGTGGGGGGCCACAATGGAGAGAGGGTGTTCTTGGCAGCCTCACCATGGCTGTGGAACTCCCTCCCAGAGGAAGCTCACCTGGCCCCTAGCCTGCTGGCCTTCCGCCGGTCTGTAAAACCTGGCTGTTCACCCAGGCCTTTGCAGAAGGGAATGGGTAGGGTGGGAGGGGAGGGTTGGTTTTTTTAGTCCAACTGTTTTACCCTTATTTATTTTGGTTTTAGTTTCCCTCTCTGTTTATATTTTTATTGTATTTATTATTTTTTATGGTTTTAAAGTGTAGTTGTAAGCTGCCCCAAGCCGTCTGTTGATGGGAAGGGGCAGGATATAAATGTAAATATAAACAAATAAAATAAATAAAAAGGGAAGGTTAAAGACAGGTAGGTAGCTGGCTGGGGCATCAACGTCAAGTGATGGCTTTTTGAGAAGGGGACAAATCAGAGCCTCCTTCAGGCAACTTGATACCCTCCCCTCCTGAAGGGAGATGTTGATAACACCCACCAGCACTGGCCCCAGTGTCTCCCTGGTAGCGCTTACCAATCAGGACAGGCAAGGATCTAGTTCACAAGTTGTGGCTTGAACAGTTCCGAGCACATCGGCCACATCGGCAGGCGTCACCAATTGAAAATCATCCCATAAAATATGACCAGACAGGGCATTCCTAACCTCTGGCTCTGCAACTGCCTCTAAAGTGGCAAAGTTGAAGCTGTGCTCAATGTGAGTGATTTTGTCAGCAAAACACTTCAAAAACATGTCACAATGGACTGTGGACGAATTTGGTTCCAAGCAGAGACAGGCTGGACCGACCAGACCTCTCATCAACTGGAACAGCTCCATTGGATGTGACTGAGCAGACAAAATGAGTGCAGTAAAGAACCGCTTCTTTGCTGCCCTCACGACCATGGCATAGGACTTCAAAAATGCGCTGTGCCCCAACCAATCCTCTTGGGCATGAGTATGGTGCCACCGGCACTCTAACCACCTCCCATCATACTTCACACATCCCAGGTCCTCCATAAACCATGGGGACCTGAAGAGCTGAAACACTGAGAGTGGACATCTAGGAGCCATCGGATCGATGACCTCAGCCAGCCAGGTGTTCCACAAAGCCGCAAGTTCATTGATGGAGTGGTCATTGAGGTCAACAGGTATATCCCCAAGAGCATTCTGGAACCCTTCTGGTTCCATAAGTCTCCTGGGGCAGACCATCTGAACTGACCTTGCACCCAAATGGTCAGGTAGGTGCACTAGGATGGAGGTTTGCAGGAGATAATGGTCCGATCATGGCAAGGGTGAACATACTACACCTCCAATCATTGGACCCCTGGCCTCAGGGTCAGTGCATAAAACCAAGTCCAGAGTGTTCCCACGCTCATGTGTCAGGCCCCTCACCATCTGGGACAGGCCCATAGTTGCCACGGTGGCCATGAAATCCTGCTTCGCCCCTTGTAATCCTGCCTTGGTATGGATATTGAAGTATCCCAAGACAACAAGCCTGGGGGACCTCAAGACACAGGTCCAAGATGAAAGCTGCTAGAGGACAGGGATGCTGTTGTGCAGCAGGTTTCCCGGTAGACCAGCAGAATCACCAATCTGTTCTTGGACAGACCCTCTGGTCCGTTCCTGGCCAAATCAATCACAAGGTGGAGGCATTCTATCCCAGACTCAGTCTGCACTGAAAATCTCCGTGCAACCAATCCAGCCCTAAAAATAATAGCTACCCCCTGGAACCTCTGGTAGGGGCTGGTGCTGTACTGAGTATCCAGCCACAACAAGCTAACCCCTCCTCAACCCTCTGGCAGGGGCTGGGGCTGGAGTGAGTACACAGCTGGAACAAGTTATGCCAAAATTGGCCTGGAGCATTCATCCAGCCAGGTGTCCGTCACACACATGAGGCTGGCTGCCCACTCCAAGATGGTATCATGGATATCAAATTATTTATTACAGACGGACCTCGCATTACACAACACCAGTGACAGACCTGGGTCTCCTGAGGCCTCGATCACCTGGTTATCTGGGCCCAGGGGTAACGTGTGAGAGACCGGCACCAAGCTCCGATCCCTCTGCTCATGATGACATCTTCCCCCTCTAGGGCCATAATTCCCCCACCCCATCACAATCCCTATTGCCACTGCCTCTTCCCCCAGGGGGATGCCACCAGCCCGCCTCCCGACAGGCTCTCCGCCTGTGGGGAGTGTGGGATTGTAGTGGGTGTTTTGGGAGTGTGGGAGGTGTATGTCCTGGCCTTCTGTTGAGAGCAGCAGGAGGGGTTGGAATTTCCCTGTGGGGGGGAGGGTATATGGGGAGGGAAGGTAGTAGGAAGGGGTGGGAGTCCCTCTGTGAGTGGTGGGAGGGTACACAGGGGTTTGTGTTCCAGCCCGATGGTGGGAGCAGCGAGCTACTTCACCCACTGGTAACAGCAGTGGGAGGAATTGGGAATCCCCTCTGAAAGGGGGAGGGCACATAGGAAGGGTTGGGAGTCCCCCTGTGAGATGGGGGTGCGGTACAAGGGAAGGTTTTTGTGTGGTGGGAATATTTGTTCCAGCTGGGGTCCCTTAGCGAGGCCCTTAGAGTAGATGCATCTGGGACTGCACTAGTCCTGCAGATTAATTGGCTGCACTGACCTTGCCTGTGGATATGACCAAGCACTGGGATGCACCCTTGTGATACACCCTTCCCCATCTCATAAGGAGATGCTGTGCATTTTTAGCTGTATCCTTCATACCAACTCCCAACTTTCCACTGGACCACTGTGTGTGACAAAATTCAGTCAACATGACAATGTTTGGCTTATTAAATGCAAACACTGTGGGGAAAGTTAAAAAAAACCCAGTTTCTTCTGGGTCAATCAGAGGCACCTGGAAAAATTCCTTCCCAGCCCAAAAACCTGGTGACCTGCTATACAGTGACATCCAATCTTGGGCAGGTGGGTGGGTGCTTGTGTATCCTGCTCCTCTGGGCTCACCAGCAGAATGAAGAGGTCCCTGGTGATCCCAAAATGGGTGCTAGGAAGCCTCGTGAGGCAAGACCTTCTTTTGCACCACAAGTGGAAGTTGACAGGTGACCTTCACCAGGCTGAAGCCCCTTCTACAGTCTTTGCCCCAAGTCCCTGCTCCTTCCTCCTTAGGAGGGGGGCGAGGGACAAAGGTCACTCCCTTCTGAGTGGACAGGGGGTGCAGGTTTATATCTTGACACCTTATGGGACTTGTTTTTTCTGAATTAGAGAAGTGTCTTGACATGGGAGGGTCATAATGTAATGCAATAAAGAAGGATCCAGGTATACATTGTGTGGATATGGGGCATTATACTGGCAGGACAATCCTACGGCATTAAGTGAATAGGAATTTTGCCATTGACTTTGACCCTTTTCAAACGGATGCCCCCCCCCCCTCACCCACATGTGTGGGTGAGTGGTCAAGGGAGGGGGGCATCTGTGGGAATGCCACGGCTGCTGTGTATGTATGTGTACTCCCGTGCTCCACCCACTGCCCACACACGGAGCAACAGCTGCCAATGGCAAATGCTCCATGCATGGAGGTGGATGTGCGTCCATGCGAACGCCCCACACCCACCGCACACCCACTGTGATGTCCATCCATATGCTTATACATATTATGCACAATATGGACATACACATATTTAGATAAATGGAAGGCTGACCCGTCATATATGATAATCTAGTTTCTCTGAGAAGTTTCCTATCCCCAGTACACATTTCCTTCTAGTTTATGACACAATCCTCCACCATTAAAGTCACTCTCAGCTCCCAACAGTAAGAAGTTCATCCCATAAGCTACTTGGTTAATAGCCATTAATGGACCTACTCTCTAAGAACTTATGCAGACCTTTTTTCAACCCAGCTATGCTACTGGGCCTGACAACATCCTCTGGCAACAAATTCCATAGTTTAATTATGCATTGAGTGAAAAAGTACTTTCTTTTATTTGTTTTAAATCTGCCGGCAGCTAGTTTCATGGAATGTCCCCTAGTTCTAGTACTTTTTGAGAGGATAAATAACCATTTCCTCTCTACTCGTTCCATACCACTCAAGGTTTTATAAACTTCTCTTCTCTTCTCTTCTCTAGGCTGAACATACCCAGTTCTTTCATCCTTTCCTCATATGGCTTGTCTTCCTGCACCTTTATCATTTGCTCTCCTCTGCATCTTCTTTATTTTGCCTACTTCTTTCTTGAAATGTGGTGCTCCAAACTGAACATAGTACTTCAGGTGAGATCTCACCAGCGCTATGGCCGGACTTAGGATTTTACCAGCCCATGGCACTTCACAGGCTCTGCCCCCCAAAGACATAACCCCGATTGCCCTCCCCCTGAGTTCATTTGACTGCCTGGCAGAGGCTTTGCGTTGGCTACCACATGATTCTTGTGTCCCCATCATGTGCACAGCTCCGTTTGCTGCTATGCACTGTTGCAGCAACGGTGACCGTTGCCATCATCCTTACTCTCTGGAGCTGCTGGACAACATTCCTCAGCATGCTACAGAGAGAAAAGATGGCGGTGACAATGTGTGCATCTGTAATGGTGCATAGCAGCAAACTACATTATTGTCCATGTGTATGATAACTGTGGAGTGCTGCCACAGAGCAGGTTTGCAGGGGGCTCATGCACCCAGGGCAGGCTTCTCCAGGTGGGGCCCTTCCCACCCCTGGCTGTGGGCAGTGTGTGGACCAAGGTGGTACTGCTGTAGTGGCAGGGTCGGGGGGAGAGGAGTTTTGGCAGCGTGGCTGTGCAGAGAAGCCTCCCAGCCACAGTGCTGCCCCCAGGCTTGGTCCTCTCTCCCTGAACCCCTCCCATTCTTTAGATTCTTCTGTCCCAGGCCCATGCCTCTTGGACCTGCCCCTAAGTCCACCCCTAACCAGCACCAAGTAAACCGACACCACCACCTCCTATATCTTGGCTGATGTACATTTTTTGCAACAGTGTTGCATTGTTGACTCATAATTCACCATAATGCCTGTATTCTTCTTTGCAGTGCTATTGCCTAGCCAGTTATTCCACATTTTATATTTCTACTTCTAGGTTGTTTTGCTGTTGTTCCTATGTGTAATACTTTACACTTGACTTTTTTTCCACATACTTCGATGGGTACCCAAATTTGGTACCTGTTTTGGGTCTTCTCCTGCCTCCTTTTCTCTCCACTTCTTTTGGCAGGATCATGAGGCTGGGCAGCAATACTTGGGAGCTGTGAGACTGGGCAGTGGCAGGAACCCTTGTAACCTGTCAGGCCAGAGGAAAGTGATGCTCTGTGGCTATCTGGCCAGGTGGTGGCACTATGGGATATGCCTGTATGCATGCCCACACCTGCCAGGCCTTGCAAAAGGTTTCTTAAGAAACTATAACTCCCAGAAACCACTTGTGCCCCAGCACACTCTCCATAGTACTAAGTAGGGATGGGCGAACGCGGTTCGGAGTTTGGACCGAACTCGGTCTGTTTGGACATCCGAACCGAACTCTTGAATGACCGAATAGTTTGGTTGTGTTTGGATGAGTTCGGGGGCAAGAAAAACGTCTTTTTTTGTGGGGGGGAGTTCCGGTTCCAGTTTTGGCTAAACTGAAACCATCGAAACCCAAACTCGGCTGAACCGAACCATCGAACCCGAACTCGGGTTTCGAACCGAACATCCGAACATTCGAATCGCATTCTGTTCGCCCATCCCTAGTACTAAGTTTAAATTATTTTATGAGATAGGGTCTTACTTCTCCCAAAAAAACTACCCATAGTGCGAAAATTATCATTCCTTTCTTTTTCTGTTTTTAGTTTTTATTAAAAACAAAATGGATGGTAAAACAATCTATCTATACTATTGTTTCTGCTGAAATTAGGAGGCTCATCTGGCCAGATTCTGGGCTTCCTTACACCTTTGTACACCACTGATTTTTCCACCAGAATTTGACCATTGTCTAATGCAGCCGATTCATAAGGACGCTAATATTTTGTTTTATCTATCCTGAGCTATTCTTCTAGGCTGCAATAACATTTTCAGTTGGACGTTAGCATGATAAATACAAAATCTACTTTGGTAACTGGAGTGCAAAATAATAATTTATACATGCTGCATCTGAAGGTAATGTCTCATAAGGCATGACTTACGGATGAAGTATTTTATGCTATATAAAAATACTGCCGTATTTTAAAATCATGAGAGTAAACATCTCGTAAATCTTTCCATAAATCATTTAGCTAACCGTATCATGTTACACGATACGTAATACACTAAAAGACTTTTCCATGTGTTTCTGTACCCAGCCACACATTCAGTCCCCTTTTTTTAATGTATGAGCTTTTCCCACTTGGAAAACTTTGATGTTGTTTTCTTCTTTGTACATCCTTTGAGTATTTTTAATGATAATCCATGTAGCTGTTGAACTTGCAGTAACACCTGAAATGACATGTCATCAATTAATACCAAAGTAATAAGAAGGTGTGTTGTTTGTGAGAAAGAAGAGTCCGATGGCTATATTCAGATTCTTACTCTGAAGGCAAAAATTCCCAGTTATCAAAGTACAAACGTGGATTTCTTAGTAAAGCAGACAATGGGTAAAAACAGATATGCGGCTGGTGCAGCAGTTCCCTGGGTCTTCCTGGATCAAGAAGCTGCAGCCGTGTTGGGAACACTGGACAAATGTGCCTGCGAACCAGAGAGCCATCCCACTGCCCTCATGGCCTGGGTAGGGGTGGCAGCTCAACAAATGTGCAGGCAACCAGCCCCGCCACTGCCTTGTTCCCTACCCCACCCCATGACAGACAGTCAATGATGGGCAGAGTGGCAGCCAGGCACGGCAGCCAGGTAAGATGGGAAAAACCAGACATGCTGGCCTGCAGTGGTCTGCATTAGCCTGTGTGGGCTGCTCTTAGCCTGGGCTGTGACTCAGAGATTTTCCAAGGACACATCCTGGGCTAGCCGCCTCCCTGCCCCAGGGAGTCCTGGGCTAACATCTGGCAGTGCCAAAACAGGCCTGCAGTGGTCTGCATTAGCCTGTGTGGGCTGCTCTTAGCCTGGGCTGTGACTCAGAGATTTTCCAAGGACACAGCCTGGGCTAGCCGCCTCCCTGCCCCAGGGAGTCCTGGGCTAACATCTGGCAGTGCCAAAACAGACATGCTGGTGGCTCCCAGCCCATAGCGGGTCTAAGCGGGCCACCATCATAGCTGTTTTTGCCCAATGTTAAGTGGAGTGAATGGGCAAAAGTATCAGAGCGATGCTGAAAAAACTTGACCAGTTAAGGCCCAGTCGGGAAACACTTTAGTATGTGTATTGCTTTAGTAATGTAAGTAGTAGGACTGCTCATATGTTTAAAGTTGTGCAAATGGTTACGTGCTTTTCTGGACTGGTGCCTTCATGGGGAAATAAATCAAGTGTCTCATTAAGAAAAGCAATTACAATTCAGTTAAGTTTGTAATTTGACCAATAACATGGAAAGAAGAAAGGAAAGAAAAGTATACATAAAAAATCCTATGCAGAAATGTATTACATGCCTTTTTACCTTTCTGCCACTTGCAGTGTAAGAACTCTAAATAATATTGGGAGGCAGCTGTATCACAAAAGAAAGACACTCTAATGATCTTGTGGTCTTTCAATTTCAGCCATTACATCTATACAGTAGCTGTATGCCCTCCTTTTGTAAAATTGGCATAAGGATTGGCCATAAAGTAGGTCATGTTTTATGGAAGAGAGGGTAGCAAAGGTGTGGCAATTTGTGAAAAGTGGAGGAGAGGTATTAATTATATACAACAACATCACATTCGTGTTTGCTTCTTCAGCAGAATCAAATAGCATGCAATCACTAACTGCCCTAGATACATTCCTTTGCTTCCACCACCTCTCTCCTCTGCATTTGACCTCCTACTTGCCTCAGTCATTGCCTATTCCACTCCCATATCCTCCCTTTTCCAGTCCACAGTGCCCTACTCTGTGCCTATCTGCATCAGCTCTCAGATTCTCTCACTCCTCAGTAGTTTCATGGCATACTTTATGGACAGCCCTACAATGTAGATTTTAGTGTAGCCGTAGGGGAACTTTTTCTTCTGGCAGGCCACTTGAAAATTAATACAAGCTCTGCAGACCATTTAGGAGTTGGGGCGAGGGACTTAAGAGGCACAATCAGCCATGGGGACGGTCCAGATCATGGGTCTGTGTCATGGAGCTATTTTCTCATCTTCACTTCCTTCGTCTGAGCTCACTCTTCCAGTGCTTTAGAGAAAAGGGTGGATCCTTGGGCTGGATCCAGATATTGGAAAGGGGCCAAATAAAGGATCCAGAGGTTGTGCTCCCTTGCTCTAGTGGTCTTCTTGGAGATCACTGGCCCTGAGCATGCTATAAGTAAAATGAGCAAGTAATTACCTTGGCAACAAGGGGGCTGTGCTAGTTGAGGAATGGCCTAACCTAAAAATTATACCAAGATCCAAACATTTTACCTCAAAGGATTTTTCATTAATTACTACAATTTTCTTTATTTATATTATAGGAAATTTCAACAGTAAAACTGAGACTATCTCCTCATCCACATGTCACCTGCATAAATACTCCTCTCTCTCTCTCTCTCACACACACACACACACACACACACACACACACACACGTGTGCACACACACACACGTCCTTCACATCTTGCATATAGTACTCCCTTTATTGCTCAAACTGTAGTTCCCTGAGGCTTTCTGTTCACATTTTTCCATGGCAGGAGCACAAATATTTAATCACACGTTCTACCTGTTATTGGTAAACATATGAAAGGGTTTGATGAATTACAGTAATTGTGAAAAACTGCACAATAATAATAATAATAATAATAATTTAAATCTCCATTATGGGCCATTCAGATTTGAGTCAAATGTTTTCTGGCTGTTTGACTGTGATGTCAGACTCACTGTATCTTTAAAGTTATCCCCAAACTGGCTATGGTTGAACAATGAAAAACTTGGTGTACTTAGAAAGTTTCATCTGGGATATTTTCTGCCTTATGGTAGTTAATCATATGGGTCTCAAAACACCCACCCACTCAAAGGCTGGCAAGTGTTCAGTCTTTGCTTCCAGCCAAGACATTGCAAACTGAACATTTTCTACTGAACACTTCTTTACAAAAAAGTAGGACATGAGATCTAGCTGGAAGGGCAGCATGAGGCACTGGAAATTTCTGTGCTTTTGACCTAGAAAGGCTCAGGTGAGCCCAGAATGGTCATTTGGCAAAACTCTTCTGTTAAATAGGTTAGGTTTGTCTTTGCTCCAGTTCTGACAGGCTACTTTGTGCTCTAGGATGTTAAAAGAATGCACGTTCTGCTTGCATGAGTAAACTGAAGTTGCTCTGAGAACGTACACTGTAGTTTAATAAACTCAGTACAATATGGGTGGTTTTTTTTGCAATGAACAATACACAGGAATACAAGGCAATATGTACTTCTAGGATGTATGTTCCAATTTTTATATTTCGGTAACTCAGATTTACAAGAATGCAACTCCTTCAATTTTTGTGGGAGCTTGTGTGCAGGACATGATGTGGTGGTGGAAACTGGAAATGGGGAAGTACTGCTTCTTCTTCTCCAACTGCTGCATTGTGCCCCAGGTTCTTCACCTGGAGAAAAGAAATAACCACTCACCTGGCCCCACTAATCCGAGGGTGAAAACAGACATGCACCTTAACTCCACTTTAACACCGCTTTAACATTTCTTATGCATGCTGCAGGGCTGCATAGGGCATGCATAAGAAATGTTAAAGTGGTGTTAAAGCAGAGTTAAAGTGGAGTTACATGCATGTCTGTTTTCACACTCTGTGTGTGAAACTATTTGAGTAACCTTTGGGGAATGGCCACTATCTCTTATCAAACACCTGGCTGCAGCTAACTCATTTTTGGGCTCCTCAGCTGGAAAGTTGCACTGTCTCTGGAGTTCTGATAGTTCAGAGAGAGAGAATGTGCAGATTATTTATTAATTATATTATTATTATTATTATTATTATTATTATTATTATTATTATTATTATTATATGCGTTTATATAGTGCCAGCGATGTACCTGGCACTTTACAGAGAATAAGATAGACATGGTCCCTGCCTGAGAGCATACAATCTAAAGACAGGGGGAGGGGAGACAGCGAAGGGGGAACAGAGGGAGAGACAAGGGATGCAACATTCATGAGGTGCAAGAACTCAGGTACATGTTTTTGGCTTGGTTACAGTATATTGGGAGTTTGCAGATAAAAGGTGGGGGATAATCCAGGGTGGGGATGGTTAGCAGGAGTTAGGAAGGGCAGAGAGGAAGAGGTGGGTTTTGAGGAGGGACTTGAAGGTGTGGAGGGTGGGGGCAAGGCGGATGAGGGCAGGGAGGAAGTTCCAGGTGTGCGGGGCAGCGAGGGAAAAGGGACAAAGGTGGTTGGGGGAGCAGAGGAGGCATGGGAGGGTGAGGGAGGGTATGGAAGAGGAGTGGAGTGGTCAAACAGGGGTTTGGAGGGAGATCAGGGCAGAGAGGTAGAGGGGAGTGAGGTTGTGAAGGGCTTTGTAGGTGAAGATGAGGAGCTTGTGCAGAATACGCTCTGGAAGGGGGAGCCAGTGGAGAGAGGAGAGGAGAGGCTGCACATGGTCAAAGCGACGGGCTAGGTGGATGATCCTGGCAGCAGAGTTTTGAACAGAGATGAGGGAAGAAAGGTGAGAGTGGGGAAGGCCAGCAAGGAGGAGGTTACAACAGTCGAGGTGTGAGATGACTAGGGCATGGATGAGAGTTTTGGTAGAGGAGACAGACAGAAAAGGGCGGATGCCCATTGCACATTGATGCCCAGATGCACATTGATTTGTTAATACGTTATATGGTCTGCTAGGTACATTGGAGGCTGACAGCCACTCTGATGGCAGCATTTCCAAGGGAAGGCTGAAGGGCTTATGGTGCTCATTCTGTGACTGATGGGTGGCCCACAAGAGACAGTGCTTCCAAGCGTTTGTGTTAAGGGCCCCAGGTGACAGCGCTGCAGGGGCATGCAAGTTGGTAGTTTGAGCTTGGAAAGAAACTTTTGCTCTGCTCCCAGATTGGTCAAGGCTAGGAAGGAAGGTGATTGCCTTCCTCCAAGAACCCCCTTGGGGCCAAGCTAAGCTCTGGCCCAACCAGTTGTTTAAGTAGTAGAGCTGTGGAAAGGAGCCCTAAAGGTCAAGAATTGACTCTAGTTTATGCGAGGTTGTGCACAGCACCAGTAATGTTAACACTGCTTATATCATCACAACTTTTGCAGGACCTTGGAAACTGAAGGTACAGAGATCAATATAATTTATTGCTTGGATTATTCAGAGTCTCTCCTTATAAGATTATGAAAAAGGGGGTCCATAACCAGGAGTCACACTTTTCCCTAGGAGTTAATGGCCCTTCTAGGTCTTCATGACAGGAGGGTCACAGCTGCTCCCCATACATGATTGTCAAGATGAAGCCACAACAATGAGTTGGGACTAATGAGGGGGATTGTGGCCAATCCCATGGCTTGCGGATCCCATACGTGCCTGCATGTGTGCCTGCCCGCCCACCCGCCCATGTAGGAACCGTGTGTACTTCGATTACAGACACACTGTGCCCTGTGGAAACCACACACATGCATGCGTGGGTGGGGGATCCATGGACCACGGCTTGGTCCCACTGGCCTTAACTAAACTAACCCCTTGTGTTGTACTGGAAGGCCCACTGATGGAATGCCTCCAAGTGATCGCTAGATTGGGCGGCACTGAAGGCAGCATCTCTCACCATAGGAGAAAGGCCGGGTGTCACCTACCCACTAATTTAATCTGATTTCCTACATTAGGTAGGAACAATGGGACCCTCCATTGTTCATCTGTAATCTATAAAATTATGTCCTTTTTATAAAGCTGTAGAATATGCCCTGGCTCTTCCTTCCATATGTGCATTGGCAATGTGCTTGAACATGTACAGCTGTTATTTAAAAAAAAAAAAAATACTGATGACAGACAGCACTGGATTATTTACATTCCTTATGGTATTGAGTGAATGAGATCTCCACTTCAACAGTTACATTTTCTCTTGATTTAAAAACTTTACAAATCATCCCACAAGCCACTGGTATCTTTTTAAAGCTTTTGTTGCTGTACCTTTTATGCCTTGTCTCCTTCTTGGTCTCACTGCTGCTTCAGGCTATCTCACTCACAGCTGGACTCGTCCACATGAATAACCATCTGGATGGAAAGGAGAAGTCATTGAGTTGACCATCAGAGGCACAAGGCAGCATAAAGTCTTTCTGTTCTGTCATGTGACTAGCACAGAATGTGTGTCAGGAGCTAGAAGAAGTGGCAGTTGGCTCTTCTCTAAGAAAGTCTAGCTCTCACATAGTGAGAATGGAAAGGGTAATCTAGCAGTTGTTTTATAGCTCCTTAGATCTAGTTAGTAAGAAAAGGATGACAAAGTGAAGATTTGTGTCAGTCAACAATAGCGACCAAAGAACAAACACCCAAATTCTAGTGTGTTTTACTCACCAGGCCAAATTTGGCTGCTGTTGTATCCCAGGGCAACATTACATTTCTGTATGAGACTGCCAATATCCAGTTGAATCTTCACTCTGCAGCTGTCCATGATGCCCTACAGTGATAAATGAATACTGGTGTGTTAAATTGGAAGTGCAGAAAACCGCATAGTTTAAAACAAAATTAATAGATAAGGATAGCCTGAAAAGAATTTCCCTGTATAATAAAGATAGCTTGGGGCTACCATTAGCTTTTTTCAACAGCTGTACCTTCAAAACTATGACAGCAAAGCATTAACATTGTTATGTTTCGTAAACCATAAATATATTTCTCCCTGGAATTTCTCAGTTAACATTGATCCCTACGACACGTTTCTATCTCTTTCTTTTTTAAGCAATAAAACTCCTCGGAGTAGAAGAGAGAAATAAGCTGTATATTGTACAAAAAAATGTGTGGCTGTAATGGGCAGTCTGAGTAAGGCTGAGGTCCACAAGTTGTCCCTCAAACACACCCAAAGACTACAAGACTCCCTTCCCACAGGCAAAGCACCAATACCCCTAGCAAAGTTTCCTCCTGCTACTGTTGGTCAGTCCAAGTCTGGCACTCAAAATGAGTAGCTTTCACCACTCTGGTTGCTCTGGGAGGGACAGGAACAAAGAGGGGGAGTGAAAGGATTACATCACAAGCTCCTGAAGCTTCCATCGAGTGCCCTGAGTATGCTCCCTAGCTCAACAACAGTAATCTCTGCCATTTCTGATTATTTATTTTTCTCTAGCTCCTACAGAAACTATCTCAGGCCAAATCCCCAAACTCCCTGACACCTTGTCACTGACTCATGCTGGCTGCTTATCAACACTTGGGAGACTGAAGTTGAATCATTTTTATTTATTTTATTTTATAAAAAAACATTTGGTACCCTGCCCCTCCTGCTCCAAGAAGTCCAGGGCGGCTTACAACATTAAAACACATTTAAATCAATAAAAACTAAACAATACAAATAAAAAGAGAAGGCACAGAACCAACCCCACCCCTCCCAGCCCCCCATTGCATCCCACCTTACACCCCATCTCCCTCACCAAAAACCAGGCAGAACAGCCAGATTTTACACATATGACAGAAGGAGGGGCGATCCGGGGCCACCCAGGCCTCCACGGGGAGGGAGTTCCACAACCTAGGTGTCGCCACTGGGAACGCCCTCCCCATCATGAGCCGTGGGTTGCCTACCACCACCATAGAAGCCAATTCTGCATTTTCCTCTGTTGACCTGAACCAATGCTGTCAGTCCTAACATACGCCGCACAGTCACACGTGTTGCAACTACAACTACTACATATCAGTCCAAAACAATCACCACAAATAGATCCAGCCATTAATGAAACTCGGATGGCTATGTCATTGTCTATGGCATGCCTGATTTGTGTCGCTAGGCAATAGGCACGGCAGAATAGATAACCTGACACTTGCCAACATCCAAAAGGATTATTCTTCCTCTTTTTTAAATTGTCAGTAACTCTGGTTTCTTTGGCTCAATATACTTTCTGTGGCATGTGGCATGCTTGCCTGTTGGGGTGAATCCATCACTTGCAGCTTCTGGTGTTTTTCATTGTTAGTGCCTGGTTGGAATATGTAACTTCTGTCAGCATATGAGGCCTGTCAGTACAGTAGCATTCAGAATATCCCCAAGAGAGAGGCAGCATCCTCCCGGTTTATTTCTTCAGAATGTTTTCTGCTCCGTCATTAGTACTGCCCCTCAATATGATTACTACTGTCTGGCTTAATGTTATGGCTGTTACACTGGCAGCTTCCCAGCAATTTATGTTTAATATTCTCTGTCACTTGCCATGGGAGCAACTGTTTGGCATTTAAAAAGTATTTGTTTTTCTCCAGCTCTCTCTGACATCTGGCTCTTTGATAACCTCTTCACAGTTAATGCCGTTTGCTCAAGAAGCTTTAACTTTGGTGGAAATGGGGTGGGAGCTTCCACAACATGAGGTTAGTTGTTCCAGATTTCTTCACTCATGGAGGGGAAGGACTCCAATGAGAAAGCACTCAGCTATGTAGATCCCTTCAAAGGACTTTATTAGATAGACCACAGTGCCCAGGACAATCAAAGGGGGTGAACTATAGACCACAAGCTGTTACAGGAGCTCTAATCCTGCAAAGAACCATCAATCTCTTCTGGTTCCCCAGCCGTGGTCCCCAAGTCACGGCCAAAATACCTTTTTCTCTTTAGGCTCCTACTGAATTTTGTCTGTGGTGTTTTTCATTGACCACACATTTAGGCTGTTCCTTGGGACTGTCCCTCATTTTCTGTGTGCAAGCTCTAGGCCTGCAAAATTCCTGCAGGAGCAGCAGCATCAGCACGTGATCTCTTGGCATCCTGTCACTCTTAGGCTGTTTTAAAATTGACATGACTGCGGGGGTCCATGTGCCACATTTCAGGGTGGGGGGGCATCAGACAAGCTGGGTGTCATGGCCGGGTCTTGAACCCTTGGGGGCAGCGCTGTAGCGACTTGCACCACTGGTTGCTTTGGTAAATTGTGCCTTCATCTGCCTCACTATGTCCCCTCCTGCACCTCCACCTGGTTTGGGCCCTGCCCCTGCTCACCTGTCTGCCATTTCCGGTGTTTGCCTCTTGGATTCCTGATTGGCCACCAGGGAGTATTTAGGACCTCCTGGTGGCCTCAGGAAGTTGGTGGCACAACTGTTCTTCCCGAGATTTGGTTGTGTGCCTCCCTTGATTCGGTGCAGTATTGCCTTGTCCCTTCCCTGTGCCTATGTTTGTTGTATTCTGTGTGTGAGTCGCTTGTCCCATGAAACCCTTGTGTTTCTTGTATGAGTGGCACCCCCGTCCTTGTTGTTGTTTGTGATCTTTGTTCCCCTCGTGCGTTGAGGCCTTGTGCCTTCCCCTTCTAGCCCCCGGCACTGCTTACCCCTGCCGGCGCCCAGCCTGGAACCTTGATGATGAGCCATACACCTTCTTAGGCCAGCCTGCCTAGTTTCCATGCTGAGCGTTCCCCCTCCTTGATACCAGAGGATGGCTGAGGGGTTCAGGGGGGACGTTCCCTTACTCCCTCCAGCCTTCCCTCCTTCCCTGCCCCTCCTTCCTCCCCTCTTCCCCTGGCTCCTTGCCCCGGAGCTTGACACTGGGATGGGTGTGTCCCTACTCACGTATTGCCTGCTGATGGCCCTTCACAGAGCAACCCAAGTTTTTTTCCGAAGTCTGGGAGTCGAGGCTTTGTGTGTGGGCATGAGTGGCTGGTGTGTGAGTCACGGGAGTGAGCACCCACCTGTGCCATCGTCAGATGGGCGCTTGGGTGGGTGGGGGATAGGTGTGTGTTGGTGGGCATGGGTGGGCTTGTCCCATTTAAAAACAGCCTTAGTCTCTCTGTCACTGCAGTGTGCACACTCTGTGCTGGGTTCCTTGTCACTCTCTCTAGCGTGTACAACATGAACCTTAGTTCATGGGCAAATACTACTTTTCACAGAACCACATCTGTGTGTTTGAGAGCCGTGACAGCACATTGCAGCTTCTCTTGACCAGCATTTTCCTGCTTCTTCCAGGCCATGCCTCCCTATTATGGCTGTTTTTAAACAGATCCCCCCCTCCCCCCTGCCGCTCGGTGTTCAGGCAGGTCCGTGTAAACACCCGCCGGTAGGTGGAGGGATGGGTGTTTGGTGGGTGTGCGCCCATGTAAATGCCACGGGCGGCAGGTGTTTGTGTGTGCATGCTCCCACTGCACACCCATCAATGCCTGCCGCACACTGGCCCACACCGACCTCCACCCACGGAGCCCTCTGACAGAACAGAGGATGCTCGATGGGTGTCGGTAGGTGTAGGTGTAGGTGGGTGTGTGCCCGTGTAAGCAGGAACACACCCACCTACACCTGCTGCACCAACACACCAACCCCCCTCCCCCAGGTACATGTAAAAAAAAGGCCTATGTGATTGACCCAGAACTGAGTAGGTGGCCAGAAACCAGTCCCCAGGTTCTACTTAGGAAGTGACACTTTGTTCCTTTTAATGGGGGAATTGGAGGCAATCTGGAATCAGAAAGTCAGAGAGCTTTCTGACGTGCATAAACATGCCTAATTTGCCTCTGTAAGAAACTGCAAGAGGCAAATCAGGTGTGGCTTTTGTCACCTGGGAAAGCAAAGATGCATGACTTTGGCAGTGATCATGAGGGGTGTATGTGTGTGCACACTGGAAAGCACCCTCAGAGGCAGAATGTCTTCCAAATGCTGTGATCAGCCAGGCCTTGTCTTTTCTACATCATGTAAGTAACTTGTTGCTCTCTTTTTCCCATTTAAAGTTAACAAAACTATGCAGTGTGTATGGGTATGGGCTAGAGTTGAAAGGAGTACCAGCAAAAACAGGTATATTTTGATGAACTTCCAGTACTTGACAAAATCAGGTATCGAGCAGTACCTGATTGCAGGCATGGGGTGCACTAACAGGTGGTTTGGGAGGTGACTCCCCCCAGCCCTAGATTGTCCCCCAGCCCCTCCATTACAATTCTGAACCGCTCAGATGAGTCATGAGCAGCTAACCCAGTGCACACTGGGTGTTTTTAAACACGCGTTTCTCCTGGATGTTTGCTGTTGCATCCAGAACTTTCTGTGTGCCTATATCACTCACCCAGATGTTAAACATCCAGATCTTTGAACTTCTGCATGAAACTTCTCCCAGAACATTTGTGTGTAAAAGGTTCTCCTGATAAACTGTTTTGCTCCACGCAGCTGTGGTCACTTGGTTTCCATGGCAGCCTGTCGCGTTTACAGCAGCGGCTACTTTAGGCTGCCTCAGGGCAGTGTTTGTGTGATGAATGCATCTGGAACTTACTTGTGGGCTTGTAAACTCAGAAGACTGAAACATCTGGAACTTTAATGTGTGTGTAAAAATGCTCATTGTCAGAACCGCACTTCCAGATCTGGGAGGGAGCCAACCTGGTCAAACTGTTCTGGATGGAATGGAGAGGCAGAGGGCACAGCTCTGTCTCCTGAGTGTAAGGAGAGACACTAGGGCCAATTTTCTTTATTTGCATTATGGGTGGCTGGGTGTGCTGTTCAAACCACAAGGCTTGTGAGTTGCAATTCAAAACTTTTTCCACTGGGGCCAGAGTTTCAGACCCTCCTATGGAGGAGCAAAATGCAGCTATTTTAAATTATGCCTTGGTGGCTGAAGAAGATGCCCCCAGGCCAGAAAGGGCTAGAACCTGGTGAATGTGAACTGTAGAGGGAGAAAATGAATTTTTTGGTGGCGGTGGAGCCAGGCAGTCTGGAGCTGCACATGGGCTTTTTGATCTAGTTGTGTGATAAGTAGTGACTGTGTTTGCTGTCTGGCATTTGCTGCTGGCATCGCCATAATTGCTGGTTAAGGTGGCTTCCCCGTTCCTGGAGTTAGAATGATCTGCTGCCCTTCAGATCAGGTAAGGAAGAAGAACTATTCTTTATTACTATTTGGAGGAGCCTGGGTATGTGTGGTTTTTCTTTTAGATCTTTAATGGCGTTGTTTGTCCATTTTAGAGTTGATAAAATGGTTTTGGCAGGCCCTGGGGGGATTGTGGTATTTTGGGGGGATTTTTACTGGCATTGTTTGTTCCTTTTTACAGTTGGTAAAATGCTTTTTTGGGGGGGAGGAGGGATCTGGGAAATGTGGTATTTCTTTTGGATTTTTCCTGACGTTGTTTGTCCCTTTTACAGTTGGTGATATGCTTTTAGGGGGTGGGGTCTGGGGATGTATGGTATTTTTCTTTAGGATTTTTCCCAGCGTTGTTTATCCCTTTTAGAGCTGGTAAAAGGCTTTGGGGTGGGAGGCAGGGCAGGACATGGTTTGGGGTGGGTTTTAGTCCGCAGCTGGTGGGTCTGATCCTGCTGGATTTGGGGGAGAAGTGGATGCTTAACACCACAGAAGGAATAATGTGATGGAAACCGCAGTCTGAAACAGCCCCTTAATAACTCGGATATACTGAATTACTTTTGCAAAGGAAGTGGTTATCTCTATATGAAGCACAGGATATTTTTAAGTGTCACGTCAAACTTTGAAAATATGTTTTCACAGAGTGCTAGGTTCTGGGCTGCACCGCAGTTACTCTGTATTGTGCAAAATGGTGCAAAATGATCTTAAACCACGTTGCTACCATGTAGATATTGTGACTTAAGGTTGTTTTGTGGCTTGCTTGGGGCAGCGGAGGGCAGGACTAGGGTGTAACCCACAGTGCCACTCCCTAGGAACCATTCCACCATTATGAGAAGCTTTGAGGCTGCTCTGACTTAGATCAGTGGACTGGATTTGCTGACCCAGAAGTGTTGCACCCGTAGTGCAAAAAATCACAGACAAAATATAGAAGCTTTTCCAAAGAATTATTTGGTGGCATAGTTGTTTGGTGACTAAGGACACCTAGAAAATACTTGCTGGTTTTGCATGCAGCCTTGTGTGGTTTTAGTGCTTTAGTTCAGCTTGTACTATGTATGAAGTTCTGAAAGGGCTATATCAGAGATGTAGGGAATCTTTTCCCTCCCAGGGACCAATTGCAGCATTTTATGGTGTGAATTTTAGGATTCCGCATAATCCTGTTGGGTTTTGCAGCAGTTGCCATGAATTTTAGTTTTGGCCTACGCTGCCTGTGTACTTCTGTCTTCTCTACTATTGTCCTCCTGTCACTGAATATATAGCCTACTGGTGGTTATTGGAGACAGGTCCCTGCCTAGTGGGCTTACAACCTAAGAAGGACAAGAGTTAGGGGAACACAGGGAAAGACAGACACACACACATTCCCATTTTTTTGAAGATGGGGAACTGAGACTGTAAAATTCCATATGAATTTCAAAACTTTACTTGGCCCTGCCTACCATTTACTTGGCCCCGCCTACCATTGCTTGACCCTGCCCACTGTCCACCAGCCTTGGACCCCACCAGTCTCCACTGCCTGATTGCAAACTGATTCGGGTACCTGATGTCTGGGAATGTTGACTTCTGGTCCTGGAACGTCAACTTCTGGTTCCAATTTCTCAACTTTCATGTTGATATTTTGACTTCTGCTACATATTTTTTTATTTTCCTTCCTGGAAAGTCGACTTCTGATCCTGGAAAATCAACTTCCAGTCTCGATTTTTCTTTTTAAACTTCCGTCCCAGTTTTTTTGACCCATTATACTAATCAGTATTTGGAGAATCGGAAGTCCCAGTTAAGTTGCTTATGCCCGCCTCACGGCCGCCCCCTATGCCCACCTGGAAGCCACTACCAATTGGTCCTGTAAAGCTAGAAGCTTGCAGTAATGTGTTTGGCCATTGAATGGCCATTGAATGTGTCTGTCAGTCTTTGGGGTTGCTCCACATCCTTTCTCCTACAGGAGATTGGAAGGATCCGCAGACTGCTGGAGGCATGCATGCGTGTAACTGTTGGTAAGTTTGGGGTTCCTTTGTGGTTTTATGGGATTAGTACAGGATCCCCCTGGTGCCCCTTAGGAAGGGGAATGTGGAGGATAGTACGGGCGGGTACCCCTAGACTCAGTGTTGGGATAGGGATAGCATGGGGGGGGGGTTTTTCATGATGGTAGCCTGCAGGACGTGCTGTGTGGGCTGAGAAGCATGGTGGGCAAGCAGCAGCTGCAGCATGCATTGCCAATTTGACATTATGAGTTTGCATTGGCACAGGGGGTGGGGAACGGTGGCCTTGCCATCATGGTGTGGGTGTGGTTTTCTGTTGACTCTTGGCCGGTGTGGTTTTGGGGGTGCCCTGCTTGTGGTTGCATGTGGTAGGTGGCTGATGCTTTTTGGAAGCTCTGCCAGTGTGAGATGAAGAACAGTGGCCTTGCCACCATGGTGTGGTTTTGGGGTGTGGGGGTGCCCCACTTGTCGTTCTGTTGACTTGTGCCTTCAGGTTTGGGGTTGGGGGGAGTTCCTGAGTTGCCAGGCCAATGTTGGGGCATATTTTGCAGTGGCTGAGGCTTCTTTAAATCTCAGCCAGTGGGGGAGGGGGGAAAGGTGACTGTGCCATGGTGTTGCAACTTGCTTGTGTTGACTGACTTCTGCCTTCAGGTTTGGGGGTGCGGGGTCCCCGATTGCCAGGTCAATGGTGGGGCATGAACCTAACTCAAATTCGAATGTTCGGTTCGGATGCGTTCTGTGAGTTCGGAATTGAATTTCCATTGGTTTCAATTGGCTGTAACATTTTTGGTTTTTACTCTATGTGGCTGAAAACTGGGGGGCCTTTACCTCCAATAGAACGCATTATGTGCACCAAATTTCAAAACAATTGGATAAAGGAATCAGATTTTAGAAGCAGTTGAATTATTGTATTTTGCAATAGTCTACATATACATTCTTAGTTGTAACTTCTTTGCCTCACATCTAATGTAGGTGAAACTTGTTCAGTTTATATCCCTTCCCATGTTTACTATCTTTGCCAAATTTCAGAAGGATTGAAAAAAAGGTCTTGGTGGTATAAGCAATTAACATATAAATGTATGTCTGACTATAACATCTTTGTAGTCCAATCAGTGTATATGAAATTTGTCAGGACCATATATTTCAATTTCATGATCAAGTTTGCCAAATATCAGAAAGATATTATAAAGGGTCCCAATTTTATATGCCTGTAGAACATATGTAGAGAAGGGGCCTATGCCTGGGATTCTCTTATGTCACTGTGGTATAAGATCGGTTTGTGATGCAAATTGGCCAACAGAAATGTTAACTAAATATCCTCATTCTGTGCTGGGACCATCCCAACATATCTCCACCACTTGTTTCTGGGAAGTCAGAAGCATCTGTTTAGGAAAGAGTCAATAGAAATTCTCTTATGTCCTCTGTCTCAGTGCTGCAGGATGTGATTGTGATGATAATTGGCCAGCCTGGATGTGTTTAAACTATGTCTCCTGACTGCTGGGATGCTATCTCAGAAGTCCCAGTTATGTTGCTTATGCCCGCCACAGGGCCGCCCCCTATGCCCACCTCGAAACCACTACCAATTGGTCCTGTAAAGCTAGAAGCTTGCAGTAATGTGTTTGGCCATTGAATGTGTCTGTCAGTCTTTGGGGTTGCTCCACATCCTTCCTCCTACAGTCTCTCTCCCCCTGCCATGCAGGGTGCCTGCCTCTGACTGGCACTGAATATGCTGATATTCATCTGAATAATGATCTTCACAGGGACAACATCAATTGCTTTTATAATTGGGTCCCTTTATCAAAATCTCCTGTACTTTTGCTGAAATGGCAAGAAAGGTATTTGATACATTCTTGCCAAATATCCTTTAAACAGAATGGAAGATCAAAATGTTACAGCTGGAAATGTATTTTCAGGTTAATGTCTTATATCCTTGGGGCTCTTTATTCACTCTTTCCTAAAATTGGCAGAAATATTAAGCATATGGAGCGATGTAGTACGCACAAGTTTCATGAACATTGTATGCAAGATAAAGAAGTTGTAGCCATGAATGTGTATGGAGCTTTTCTTAAAATCACAACATTAAATTGCTTCTAAAATCGGTTTCCTATATCTAATAGTTCCAAATTTTGGTACACCTAGTGCCCTCCATTGGGGGTACAATCTCCCTAAATTTCATCAAAAAGTAATAAGAAACTAAAATGTTATAGGTAGAAATATATTGTTCAGTTTTTTCCTTTTATTTCAAAAACCAAATGTCATTTTCAGTTCCCGATTGCACCAAACTAAAGTCCGAACCGAGCCCGACTAAACTGAATACCGAATCAGAACTCAACATTCGACCCGAACCACCGAACGGCCGAACATCCAAACCAGACGAACCAAACGCAGCCGAACCGAACGGCCAAACCGAATGGACAAAACCAACGCAGCCGAACCGAATGGCTGAACCTGAACCACGATCTGTTTGCCCATCCCTAGAATCCAGGGGATTTCATATGATCAAAGGTTCTGCAAGGGTTGTAGTCAGAATATAATTGAAAATCTCTTACATGTTGTTTTTGATTGTCAACTTTATTCTGATTTATGCACTATCTATCTTGCCTCTTTAATTTCTAATACAAAACCTTGTAGTCAAATGGAATTATTGACTCATTTACTCCTTGGTCAGGACCAGGTTATTATGGTCCCAATGGCCAAGTTTTTGGTGGCCGTGATTAAACTTAGGTCTTTAACCCTGAAGAAGTTTTAATTTTATGTATTCATCTGGATACTTCAGTTTATTTTATTATTGTTTTCTATTAATGTTGTTTTGTGATGGCCTTCAGTGTTGCAAATAAATTAAATTAAATTAAATTAAATTAAATGGAGTTCTAATCCTTTCCCCAAAGTTTTAGCAGTTTCTCTTCAGACATGTATCATCCACAAATTTGATAAGAACCAGACAAAAATGGTCAAAGATTTGGCTGGTTATTTTTAAGCAGTATGTGAAATCTGAGAAATCTATAATAGGAAGAGGAAAATAACAATTAATCAAAACTATAACATAGGCCCTTTTTAAATGGACTGTGTTGGGTGGGGGGATAGGTGTGCGGCTGTGGTGGGTGGGGGTGCGCTCATTCCCATGAGTGTACACCCACCTCCACCCATCTCCACTCATGGAGCATCAGGCATTGGAGCCCATTGATCTGGGGTGGGAGATGGATGGAGATGGGTGTAGCCCAGGATTGTGCATGCACCCCCACTCATCTGCCATGGCATTCACACGGGTGCCTCCACCCATCTCTACACAGCAAAAATGCATGGAGAAGGGTGGGGGCATCTTGAGTGAAAAGGGCCATGCAGCTGCATACATACATAAGAAACCTTGTGAGGTAAGCGTAATTCTCTCTCAGCAGTTGGAATGATTTGGAATGTTCTGTGACATTACTGCAGCTTGACCAAAACACTGCAGACAGGAATTAAAGTTAGGCTAAGCGGTCTGCAATCCTGAGTCCTCTGTTTCTTCCCTTTAAAAAAAATAAGAAAAAAAAATAGATACCACGTAGGAATTCATCTGCCCAATGAATTTTCAAAGACAAAATAGGCTCTTCCTCATGAAACAAATATGTTACAACAAACAATAAAAATAGGTAATGTACAAAAATATTTGTTAAATGATATATTTTTATTTTTATTTTTTATTTATTTATTTAGTCAAATTTCTATCCCGCCCCTCCTAAAACTGCTCAGGGTGGCTTACAAACCAAAAAAACAAACACAAATATAAAATACATCTAAAAACAATTTTAAACATTTAGAAATACTACAATTAAAACAGGACAGGTTTTACAACTTTGCCAAAATGTCAAAAGGCTTGGGCCAGGCGAGCTTCCTCCGGGAGGGAGTTCCAAAGGCACGGCACGGCCACTGAGAATGCCCTCTCCATTGTGGCCCCCCGGCTTAACGCGCGGGACCTCCAAGAAAGCACCCCCAGACCGAAGGAGCCGTTCTGGGGAGCTGAGGGCGAGGTGGTTCCTGAGGTATAGCTTGTCTACTAACTGAAATGTAATTGATTTGTACAAGATCATCTTGAAAAGTGAGAACTCTAATGGTTTTTTCAAAGAGAGTCAAACCCTGAATCCCAGTGCAATCCTAATAATTAGGGGTGGGAATTCCAGTTCTCCCGAGATCTGATATGGCCAGTATTTGGGTGTAACGGTTTAATCCGATAAATCCAATATTTACCTGTACTGGCATACTGGATTTTTAACATTGTCCACGGTACCAGACAAGTCGATAGCCGCAATGTAAAAAATCTGGTACAGCGGCTAATGTTAAAAATCTGGTATGCCGATACCGGTAAATCCAGTACCAGGGAGATCCGATACCAGTACATCCTGTATCTGGTATTCTCCCCGGTGTCCCACCCCTACTAATAATGCCTATTAAAAGCCATAAGTTCACCTTAAGAGATCTGGACCACTCTTTTCCATTAAGAACTAATGCATTTAGGTCCTTGCCTGCCCACATAGACGCACCATATACTTTGTTATTCCCCAAAGAGGTGAAACATACTGTGGCATAAAGGTCACCACAAATATAGGCCTATGTGCAGCATAATGGGTTCAGGACTCTGCTGGCTCCTGGGGGTCTTTTGCTCTAGTGGAAACAGACATACTAATTTTTCTGTGTAATGGGCCCATCCACACATATGATGTATTTAGAAAATCTGCTTCTTCGTTGGACATGAAGATATTTAAGCTAGAAGAAAATTATGCTGAAGAAGTGAGAGAGAGTGGGGCTATCATAAATCAGCTCTCTGATTTCAGAATACTACAGTATGTCTTCTTTTTGCTATTTCCTTACTTCTTGCTCCTGCTGTTTCATTTTTGTTGGTGGTGTTGAAAAATGTTCCATAAATTACATGAACTAAGGCATCTCCTTTGAGAATCCTCTTTGAAATTAATGGGATTTGATTGCTTATATCTACATGCAAGTTAAATTGATCCAGCAGGCACTGCATCCTCATATAAACACATTGTGTGAAATTATAATTACAGCTAATAACTGGGCAAGAGAGGCAAATTTTGTTTATATTTTCAGTCAAGCTTTTTTTCTTCATGGTTATTTTCTATGCATCAACACAGGTCTCCTCCCCACCATCCTCGCCCCATCCTCTGTTATGGTAGAGTGTTGGTTATCATTAGGATAATTACACTATTTAGTCAGTAGGCATTTCTATCCCCCTTCTTGTTGTTAATTACTTATACTTGGGCTCGTCTGCTTTAACACACTTTCTCAGCTATGGAACATCACTGTTCTTTTATAAAATTCACTGGCTACTGTGTTGGTGTGATCCTTTGACAAGATAGTGTGCAGTGGGCCTAGTAGTTACCACAGGCCTGATATAGGGCACTAGTAGTTACCACATGCCTAAGTCCCATTGAATTGAATGGGACTAATTCCTATGTTATCGGCTAGTTTGCATAAGTTTTCTGGAGGATTGTTCTGTCTCTTTTCACTAGTGCTATTCCTTAGGTCTGAATAAAGCTTCTAATATACTAGTTGACTACAGTTTATTGATGTCAAATGTTGTCTTTGGACTATCAGACTGAGGGTATTTTCAGACGTGACGAGATCACGCTCAACCACGGTGGATTCCCACCGGGCGAGAAAGGTCTCGTCACGTCTGAAGGGGGAACCGAAGTTCCCCCCCAGATGTCCACCCCCGTCAATCGCGGTGAGGAATCACATTCACCACCCGATCGGCGGAACCGGTGGGGCCGGTCCTGACGGCTGCCACGGCCCAGAATCCGCGGCGGGATTCTGGGCCATGGTCAATTCGGGCAGTCGCTGCGGCTGCGCGGTGCCTCCTCGATTCCCCGTTGGAATCAGCTGGCACGTCTGTTGGACGTGCTGGTGTGATCCCGACGGGGTATCCCCGTGGTGATTCCGTGCCGGGGTGACTAGTGCCCCGTCACGACTGAAATCACCCTGATTCACAGTTAGAAGTCAAATGAATAAAAGGAAATTGATCACTCCATATAATTCCTGTGCTTTTACACTTTCTCTGAAGCATCCTGTACTGACAACTGTCAGAGACAGGATGCAGGGCTAGATAGACCATTAGTCTGACCTACTATGCCAGCACTTATATTCTTAAGGCAAGGCTTGACTGGACAATTTTCCATTTTTCAGGGAAACATGGGAGGACAAGACAGCCAAGGGAGACAGTTGCAGTGTCTCAATTTTGCAAGTATTAATCACTCTCTTTTTTAACTCTAGGTTTTTGTCCTTCATTGTCCTTTGTTCTCCTTCCTGTGTCTGTAATCATCTGAATTATTGTGTTGGTGGTGCTAGGTTTCTTTCTTTCTTTTTGTAAGCTAAGCACTAGGATGAGGGATGAGGCCACCTCCTACAATATTAGTCAATACAATATCTTAGACCAAGGCCAACCCTAGGTTAAACAGCACCAGGGACAAACTCAAGTTCTACCCCCCACCCCCCTGCAATTATAATTCTAGTCCCTCTGCTATGTAAGCTATATTGTGCTAATGCACTTTCAATATTTCTGCCTGGTTTCATTTGTACTGCTGTGGTTGCTTTGCTCTTGTTTGAGGCTGTGCTCCAGGCAACATGAAGAGATACCATGGCAGTACTGAAGCCTCAATCAGGGCTTAAAGGACCATGGTATAATGCATGGGTATGTTGTAACTTTTGAAATGTCTGCAGGGTTTTTCTACCTGGAGAACTTCATCTTGTAAACAAGTATCATTAAAAAATGTAGGGCACAATTCTGACTCCACTGAAGTCAATGGCTAAACCCTCATTGACTTCAGGGAAGTCAGAACTGCACCCATAGTTATATTTGCTGTTTTATCTGTCCACCACATTCTGTGAATTGCTGTCAACAGTTGGTCATATGATCCTTAGCTCCCATAGAATTGGTTCCTGTTGTAAACTGACTCAATTCACACACCATGGAACTAGAATGGGTATGGGAGAGAGGGGACCCTAAATTTCAAACCAAGAGTTGTTGGTATCTCTCTTATTGTTGTGATGGATTGCTTTCTCTTCCTCATTCCATTTCTAGAATAGAATAGATTGTGAATGTTGATAACTATGCATCAGATGTAGTTGCAGGTCCAAAATATGTGTACATGTGCAAAATCAAATTTTCTGTTGTCCGAAAAGCAATTTAGCAATTTACTTTTAAATATAAATTCCAAAACAAAATTATGACAATTTGGGGTTCTGTCCATATCTTTACCCATCATCTACCTAACTGGCAGCGAATGGACCAATTGTTGTGCTCTCCTCAAAGGAAGGAAACAAGCTTGGGGCTTACCCAGCATTTGCAGCTGCAAGCTGACTGCAGCTGATTGTTGGGGCAATGGCTGCGTTGGCGGGAAAGAAAGGAACGTGTGGCCCACGTTGCTGGGGCAACCATGCAAACGGGTGTGAACATTGTCTTTAGAGGTGAGACTGGAATGAGCCAGCTTTAAGGCTGGTGCAAGCTTCTGGCACACCTGCTGTTCAGGAGCAGTTCAAGTGGGAATGGCAGAGTTAGCTCTGAGGCTGCTCAGACAGCAGCTTCCCTTAGCATGTGGGAAGCCCTCAGGCCATTTCTGGAGTACTTTGGGAAGCCTCGGCAAGTCATTCTGAGGCATGCTACGTGAGTGGTCAGGAGGACCAGCTCCTGCTCCTCTCACCATTGCCTCCTCCCCCTTCTCTCTCACTGGGTAGGCAGGCAAGGCACCAGAAGGGGTGTGGTGTGGCTTGCTTCCTTTGTGACCATATCAGCCCATGCCTCTGAGGGAACCAGCCCCTCTTCTCCAGGGGGCCTATCTCTTATAGTTATGTCAGTAGAGCCCTAGTTTGGGGACTTGGTGGGATATGGGCAGTGGTTTTACCATCCACCACACCTCCTGCTCCCCACCCTGAGACCAGGAGAGGTGGCTGCACCATCAGAGCCAGTGAGGCTGTGGAGAGTTTCCGCCACCAAGAGAGGCCCCAGAGAGGGGGTGTGGTGGTGGTGGGCCTGAGACAGTGACTCACCCCCTCTAGTAAGCAGGAGGCTCATATCATAGCTCCAGTGCTAGTGGCCTGTATTGCCACTACTAAAGGGAAGGGGTTCTAGTAATACCACCCGCTTTTCAGCAGCCCAGAAAATATCACAGCTGCAACCTGCAATTTCCCAAGACCATTTCCCCCTCCCTTGGGTGCCCCCACCCCCGTGAGATGGGTCCACCTTGCTTGGTGAGCACTGCTCCTGCCATACCGATACCCAAGAGAGCCAGTGGGGCAAGGCTCCTAGGTAATGAGCTGTGGGACTAGAAGGCCACAGCCTCCCCTTCCACCCCAGGCCCAGCCTTATAAGGGCACTCAAAGTGATCCTGCTGCTAAAGAGGCTAGCTTTGCTGTGGCAAAGGAGGCTGGTGGCATGTCAGGTCTTAAGGAGGGGAGGGCAGCCAGTCGGTCAGGAACTAGGATAGGATCCCCTAATACCACTAATGGCAAAGTTTCCTTTGGTCACACAATAGCTAGAGCTATTGGCCTGGAAGGTCCCCATGGGAACTGAGCTCAACCCCCCACCCCTGGTTGGCCTTAGCCCAGCCCAGTTTCTTCACTGGACCCTCAGAGCCAGTGTGGTGTAGTGGATGAGGGGCAGGACTTGGACCTGGATGTGGGAGGCCAGAGTATGACTCTCACTCTAGCCAACTAATTTGCTGGGTATCCTTGTCTCATTCTGGGATGCAGCAACAATATATACCTTATTCAACCCCAAAAAAGCATGAAATGAAAAATTTAGCCATATGACAGTAGTACACTCTTCTCCTTCACCCCCCCCCCACACACTTACCTTAACATTACTGTAGCTACCAGACGCCGCAAACCATGCACTACAATCTTAACTCTGCTCCCTCAAGTCTACCTTCTCCACAAATCTTCTTACCAAACATCCATCACCTAACATAGTTAGCTGGGGACATTTTCTGTGGTGAGGTATCAGACGGGAAAAGGATAGATTACTCGAGGGAATGATGTAAGGCTAGCAGCATTAGGGGTGGGGGAGTGCTTACAGCCTTTGAGAAAACTGCGGTGTAGCACTGGGGCTGCCTGTGTGTGGAAACTCTTTCTGTAGTGACTGAATTTTAAAAAGAATGGTTGTTTTGGTGGCTGAAGTAGTATAGATTTGAGCTGAGTTTCTGAAGATCTGCTGTTCAGATTTGGCTTAAATGAAGAGAACTTGGATGACCTTTTTCTGGGTCCAGCCAAACAGAAAATTTTTCTGGGTTCAGCTGGATTGGGCATGATCCATTCTGTTCTGCCAGAGATCCAGATTGGCCTCCTTTCCCCAGCACAACATCATCTTCCATATAAGCGCAAAACAAAATATATTTTGCATATATGCAAACACTATTTTGTTTAGCACACATGCGTAATATGGTGCATACCACAGTACAGCACCATCTTGCATACACACAAAAACTTGTTTTGTTTGGTGAGCATCCACAAGATGACTGTGATGTTTTCCCCTCAGCTTTGAAACATGGGGAAGTAAAAAAATCCATGGTGGATCTCAGTGCTGTTCCATGTGGAGAATCTCCACTGAGAAGATATGACAATGAGTTTCACATCATTCATTTTGGTTTCTATCATTCATTGGGTGAAAAGAACTTCCTTTGGTTTGTTTAAACCTTTAGCCAGCTGGAATGGGAAAAAAAATGTTTACACACATGCAATAAGTCTGTAATTACATCTGATGCATATCAAGATTTTAGCAAGAGGAAGAATTCTCTGCAGTGGGGTATAAAGGTTCAGCTCTCTACACATAATATGAAAGATGTTAATGAGTTAATCCGAGAGGGAGTAGGTGGGGTAGATAATGTTAATGGTTAAAAGCAACAGGTGCTTCCTCCATAGATCAGACTCTAAATTTCCTTTTCAAAATGTTATGTTAATTTGGAAATAGTGTCCAATGTCCATGCTATGAATGGCAGTTGTTGAAAAATGCCTCGTTTGCTCCTTACGTACATAGCTATAAGTGGTCTTGTTGTTGCTGGGTTTCTTTGTTTTCTTTTATTTTCAGCTTGAGGAAATACATTTTATTTTCAACATCTCTGTTTTATATGGCTCTCAGAGGAATTCAGAAAGAATAACATTTTAATAAATGTATAACTTGGAGGAAGACCGTATCCATGCAAATTGGCTGATCTACATTTTTGTGTGGATCGTATTACCTTTACTTTTGAAACATTTGTTCATGCTTACAAAGGCTTTATCAACTTTCCTGACCATTTTGGCACTAGACCATTTTCTCCAAAAATAGTCCAATTGAAGTGCTGTTTCAATGAAGCTACTTTTAAGAAAGTAGTCTATAGATCATGGCCCCAAATGCTTGAGTGTTCCTCAGAGCCGGCCCCAGGGTTTGTGAGGCCATGTGAAAAGTCTTGTCCGGGGCCTAATTTGCATAATTAGGCCCCACCCAATTATGCAAATGTGTAAATTTACATACAATTTACTCCCTCTGGACAGGAAGGATTCCCATTCTCCACCCCTCCAAGAAGCCTTGGAGAAGCTTGAAAATAAAATGTATTCCCCAAGCTTCTTGCCACCCCTTGGCTGCCTTACCTGATGCTCAGCTGAGCAGCCATAGACACGCATGGCCTCCCAATGATTTCCCCCCCACCCAGCCAGGAGTGGTTCCACTGCAGGAGCAGCTGGACGGGCAGTGAGGCAGGCACAGTGAGAGCATCTGCATCCACTGCCTTATTGGGGGAGGGGGTGAGCTTAGCCAGCCTGACCTCCAGGGCCTGTTGCTTCTGCTGACAGTGCCCCCTGTGCCTTGTGCATGCACGTGGTGTGACTGGTCCAGAGGCGCTGCTATCAAACACTTAAGACACCCAAAATGCAGCCAGCCTATTAAGTGTATTATGCCATGAAAAGAGACATATATAACCAGTTCAGTTGTGCCCCCATAATCAATTCATGCTGCCCCCACCTATAAGCATTTAATTTGCACCCCCGAGGCAGCGTGAATTAATTATATGGGGCTCGCAAATGAACTGGTTATGGGGTGCAGGTTTAAAGACAGTATTCCTGTTAGCAATAACTTCATTAAGAAGAGTTAGTGAAATAGCAGTCATAATAATCTCAGAACCATATTTGCAGATTTTCCAAAATAGAATAGATATTGCTTTACACCCTAAATTCCTACCTAAGATAGTATAAGTAAGACAGCTGTGACAATGTGGCCCTTTTTACACAGGCATCTCCCACCCATGAAAATGCAGATTTCTGTGTATTCATGGGTGGGGGAGCCCCGTGTGAATGATGCAGAGAACACGCCTATGGTGAGTGGGGTGTGTGTGTGTGTGCATGCACCTAACACGCATCCGCACTCACCCCCCACTTGTCCCCACCCACGGAGCAACCGGGGAAAATGGTGGTTACTCTGTGGGTGTGGATGAATGAGGGGGTGAGTGGGGATGCGTGTGCAGCTGTGTGCACACCCCGCTCACGCACTGGCATGCCCACAGACCACCCACCCGTCAAAGCCATGTAAAAATGGCCTGTGAGGAGCCACTTGAAGAAGAACAGAAGGTTGCTGCCTTGTAAACAAGGTTCTTCGAGATGGTTCCTAACATTCTCACAACACCCACGCTTCCAGCCCCGCATGGAATTTTCATATATTCCTAGAAAGGGTTGGAAAAAACTGTCATTCTGAGTGGGGAGAGTGCTTTTTTATATTAGAGGCACTCGAGACCATTACGTGGTCTATTATTTTAATATGGTGAGCATCCAGAACTCAGTTGTGAGAATGTTGGGACCTTTCTCAGAGAACCTTCCTTACAAGATAGCAACCTTCTGATCACTCACATGGGGAGAAGTTGTTTGTAAATAAACAGCTTTATCTCCCAATCCCATCAGGTGTTGCGCTGCTGTAGTAGCAGCACTACTAGGACGGAGGCAGAGGCAGGTGAGGGATGGGACCAGAGCCAGGGAGGGGAGGCAGAAGAACTTATTGGGGGAGAATCTGGCTGCAGCCTGCTATTCAGCCAGGCAACCGCGAGGTCCTAACTGACCACTGGGCCATGTGCAGCTGCACATGTGGCACATTCCTGGGGCCGGCCCTGGTGTTCCTACTCCTGTGGTTTTCACTTGGGCTGACTGAATACTTAGCATCTATGGGGTCCATCATAAACCCCATAGTTAACATGTGTGCACATGTTGTGCTTGGTTTGTGTGCATGTCATAGTCCCTGTAATGGGTATATGTTGGGTTGTGCACATCGCACATGCAGTGCACAGGGATTAAGAATCAGGCCTTTGCCCAGATACTGGTCTTTTGGAGTAGGGGTGGGAATTCGGGTTCTCCTGAGAACTGATATTGCTGGTATTGGGTGTACCAGCTTAATCCAATAAATCCAGTATTTACCTGTATCAGCATACTGGATTTTTAACATTGGCCGCATTACTGGATTTTTTACATTGTGGCCATTGAAGTCAATAGCTGCAATGTAAAAAATAATAATAGCCGCAATGTAAAAAATTCAGTAATGCGGCCAATGTTAAAAATCCGGTATGCCGATAGCGGTAAATCCGGTACCAGGGAGATCCGATACCAGTAAATCCGGTATCCGGTATTCTCCCCGGTGTCCCACCCCTATTTTGGAGTGTCTGTTTGTTAATGCTGAATCAAGCAATTGCAGTGAAAGCTGTTTCTATCAGAATTACCCCTTTGCCTACCCCACCTTCCCCTAAATCAAGGAGTGGTGGCAAAGGGCACTTTGTCAAGCTCGCTCTTTGGAAGAATGAGTGAGAAGGAGGGAGACCACTTCTGAGAAGCAAGCTGCAAGCAGCTGTTTGGCCCAGGGTTGCCTAGGCAACTTCCTCTCAGTGGTGAGAACTCTTGAGCCCAGCCGGGGTTGCTAAGTGAACCAGTCAGGGGTGCAAAGTTGGCCTTGCGGTACAAGACCTGGGGCCAACATTCTGCCGGGCAAGAGTTCCAAGCACAGCAGTGTGTTGTGAGCAGGAAAGCAGCACCCCCACCACCTTTTATTCTAAACTGTGACCATCAGTGGGGGTGCCTATTGGGGCTGGGAAGGAATTTTTACAGGAACCCTGTATTGGCTCTAGGGATTCCTGTTTTTGCCTTCTCCTTAGTGTTATTTCAATTAGCTTGCTAGGGGCCTTTAAGACCAGGGTGTTTCAGTCATAACTTTGTTGCACTCTTATGTGGGTCTAATAGATTTTTGCTTCGGTTGCTGATAGTGTTGCATACACTATGGAATATTTCCTTATGAGATGGGGAATTGTGACCTTGTGCAGGAACAGAGTGAGTCAAGTACTGGGATTACATCCTTGGGAGGAGTAAATTTGAGGGCACCAAAGGGACTTATGTGGACTTGGGCCTTCTGAACCCTACTCCTTGCTCCAGTCCTTTGGGACATGTTCATTCTCCCTCACCCAGGACCTGCATCCTGGGATGTAGAGGAAGACTCACACTGCTTTTAAACGAGGAGCGCTGAAGCGCCCCCCAAACGCCGCATTAAAGGAAAGCCACCGGAAGTGACGTTCTCCCCGTTGCCGGCGGCGGCGGCGGCTGGAGACACGGGGCTTTGCAGAGGCGCGTTCTTAAGACTTCAATTATTAGGCTTAAGAACGCGCCGCTGCAAAGCCCCGTGTCTCCAGTCGCCGCCGCCGCCGGCAACGGGGAGAAAGCCACTCCGGCGGCTTTGCTTTAATGCGGCGTTTGGGAGGCGCTTCAGTGCGCCCTCGTTTAAAAGCAGCCTCAGTTGGCTAAGTGTTGGGGGCGGGTTGGCATGCCTCAGGACCTGTTTATCCCAAAGGTTAATAGTTAACAGTTTGGTGCTTGTTTTCCTACTTGACCCTAATTGCCTTTGGCAATTCCCAACCTAGATTGTTGGAGCTGAATAAAAGTGCAGCCATTAAATGTTTTTGTGCTCTTGTCTCATTTGGGGATGTGTCAACAAACATATCATTCGCCTGTGCTTGCATGATGAAGAAACTTACTGGCTTTTTCACTATTTTCAATTGTTTCTATTTGGTAATTGCCATTGTTAAGTCCTTCTGGTAATTCTTCCTAGGCAGCAGCAGTGACACAGCATGTAATCTTCCTTACATGCTGCTTATATTTGGTTGTGTATGGTTAAAGTTCACTATGTAACTTTAATCATTTGCCTTACTGGTCATTATTTTGGCTTCTTGAAAACTGTGTTTTGATTGGTGTATTTCAAGGGCTAGCCCTTGTTTTCTGCATTCTGATGCTGGAAACTGTTGTAAATTGCTGAAAACTGACAAAAATACCAGAAACCAAGTGGTGGAAGATATGGAAAATTACCCCAAATACTGAAAATTAGCAAAAATTACCAAAACAGTGTGGACAATCTCAACAACAGTATTCCGTGATAGTATGGGAACAGTCATTGTTGCCTCAGCTCTACTGTTTATGAATTGCTGTGGGACATCTGTTCTATGCAGCTGTGAACTTCTGGAAATTGTTATGGAAATAAGACGTTTGGAAATGCGGGACTTCTTTTAGAGCACCCTTAGTGTTAGACAGTGGGCTCTTTTAAATTTGCATCTGTTTACATATGCTAACCATTGTGTTTTTATGCAAATTAATGTTATCTGATTATTTTCTGTGAGATAGTTGGTAGCCCAAGATAAGCGTTGGGGGGAGAAAGAGACTGACAGAGCGTAAGAGAAGCGCAAGCAAGATAAGACCAAGGAGGTATCATATGTCAGTTGAAAGTGCTGTCAAAGCCCAAACAAATAAGCACATGCACTACAATAAGTAGTCCTGATTTCTAAGCTCAGTTAGAATGGAGAAACACAAGATGAACTCTGCAATTGTCAGTTCTGTTACGTTGGCATGTGAGCAGTATCAAACCTGTTAGACAGGTGCTTGCTTTGCCTTTTCATTGCTGAAGTCATAGTTTCTCTTCTGTTGTCACATTTTCTGTGTAAAGGTTTTCAACATGCCACTGTTTTCACTGAGTGAGCATCCCTTTCCCTCTCCAAAACATCTTAAAACAGTTCTGTGTTCATCCACAGGGGCAGACATTGCCCAAGCATCTGTTACTGAGGAAAGCAGTCTTTCTGTCAGTCTTGATTTCAATAGAGCGCTTGACATATTGCGCACAGATCGTAAACAAGAATTGTGTCTGTCTTACTGTGTGGCTTATGTTGATGTTGTTTGAGCAATTTAAAATTTTAAATAAAATGAAGCCATGCCAGAAAGGTCCAGAGGAAAACACACATCTATTTATCCTGTTCCACAAACATGGGTCTTCCTTATTCTTTAATTTGTCTTTTGGCACTATTCATGCAATCACAAAGCACTACATATGGCACTGAATTTAAGAAGAATCGCTTTGCAATAGCCTAACAAATTTAATGGTGCCAGTTAGCATTTCAAAACTGAGAGATGACTGGCCATCTGGGAAAAGGGGGCAATCTAAAGTCAACACATATGAATAATAAAAGCTGGGGCCCAGTCTTCTCAGCTGTAGCTGTTATGCTGCCAAAAGATTGATATGAAAGTGCAAAATCTGAGTATTCCGCCTTCCAGCCATAATTCATTCATGAGTTCAGTTGATCTGTTTTATTATTTTTGTTTCAAGCACATGGTTTCTGCCAAATAAAAAGCTATTATCAAGCTAATTCCTTTGTGTACCAAAACATGGCTGGTGTAGCACCTTCTGTAATATAATTTGTTGGGAGTTACACTTTCCCATGGAAGGTTGCAGGAAGGAAGGTGGGCAAAGATCCCTATGGTACAAAGGTTATGTCCCTGTAGTTTGAACAGAGCGGAGGATATTGTTCATACTCTATGTGAGTGCCCCTTTTACAAAGAAGAGAGGAGGAAATGGTTGGCCCCTTTGAGTGATCCAAAAAGTTGGTGGTCAGCGTACGAGAAAACTGCCAACATATTGCAGGATCCAGCAATAGATACCTTAATTGCACTGGCTAAGTTCATGCACGCAGCGCAGGGAATAAGAAAGAAAACTGTTGGAAAAGTATATGTGCAACAGGGTAAAAGTTTTTAACATGTAAAAGGACTGCGTTTAAGAAAAAATTCAAAGAATTTAAATTAACACGCAGGGGATAAATGGTGTCGCCAGTAAGTTTGGGAAGGGTGAGGCGTTTAAGAGATATAATGGTCAAATCTTGCCAATAGCAAGCTTTGTTTGTTGAAAATTATGACAGGTTAACTTAAATTGGAAAATTAGGTAGAGTTGGATTGTAAGGGTCAATAGAACCCTGACTTAGTGACATGTTTGTATGGCAGTATTGTTGCCTATGTATATCTTATCTTTGTTTATATGTATATATGAGGGTTGTGAATACCCGTTTTTGGCTTATGTCATTGTCGTGGAAAAATCCATACTCACACCAATGGTTGAAATCTGATAGAACTTATTTATTGAAGTTTACCTTTCAGCTGAGAGGGAGAGACATCTGTCATCAGCACACAGGGTTCAGCAGAGAGTCTCTGACCCCTACCATTACACCAAGATGGTTATAGGGTTTTGGCATAAACAAAGGTGTCACTCAAGTGACATGGTACAACAATGGAAAATTACAGAAAACTCAGTAGTTAGCAAGATGTTTACATACTTAAAGAGTACATGTTCCCAAAACAATACAACCAAACATGAGTCAACCATGTTTACATTAAAGAGTGTCTGAGGACTATTCATCCTGTTCTAACTAAAAGGTTGCACCTGCTTTATCACTACAAGGCTATAATTGTGTTATCTAGGTGAGAGAAGGAGGAAAGTAGGGATGGGCGAACGCAGTTCGGAAGTTCGGAGTTCAGACCGAACTCGAATAGTTCGGTTGACCAAACTGAACTTGCGAACCGAACTCGAATTTGAATGTTCAGTTTGGATGCGTTCGGTGAGTTCGGAATTGAATTTCCATTGGTTTCAATGGAAAATGCATTATCGGCTATTATTTCTCTTTTTAAGCTATGTGGCTGAAATTTCGGCTGCCTATACCTCCAATAGAAAGCATTATGTGTAACAAATTTCAAAATGATTGGATAAGGGAATCCTATTTTAAAAGCAGTTGAATTATTGTATTTTGAAATATTCTACATATACATTCTAGCTGTAGCTTCTTTGCCTCACAGCTAATGTAGGTGAAACTTGTCCAGTTTATACCCCTTCCCATGTTTACTATCTTTACCAAATTTCAGAAGGATTGGGAAAAGGGTCTTGGTGGTATAATAAATTAACATATAAATATATGTTTGACTATAACATCTTTGTAGTCCAACCAGTGTACATGAAATTTGGCAGGGCTATATATTACACATTTGCGATCATCTCTGCCAAATATCAGAAAGATTTTGTAAAGGGTCCCAATTTTATATGCCTGTACAACATATGTAGAGAAGGGGCCTATGCCTGGGATTCTATTATGTCACTGTGGTATAAGATCGGTTTGTGATGCGAATTGGCCAACAGAAATGTCAACCAAATATTCTCATTCTGTGCTGGGACCATCCCAACATATCTCCCCCGCTTGTTTCTGGGAAGTCAGAAGCATCTGTTTAGGAAAGAGTCAATAGAGATTCTCTTATGTCCTCTGTCTCAGTGCTGCAGGATGTGATTGCGATGATAATTGGCCAGCCTGGATGTGTTTAAACTATGTCTCCTGACTGCTGGGATGCTATCTCAGAAGTCCCAGTTATGTTGCTTATGCCCTCCTCAGGGCCGCCCCCTATGCCCACCTGGAAGCCACTACCAATTGGTCCTGTAAAGCTAGAAGCTTGCAGTAATGGTGTTTGGCCATTGAATGTGTCTGTCAGTCTTTGGGGTTGCTCCACATCCTTCCTCCTACAGTCTCTCTCCCCTTGCCATGCAGGGTGGCTGCCTCTGACTGGCACTGAATATGCTGATATTCATCTGAATAATGATCTTCACAGGGACAACATAAATTACTTATATAATTGGGTCCATATATCAAAATCTCCTGTACATTTGCTGAAATGGCAGGAAAGGTATTTGATACAATCTTGCCAAATATCCTGTAAACAGAATGGAATGTCAAAATGTTACAGCTGGAAATATATTTTCAGATTAATGTCTTATACCCTTGGGACCCTTTATCCACTCTTTCTTTAAATTAGCAGAAGTATTAAGCATATGGAGGGATGTAATATGCACAAGGTTTGTGAACATTGGATGCAAGATAAAGAAGTTGTAGCCATGAATGTGTATGGAGTTTTTCTTAAAATCACAATATTCAATTGCTTCTGAAATAGGTTTCCTTTACCTAATCATTTCGAAATTTGGTACACTTCATTCTCTCCATTGCTGGTACAACCTTCCCAAATTTCATCTAAAAGTAATAAGAAATAAAAATGTTATAGCCAGAAATATGTCTTTCAGTTTTTTCCCTTTATTTCAAAAATCAAATGTCATTTTCAGTTCCTGACTGCAGCAAACTAAAGAACGAACCGAGCCCAACTGAACTGAACACCGAATCTGAACTCAAAGTTTGACCTGAATCACAGAATGGCCAAACATCCAAGCCTGGTTCTGTTCACACATCCCTAGAGCAAAGGCATCCTAGTGTCTCAGGATCTATATTCTAAGGACAACTTTATTATGAGAGAGAACTAAAGCAAGCAGCTAGCATTTCTGTCTCTGGAACAGAGTTCTGGTATGATTTTACCCAGCATACATCTCTGTAAGCCATGTTAAAGTGGCTCTCTACTCTGGCTAAGGCAATGTGGCTATTCAAAATGGAGTTTGTCTATAGGGTTCAAATAATTCTCCTACACCATCAATCAATCAATCATTCATTCATTAATTCCATGGAAGCTAGTGAACGGAAATGATAACAGAATTAATCTTATTAGCAATAATAGCACACAATGGCGCAAATGTTACGTTACCCAAAAAGAAAAGAAAAGAAATCTTCCAACATGAATTTTACTCAGCCTGGTTAACTTTAGTGCTTGAGTTCACTCCTTGGAAGTTGTAGCATTTAGATTTATACTAGATGCTGCAAAAAAATGAATACTGCATAGCCGTCTACTCTCTTTATAAAAATAGAAAAAAAAAGTTGGGCTATTCATGCAAATTGAACACATAAGGCTATAAAATAAGTGAAGCAGTTGCAAGATAGAGCATTTTCTATTACTATTAATAATACAACATAAATGTTTGCTTCTCTGCCTGGATAAGTGATCTATTTTATCTGAAGTTGTTGTAATGATAAAGTCAGGTCAAATGGCCCATTTTAATGGACTTTATTGGCCTTTAACATCACATGTTGAGTCTGGGGTATATTCACTGTGCGGTATTAAAGGACTATACATTTTAAGGTATATCTCTTCTATAGACTCCCCACTCCCATTCTCCCTATCCTTTTATGACTCATTCTGTTCAGCAAATGATGGGTTTGTAGTTAAAACAGAGAATAGGGACTGATGATACCTATACTCTTTTCTTAGAAATATAAGACTCTGAAAATCTATTGTTTAAACTAGAATATATTAGCCTTTTTTATTATTGTTCCCAGCTCCCTCGTCCACCCTGTCATGGCTGTCACTTCCTGGGTCAGTGGACAGCATGATACAGATGTGCCTGTAATCCGTGCCAGCCAGAGAGCCTCCCCACTGCCCCCAGGCTGCAGGTAGGGTGGAGAAACTCAATAAATGTGCGGGTGGGAGGCCCTGCCCTGCTCCCAGCCCCTGCATCATGATGGGAAGCCATGGGGATGGACTATGGTGCATAGTCATGATGACTCCCACCACACGGTGGGGATAGGTGGGGAAAAACATGTGCAGGCCCGCATTGACCCATGTTAGCCTGCATGGGCAGCCCTTGGCTAAAAATGGTTGCCCGGGATCTTCTGGAGGACACATTCTGGGCCAGTCACCTACCTGGCCCAGGGTGTCTGTGGCCCAACATCAGGTGGCACAGGAACTAAGGCGGAAACAAAATTTCACCCTTCTCTAAAATCTTATCGAGAATAGACTTCTTGCTGAGCTTTTCTTGTCTCAAGTTTCTTACAAGAGTCACACGAGAATATCAAGTTTCTCGTGACAATCTTGCAAGATCTCACCAGGGCTGATTGATTCTTACAAGATTCTTGTGAGAATTATTTCCATTCTCGTTTCAGCCCATCCTGGGCTCATGAAAACCACAGTGGGCCAACAAGGGCCACCATCTCATCTGTTTTCACCCACTGTTTCCAAAGGGTAAAGGACAAATAGGGATGACACTAACCTTTAGTGACCTGTTCTCTAGGTTTCAGTATATGATTACAGGGATTTTCATTACATATTAATTCTATTAGTACAGTTTGCCATCTATTATTGACACTGCTATTACAGTATATAAATATCATCCTGACTAAAAGGGATGATAAATGAAACTGTATTAGGCACATTGTTACACAGATGCTTATTTTGTATTGAGCTGTCCTGTATTCAAAAGACCTATAGTCTGTTAATCTTCTCCTGTATGAGGAGAAATAACTGAGTAATCCTTATTCACAATTCATTATTTTTGTTTCTCTTCACTATTTTTACTTTAAATGGTTAGATTCTCATCTGCCTGTTCAGACGTATCTTTTTTAGGGGCTGGGGCTTTTCTGTTTACTCAGAATCTTGCACCATTGGATTTCAAAATGTTTGGTCTCAGATGACAACACCAAATGAATAATAATTAGATGAAATATATATAATTTAATATGTACATGAGCAAGAAGCTGAAGCGCTGCTGATAGAAACTATCAAAGTTGAGGATGATATTTGGGTCACAAAAAACTATTTGTGGGAAATTTCCAAAACATGCAGAATCCTAGAGATAAGCCACTATCGATAAGATGGTTTACTTAGACAAATATGTATGGTGAAAAAGAACAGAAGACATTGGGTAAAAAGAACAGATGTACGACTAGCATGGCAGCATGCTGGCCTGGCCTGGCCTGACCTGGGGTGGGAAACTTCAGGTGACATGGCTCGGGCTCTGTTGGGGCATCAGACAAATGTGCCCACAGCCAGAGAGCCATCCTGATGTGATGTATCCCGTATATAGACATATATTTTTTGACCATCTGTGTTTCAATATATTGGAAATCAGAATTGGCCTCTCTGTATGATGAATTCCTAAAGAGCTGTCCTATAGTGACCTTGCTACTGAACTCTTGACCATATACTGTAATAGGAGATGTAATCAGCCTGTATACTGGCCTAGGAGATGTAATTAGCCAGTCTGTCTCAAAGAAATCAACATTCACTGTTGACTAGAGTCAAGAGATGTGACTCCGAAGTAGGGCAGGAAAAGGCTTTGTTTCTTTGGAGTTTACTCATTGTTAAATCCTATCTTAGATGATAGTAACCTGTTTAGTATGTATTAACAGGCTTTTTACTATGTACTCTGAGAAAATCCTCCCTGTAAGCAGTTTTGATCTGATGTAATTTTTAGCTGACTTCCAAGCAATTTTCATTCTATACGAAGGGAGAGGAAAGTTGGATTTTTTCAGGAACAGTTCCTTCTTTGGAGCTTCTCTCATCCATACGGCAGTATAGGATAAAGGACTGGGTAATATGAATGTATATTCTTTATGATGCATTGAGTCAACCATAGCAATAATACTTAGAGCAAATGTTATATCTTGTAGATGTTAAGATCTTTGAATTTGTAATAAGAGCTGTTCGTTGAACAGAAATGTCTTCTCACACCATGTGTTTTTAATTGACACAGTTTCTTTTTTGTACTATGGGTATTTTCAGACATTACGAGATCACGGTGAACCACGGTCAATTCCCATATGGGGACCGTGAACTCATAATGGGTGAAAACAGACATGACGCTAACCACCCTTTAACCATCCTTGGTGGTCATTTATGCATGTTTCAGGGCTGCATACAGCCTTGCAACATGCATAAATAACCACCAAGGGTGGTTAAAGGGTGGTTAGCGTCATGTCTGTTTTCACCCTATGTCTGTTGGGGCCAACCGTGATTCCCGCCAGATGTTCACCCCTGTGACTCACGGTCGTGAATCACTTTGACCACGCAAATGGTCCTCCTACCTGGAGGAGGGCCGTTTGCGTGGTCAAAGCAATTCCCGCCCATGATCAATGGGGGCATCACTTCTGTCCCCTGACCACAGCCCGGAATCAGTGCTGCTGATTCCGGGCTGTGGTAAATTCCCCAGGGGACGGGTGGCCGCATTGGCCACATTGGCCGTGGTGCCCGCCTGTCTCCCGGAGGGCGGGCGGCTGGGGGAGCATGGGGAGGCAGGGCTGTGTGGCCACATGTTGTGCTGCACAGCCCCGCCCCCCCCAGATTCCCCGTCGGAATCGGCCAGCACGTCTGCTAGCCATGACAGCGGGATTCCGACAGGGAATCATTTGGGTGATTCCGTGGCGGGGCGAATGCCGCCCCGTCACGTCTGAAAATAGCCTATGTCTTTATTTGAATTTAAGTAAATTATTGCTTCATATTTTTATAATATTCTTAGTCTCATGTCTCATTTATAAATAAATATTGTCTTTACAATACTTTGCTGAGCAGCTGGCTTCTTAGCATAGTGTAAACTGAGTTTCCACATATTAGAAAAGAGAGCCCTATATCCTGACCAGATCATGTCAGGCCTGGACCACTAAACGCAAATTCCCTTTGAGGAAACTGAGGCACAAACGCGACACTGCTGCCTGCATGGCCCGGGTAGGAATATGCAGGCAGTTGGCCCCACCCTGCTCCTAGTACTCCACACCATGATGGACAGACATGGCAGTCAATGACATGCAGCCATGGCTGTCCCAAGTCTGCAGTAGGTAAGGCATGGTAGAACAGATGTACTGGCCTTAGCCTGGACTGTGACTCAGAGATTTTCCTACCTGCCCAGGGAGAGTCCTGGGTTAACATCTGGCTGCACCAAAACAGACATCCTGGTGTGCAGTTGGCCAAAGTCACAGCTATGTTTGCAATTCAAACAACAGAAATTTTGTTACCAATATATATTAAAAATGGATTTATTTAAAGAAGACTATCCCACACTTTGTGGATGTAACAGCCAGACAATTCTGACTATTACCTCAGGAAGTCAAAATGTGGCAGACAGTGATTAATTGTTGTTGTTGTGGCTTGTTTTGTTTGTTTGATGTGGAAGTTTGTTTGATGTATAAGTACTAGTAGTATTTATATAGCATCAGAAATGTACCTGATGCTTTACAGTCAACAATTATTAGAGATGGGTGGCTTGGATTCATATCAGTACAAATCATCTGAATTTGGATGTTTCATATTTATAAGAATCAATATGAACCTACCAGGGGATATCATGCCACAGCGTTGTGCTGCTAATCAGGCAGGCAGGGGCAGTGGGCCCCAGCGGGTTCCTGACAGCAGCGGCCAGTCGCACGCCTTCATCAGTGGGCAAGCGCCTCCAAAAGCTGCCTCTAGCAGCAGGAGCAGTGGCACTGCAAGGGTGGGAAGAACAGCAGCAGCAGCAGGAGCAGCTTCGCCAGCAGCATCAGAGCACCATGGAGGAGCTGGGGTGGGGGCAGCTGCCAAGTCACCTGGTAGCTGCAGGACGTGGCAGGCGGCATGGCTTTCAGAAGAAAGCCACATGTCTATTGGGGGAAATGATAGCGGTGGATGGGCAGCCTTTCTCTGTGGTGGGGGACATGGGCTTTACACGGCTGATTGGGTTCCTGGCCCCCCAGTTTAAGCTGCCATCCCGCACCACCCTCAGTCTTACTGTGGTGCCATCCCTGTACCAGGCTCTAAAGGAGCGGGTGATGGAGCAGCTGGCTGGGGCTGGGGGGGCACTGTCCACTTCACCGCAGACCTGTGGTCCACCAGGAACGCCCAGCATGCCTACCTGGCGGTAACGGTGTACTGGTGGCAGGACCCGGAGGCAGCTTTCAGGACTGGCAGGAGGGGTCCCAAAGCAGGGTATCAGTGGGCCCTGCTTGAGGCGGAAGTGATGGATGTCCCCCACACAGCTGTTAACCTTGAGGGAGCCCTGACTGCCATGTTGAGGGAGTGGGTCATGCTAGGTGTGGCCTTCGCCAAGGGATGCATAATGACGGACAATGCGGCAAACATAGTGAGGGCAGTCCATGATGCTGGGTTCACCAGCATCCTCTGCACTGTGCACACCCTTAACCTGATGGTAAGAGACGCTCTGGGCTTGGGGGACAAGGGGATTGGGTCGGGCACCCTTAGCTCCATGATAGAGTGGGGGAGGAAGCTGTCCAGTTTTTTAAACTGCATTGTGAAGGGCAGCGAGCTCCTCCGGGCCATGCAGGCAGAGCAAGGTTCCCTAGTGAAGCAGGATGTTTCCACCAGGTGGAATTCCACATTCCTGATGCTCAAGCGGCTTGTGGAGCAGAAAGCCTCCTTGCATCAGGTGCAACTGGAAACAGACATCAGGGTACCTCCAGGGTACAACGGGGTGGAATGGGACATCCTCTCCAAAATGGTCTTTGTTTTGAGACCATTCCTGGCCGTGACAGAGACCATCAGCTCCTCCACGTCCAGCATCAGCCAGATGATCCCTCTGGTTCAGAGCCTAAACCGGAGGCTGGATGAGATTCTCCACCAGGGGCAGGAGGGTGGCCCTGAGGGCAGGAAGTTGGGGTCTGAGGCGGTTGGCCTGGCACAGCAGGTGAAGGCAGGGCTGACGGGGCAATTTGCTGAGCTGCTGAAGCGGGATGAATACGTGTTGGCAACTATGTTGGACCCCAGGGTCAAGGGAAGCGTGGCACAGCAGACAGCACTCTACAGGTTGTGGAAGGCTGATCCGGTGGAGAGGGTTCGGTGGGCAGAGAACGGTCTGAAGAGCATGCGGCGGCAGCAGCAGCAGGACACCCCTGGGGATGGTGGGAGTGGGTACAGTGGTGGAGGTGGTGCCCCAGCAGAGCTACCAGAGGGAGTGTGACAGTGCCTCAGTAGCAGTGGAGAGCTACCTGGAGGAGGAGCCCTGCACTGAGCCCAGCGGTGATCCCTTGGCCCACTGGGTCGGCAAGACCAACGTGTGGCTGGCCCTGTCCAAAGTGGCCAGGGGATTATTGTCATGCTCACCAACCAGTGTCCCCAGCGTGCGGGTGTTCTCCATTTGCTTCCTGCACTGCCTGAGACCGGGGGCCAAGTTGTTGGAGCAGTTGCTCTTCCTGAAGGTGAACCTTCCACTTCTGGGATTCCTCAAGCTGCCCCTGGTGTACAAGGATTGATGGTGCAGTGGCACACGCCATCCCATGCCAGGGGCAGCTTGAGGACGGGGCTCCTCCTCAATCTGGGCTATTGCTGCTGTGCTGAGGTGTTGTCCCTCCCTCCCAATGCCTGTCTGCCTGCCCTGGTTGCAAAGCTCAAACCGTGCCTCAGTCATCAGCCTGCCGGTGTCTTGTGCTCCTGCCAAGCTGCCCGCCCAGATGCCCTAGATTCAAGCCTGTCTCAGTGTGCCTGCCTGCCTTCCGCTCCTGCTGAGCTGCCCACCCAGGTGGCCGAGATTCAAGCATGCCTCGGTGTGCCTGCCAGTGCTATCCGCTCCTGCCACGCTGCCCGCCCAGCTGACCTAGATCCAAGCATGCCTTAGTGTGCCTGCCAGTGCCTTCCGCTCATGCCACGCTGCCTGTATGCCTGCCCATGAAAACCCTGGGTGATGTGCCCTGCTGGCCCGGTAAACCCGCTGCTGCTGTCTGCTGGTTCATGGGTGCTCTGCCCTGGCCAATCCAAATGTGCCCACGCAATTGTGCTGCTGCCGTTTGCTGCTGTATGGGAGAACTTCCCTGGCAAATCCTGCCATCCTGGTTCTATGGGTGCTGTGTACAGGCAAATCCTGCTGCTGCTGTCTCTGCTGTTCCACAGGTTCTGTGCCCAATCAATCCAAAGTCTGCTGCTGCTGCCAATGCTGCCTCTGCTGTCTGAGCCATGGTTCTTCTGTGCCCAGGCAACCCAATCTCTGCTGCTGCTTCCAATGCCGCCTCTGTTGTCTGAGCCATGGGTTCTGTGCCTGATCAATCCAAAGTCTGCTGCTGCTCCCAATGCTGCCTCTGCTGTCTGAGCCATGGATTCTGTACACGATCAATCCAAAGTCTGTTGCTGCTCCCATTGCCGCCTCTGCTGTCTGAGCCATGGGTTCTGTGCCCGGGCAAACCAGTGTCCATTTCTGCTGCCTCTACTGTGCCATGGGCACTGTGCTCCAGCAATTCAATGTCTGCTACTGGGTGGCTGGCTGGCTACATGCTTCGAATTGCCACTGGGAAAGGCCTGACCAATTGGCAGAATAGCTATTTCAGCTCCGGAGAGTAGGATGCACCACACCAAGCCCTGCCACCACACCAAGCCCTGGCCGGGCCTCTGCTGCTCCTCCACTGGTGATGACTGGCACTGATGCCTGCCTCCCTTTCGAAACGGTGGTCCCCTATCTCCTAGGACTGACAAACACATTTTTGACTGCTGGTGCTGTTCACATGGGAACCCTTCTCCACTTTGTCCTTCAAACTTCTCATTTGAATATGAGTATTTCCTACTACCACCAAGATCTGCACCTTGGGTCGGCTCCACCCGGGACCGTGCCCTAGGCTTCAAGGCTCCCTGCAGTGGAAGGCCCTCCTCCTTCTTCAGCTGGGCCTTGCTGTCCCTCAGCGAGCTGTGTCACCCCCATGTCCTTCCCCGGCACCCAGCAGTGCGTCACCCACTGCGAGCCAGAAGGCAAGGAGAGGGCAAAAAAATTTTGGTCTGGGAGCATTTTAAGTTGGTGCAGGTGGATGATCCCCAAGAGGCGCAGTTTGTGCCAGAAGGTGGTGAAGTGTGGGCAGGTGCTCACCAACCTTGGCACAACTGCCATAGTGAGGCACCTCAAATCATGCCACAGTGCTGTGCTGCTAAGTGGGCAGGCAGGGGCAGTGTACGCCAGCCAGTTCCTGACCCCAGAGACCAGTCGCACACCTTCATCAGCAGGCAAGCATCCTGCTGCAAAAGTTCAACTGCTGGTGTTGTTCACATGGAACCTTGGGTCGGCTCCACCAGGGACCGCGCCCTAGGCTTCAAGGCTCCCTGCAGTGGCAGACGCTCCTCCTTCTTCAGCCAGGCCTCTGCCACTCCCCCACCCATGCCAGCCAGCCTGGGGTGATTCACAGGAAGGGCCAACTCGGTCTCTTAGGACCGGGAGTGACCCATGTCCAACAACTGCTATTCACATAGAACCGTCCTCCACTTCATCTTTCAAAGCGCTCAATTGAGTATGATTGATTATTTCCTACTACCAGTACCAGCAATATCACTGCTGCTCTGGCATGGCCTCTCCCGCTCCTCCACCCATGCCAGTCAAGCTACTGGTGGTCGGCTCCACTCAGGACTGCGCCCTAGACTTCAAGGCTTCCTGCAGCAGTGGCCCTCCTCTGACAGAATAGCTTGTTCAGATCCGGCGAGTAGGATGCAAGCCTGCAACTCCCGGTCATGCAGGGGTGCCAGTCACTGAGCCCTGGCTGGGCCTCTGCCACTGCTCCACCCATGCCAGCCAGCCTTGGGCGATCCACAGGAAGGGCCTGGCTCACATCTCTTAGGACTGGGACTGACCCATGTCCAACAACTGCTGGTCACATAGAACCATCCTCCATTTCTTCCTTCAAAGCGCTCGATTGAGTATGATTGATTATTTCCTACTACCAGTACCACCAATATCACTGCTGCTCTGGCATGACCTCTGCCGCTCCCCCACCCATGCCAGCCAAGCCAGCCTGCAATGCTGGCAAAGAGGGAAAAGAAATTGATTTCCCACTTGTGCATTCAGGGACAAATTCTATTTAAATAGAAAGTTTTTTTTTTTTTTTTTTACAAAAATAGTCAATAATTCACTCCAACCTTCTCCAGAAGGATACATACGTACATATAAGGCAGGGACTGGGAGGGCTGTCTTTCCACTGCAGCCAGACGTTGCCACTCTAGCCCTGGAACCCACCCTCATGGTTCAACTGCCAATGCCGCCTATGCTGTAGTGTACTGTCTGTGCCATGGGTTCTGTATCCCGGCAATCCAATGTCCGATTTTGCCGCCTCTGCTGTGCCATGGGTTCTGTGCCCTGGCAAACCAATGTCTGCTGCTGCTGGTAGTGCACGTCAGCCATGTGCTCCTCAATCTTGTACACGGCCATAGCTCAGATGAGCCAGAAGGCGGGGGCTGGTTGAACATTACAGTGGGGTGGAATGGGAGATCCTGGCTCACACACTCTTTGTGCAGCCCTGAGACCATTCCTGGCCATGACTCCCTTGTCTCCACCAGTGCCACTCCGGATTCGGGGATCTGAACCCGACTCAGTTTTGATCGCCTGAGGGCAACCGCAACGCTCTCCTGGCACCAGTTCTCCAGGTAGCATACAATCATCCAGGTGAGGTTACCAGGTACTGCAGCTGTTGAATTTCACCATGTTGAATGGAACCAGAAGGAACTTGGAAGATAAAAGCCAACATCCATCCACTGCAGGACAAACTCAGACAGCTCTTCCTCCAGGTTACGTGATGTATCTTCCGTTATTCATGAGGGCCTTGAAGACTTCACGTTGTCTGCCACTGCTCCACTGATGCCTGCCAGTCTGCAATGCCTGGCTGAGCAAGGGTGAAAGCCACCAAACCCTGGACGGTCCTCTACAGCTCCCCCACCCATGCCAGCCAAGCCTGTCTGCAACGCTGACAAAGTTCTCATTCGAACAGATGATAATGATTATTCCTACTACCACCAATATCACTGCTGCTCTGGCTGGGCCTCTGCCGCTCCCCCACCCATGCCATTTGAATAGAAAAGGGAGGGGGGTACAAAAATAGTCAAGAACACACTCTGACCTTCACCCAGGCAAGATTTGACAGGTGGTTTGCTACTCACCTGCATGGGGTTGCCCATGTCCGTATCCTGCACCCAGATGCAGTCCATGCTTATCTCTATCTTTCTGGTGGGGTCGCTGTCCGCGGGGTCATCCACGAAGCTCAAGTCAATGGGTGGAGGAATGGAACATATGGGAGGGAGGGGCATAAGATGGTGGCAGGCAACACAGCTCTTGGAGGGACGTGTGGCCGACTCTGTACAACGTGGCCAAGGGTCTCTTGTCCTGGCCACCAACAGGTGTTATCTAGGGCGGAGGACGTTTGCCTGCCACACCTTCTGAGACCGGGGGCCAAGTTGGTAGGTAGTAGTATAGTATTTATTGTTAGCCATAGGACATAACAATACAAACATAAATACAAATATACAAAGGTACAGAGCCTAACTAGGCTAATTATAAAAAAAAAAAGTAAAACAACCACAGTGAAGTCAAGAAAACAGTAATGCAAACAGCAAGCCGTTTTAATGCTGTAAACCAGTCAAATTTTAACAAATTACCCCCAAATTTTGCTTGTAAAAGACTATGCAGGCACAGAAAGCTGCCACAGCCCTAGCGCACAGCGAATCTCTTCTGTCCAACAAAAGCTGCAGGTGAGAATCATCAGACAACCCAGCAAGAAAGTTGCTAATCAACACCTTGATATATTTTCCCCAATGATGGTTATAGGCTGGACATTGCAAAATTATATGTTTTATGGTTTCAGGAACTGCAAAATCACAAAATGGGCACAATCTGTCCTCCTTGGGAATGTTACGGTATCTACCGTCCAAAATTGCGGAGGGGACCAAGTTGGTGGAGCAGTTGCTTTTCATCAAGGTGTCTGCTGCTGCTGCTGCCATAGGTTCTGCTACCAGGCAATCCAATGTCTGCTGCTGCTCCACTGATGCCTGGCAGCCTACAATGCCTGGCGAAGTAGAGGTGCCAGGTCAGCCACAGAGCCCCAAGCCTTCCCGGCCTTTGCTCCTGGTGCTGCTGCTGGGTCTGTGATGACCAGCCATGCCCCTGCAGGCACCCCTGGGGGCCAAGTGCTGAGCCTGCCTGCCCGGGAAAGCCGGGGTGCCAAGCCCAAAGTCTTCCCGGTGTTGTCTACTGCTGCTGCTGGGTCTCTGAAGGCCTTCCATGCCCCCGCGGGCATCCCCGGGGGCCAAGCACTGAGACTGCCTGCCCGGGCAAGACGGGGTGCCAAGCCCCAAGCCTCCCTGGTGTCTTTTGCTGCTGCATCTCTGATGGCCTGCCATGCCTGCATGGGCACCCCAAGCCTTCCCGGTGTCTTCTGCTGCTGGGTCTGTGACGGCCTGCCATGCCCCCACAGACACCCCCAGAGGCCAAGCGCCGAGCCTGCCTACCCGGGCAAGCCGGGGTGCCAAGCCCCAAGCCTTCCCGGTGTCTTCTGCTGCTGAGTCTCTGATAGCCTGCCATGCCTCTACGGGCACCCTGGGGGTCCCTGGAGTGCCCCCAATCCTTGCGGGGGGGGCCAAACTCTGCCGAGGGTTTGGCGAGACCGAACTTTCTCGAACCAAGCTACTGAACCCGAACTCGAATTTTTGACCGAACAGCCGAACCACGTTCCGTTTGCAGATCCCTACTGATTTACCTCATTACTGCATTGCAGGATGGGGCGGGATAAAAATCCATAAAATAAATAAATAAATAAATAAATTACTGAGGGTGCTTTCCCATGAGGCAATATGCACAGCATTTGCCTCCAGGAAAAACTTTGGGAGGCAAATGCTGTGCAGCTTCAAGTCTTGTGGGAAAGCAAAGCTGCACAGCTTTGCCTCCAATCATGCAGAGCTCAACTTTTCCAGCGCTGCATCCTCCATATGAAAATGGGTTAGGGTTTTATGCTACCCCTTTTTTTTACTTGACTTGTTTTATGGATTGTATTTGTCATTTATGCTTTTAGTGATATTTTAAATTATGTTTGTAAGCCGCCTCGAGCTGCATGTACAGGAGAGGTGGGGTAAAAAATCTGTTAAATAAATAAATGATTGGAGGCAAAGGTGCATGGCTTTGCTTTTCCACATGATTTGAAGCTTCACAGCATTTGCCTACCTGGAGGCAAATGCTGCGCATATCGCCTGGTGGGAAAACACCCTGAGATTCAGTTTTACTTCTGGATTTTGATGCTACCCAGCCAATGAAATAGGCCAGAGAAACAAAGCTGATGAAAGGCTGAACAATAAAGCTCAGCCCAGCCCCCAGAGAAAGAAGACAATTAACAATGGAATGCAGAGAATGCAGACAGAATACGAAATATGGTATTGTAATGTTGGTATTATCTCTTCGGATTCGGGAATGGATGGGAAAGTGGCAGACGATTAACAGTACAGGAAACTGGAAAACATTATCAGGAAACAGAAAATTGATCAGGAATAAATAAAAATAAAAACCGGAAGGCCTACTAGCGCCTGAAGCCGTCAGCCACAGTCGGCGCTGAAGCCGCCGGACCGCCGGAGCTCCATGAAGGTAGGATCCCTGGGTGGGACCCTGGAAGTAGGGTGATCCCTGGGGTGGGGTGGGGTGTTAACCCCCCCACCCCAGGGATCATACAGTACACTACTTAATACTTACCGGCTGCTGCTGGGACAGCCACTGGTGCTGGCGGGCTTGCTCTGGGTTGCCGGCGGCGGCCCGGAGTCGCAGTAGGGACACTCAGGGGAATTTTTTTGTTTAAATCCAGGCTGGGCAGGGTGGGTGGGGGGTGTCCCCCCTTCCACCCGCGCAGCCTGGGAGGGGGAGGGGGGAGGAATTTTTTTATTCCATTGATTTCAATGGGGACAGTGCCCCATTGAAATCATTGGAATAAATCCGGTACCGGTATACCGGATTTAATCCGGGAATCCGTTTTTTTTGGAAACCGGAATCTGGTAAATCCGGTACCCAGTAATTGCCCTGGGGTCCCACCTCTAGTGACTAGATCAGAAGGTTTTGGGAAGTGGGGAGGCAATCAGTTTTGTTTCTTGCTGCACCCGCATCATCGCAAGCCCCATTGGCTCCATGCAGCCTAGCGAATCGCAGACTGCGAAGCCAGTGGTCTAAGGCAAAAAGGGATGGTGATTGGGTAGGCTGGCTGCTACTCCAAGCCTCTCCACCCCTGGTGCCTGGAAGTCTTCTCCTCAGCTGAGTTCCCCTCCCTGTCACATTTTGCCTTCCAGTGGCACGTTTTTGCTACCCGAACTCACCTGAACGTGATCCGAACTGACAGAACTGTTTGGTCATTTTGACGTTCAGAATCTAGTTCGGTTTGGTCAGTTCGTGTTTGGATTTGTGTTTGTGTTCGGTCGTCCGAACAGGCCGAGTTTGGGCTGAACTCTGAACTTCTGAACCGCCTTCACCCATCCTTATAAAGAGGCTTGGATAGGACGGTGTCATATTCAATTACACCATGCTGCATAGGGCAGTCAGAGACAATTGACTGAATTTGAGGTTATTTCAGTGAAGGTATTAGATTCAGCACAGAGCCTGCCAGATTCCACAGCTTTTGAAAGGGGTCGTTAATGAGGTAAGTGCTGTGAATGCAGGTCTGACTCAGATAATTTCTTTAAGTGTCTTCTGGAAAAGATATGAAAAGAATTTAAAATGAAAGTTTCTACTGCTTGCTACTCTTCAGCTGCTGGATGATTTACCATTACAGATTGTTACAGGCTGACAATGAAATGAGCAAAGCCAGTCAAGTTGCTGAAGTAGAAGGATTTTTTTAAATAAAAGAAATATGGATACCGTTCCAGCAGATGCATATTCTGAATTCTTTTTTGTACTGCTTCTGTTGAGGGCAGCAGGTAGTATTTGGAGGGTGCATACTGGCATCATATCCTCCAAGGGGAATAGAGGCCCCTTATAAGCTAGATTTTTCTCCTAATGCTGCTGTAGTTGGGTCTGTCCTTCTTGGTGAGAACGTGTCTAATATGTCCCAAAGGCAGGGTGATAGCTGGGGGAAACAGTTAGGGCCAAAACCTATTTTGGTCATAGATATACTTATAGGGCCTGACCCATAGCAGAGCATGCTTGTGCATCCACTTCCTTGTTTCTCTTCACTGCCGGGAGATTTCTCTCTGCCCAGGGATCTTATACTTGGTTGGGCAGAAGGCAGTGGTGCTTTCATTGCCCCTCTACTCTCCTGTTTACACACACTAGAAAGTAACACATGGCAATGGGGAGGAGGAGGGCGAAATAGAGGGAGAGAGTGGGAGCAGCAGAAACTGTAAGAGCAATGAGAGGAGGGCTCAGATCTAGGGGAAGGAGGAGAAGAGACCTCCAGCAAACTAGAGTCTGATGGTGGCATGACCTTGATAAGTTGCAGGTCTGGGATAAAAATAGTAAAAAGATATTCAGCAAAGACAACCATAAAGTATTACATATAGGAAAGAAAAACTCAGTGCACAAGTACAAGAGGGGCAATAAGTGGTTAGGCAGAAGCACTGCAAGAAAGATTTCAGGGTTATAGTGCAAAAAACATGAGTCATCAGGCCGATTCTGCTTCACAAAAGGAAAATGCCTTTTTATTTCTATTAACAGAATATCTTATCAAGACTCAGGAAGTTATATTATCCCTGTACTCAGCAGTGACTGACCAAACCTTTCTTGGAATACTGTGTTCAGTTTTGGGCTTCACATTACAAGAAGGACACTCACAAACTGGAAAGATTTAGATGTGAGCAGAAGACATGTAATACAAATCATACAAGAAAAGGCTGATGGAACAGGCCATGTTTAACCTAGAGAAAAGAAGTTTAACGGGGGATATGATAGTCATTTGCAGAAATCTAAAAAGGTTACCTTGAAAAAGATGGAGAACATTTGTTCTCCATTGCCATTGAGGTCAGGACAAAAAGCGATTGGTTTAAATTAACTGTTAGAACTCTTCAACGGTGCAACAAGCTGACCAATGAAGCTGTGGAATCTTCTTCCCTGTAGGTTTTTAAGAAAAGACTTGGCAGGCATCTAGCAGGGGTACTTTATGTATAAGGTATCCAGTTTCAGGGCAGGGAGTTGGATGACCATCGATATCCTATCCAACTCGATAGTTCGATGATTCTATGAATGAGAGAGGGGCAAAATCAGGAGCAGGGCTGCACTGAATAGTAAAATATTTTATTTGCTAGTATTTTTGAGTTTCCGAGGACCAGCTCCAAATGTTTGAGCTCAGTACCTGGTAAAATAAATACAAGTACTGAGTATTTTCCAAGTACCGAGTACCCTTACATAGGGGCAGGAAAAGCCATGTATTCACCCATCCAAAGATTTTCCAAGTATGGGGACAATTGCTTGGTTACTCGGTAAAACCGAGTCAAATACTGAGATACTTGGTAAAAACTGAATCATTTTGATAACAAGTCTCAGCACTAGTTAGGAGAGGAAAATAACCTCTGTCCCTAACTGTAATTGGGAAGTAGACAATAGGGTGGGTAAGGATGAGGGAGCAGAGCTTCTAAGGATGAGGGTATGCAAAATGCTGTTTGCACCCTTCAGCAGCAGGACAGTTAACCTTACAGCTGGCGGTTCATTCTTGGTGTAGTTTGAGGGATGGCTGAAGACTATATCGGGCAGATGTAGCTGAGGAGATCTTAATACCTGTAAGTGTGGTGATCACCCCCTTGTACACTTTCCAAAATCTGTAGCAGTCCTTATGTTCATCCTTACTCATAGCAAAGCATTCAATAGTGCTTTTCACTACACAGCTAATTTAGCTCCTCACACATGTGCAGCAAATTCTTTTCACAGTTGGACACTTTATGGATTATGGAAGGCTTATAATTCTGTCAAATCAAAACTAATTTTTAGCTGGACAATGAAAGGCACTGCTGTTCACTGAAGGGTATTTTTTTTCAGAATTTCATCTTTCAAATGGAACTGCTTTGGCTACAATGCTGTTTGGGGAAAGGTTACAAGAATTTAACTGGAAATGTACATTTTTCTCCACTCAAAAATGTCTGAACAGTTTCTGTTCCAAATAATAAAAGAAAAAGTAAGATCACCTTTGTTTAGAGACCAAATGAGGAAAATGTCAAACTCAATAATGAAAACTTCTGGAAAAAGTGACAATTGAGTCTAGGGCATGACAAAAAATGGGTTCTTATAAGTGCTTGAGATAATACTGGGTGTTATAAATGCTGGAGTTTTCTCATGTGTGAACAGGCACTATTCCCTTTTTATGCAGTGAGATCTTGCAGCCTTGTAAGAGTCTCATCTGGCCAGTCTATTGGAACTTTGATCATAATGGTTGCTGCTGCCATACTGAATTTAAAACATACTGCTATGGTTTTCAAACTGTGGTCTGTAGACTCCTACTGGTCCATAGCATTTCCCAGTGTTCTACGAAGTTGGTTTTGTCACACGAGTGAAGCTACTCTCTTCTAGCTTTCAAACAGCGACATTTCTTATTGCAGCATCTGTAATGGAAGCATTCTTCATTTCCTTGCTTGACACTGATATAAATTCAACTATGTTCACCATTCTTGATGACACTGAAATGGCGACAATTCTAAAGGAGATAACAAAAATGCAAACTTACCGAAAGTCTTTAGAATATTTGATGATGCATGCAGTTAAGAAAATTTTGTTCTAATAAATTGAAAGTCCACAACTTAATATATAAAATAGGATGAAGTAGTCACAACACTCTATTAAGTAATTGCTGTATGAAAATACATCAAAAGAATATTATTTTTAGGTTGCAAAAGTAGGAAATTTCATGTTTACAGTTGCCCTTGAAATTGTTATTTTCTGCGATTGTGTCTCCATTCTGTGCATTGTATGAGGGAAGGTTCTAGGAGGAAACAATTGTATATGACCATTTAATCAAACGCTGCAATTGTAAGACACTGACTGCAAAAAAGGGTGGAAATAAATGAGACGATGGCTAGCCAGATTCCCGGGCCGCCTCAGGAAGGGCCGCTGCAGCCACCACTCCTCGGGTCAGTGGGGAGGGCGGTTCACACGAGAAGTTCACTCCCCGGTAATCTGGGTATGGGACCTGCTGCCAAGAAAACAGAAGTTCTCAAGCAGATGGAAGTTCCCCCAAATCTAAGGACCACAGTCCACTAGCAACAAACAAACAAGGATAGGAGGGAAAGGGACTAGCCCAATTTATTAACAAAATATAAAAAATACAGAAGCTACGGAATCTAATGGAATGTCTAACAGAATGAACAAGGTACTTCTGTTGTATAAAAAATGCACAATGTACATGTACAGATTGATCCCATATATTATAAACATTCTTCCTCCATTGTATTAAAAATATTTTAAAAATGAAATGCAATTACAATTGGACCCAAACGTGTTTCGGGGAATAAGCCCCTTCTTCAGTAGGAACGCATCTTTAGCAACACTGATATGTTAGCTGTAGAAAAAATATTGAAGAACGATATATTAGTACCCAGACTCAGTGTTGGAATATTCCTTCTTTAGATAGTGATATTTTTATAAATAAAAATCTTATTGATGACATGAAGAACTAGAATATTCAATGTTCCATCTATAAGGGAAACTGATATTTCAAAAGGCAATAGAGATCAGTTCCAATTTTACACTTTATATGTTGGAAATATGGTTAGGCAAAGCCTTCCATACCCTTCCACCTGGATATATATATGTGCAAAATACCCCAGAGTTATCTCTCTCAAATTTACCTCTCCCTTGTTTTCTTTTTCAAATAGGGTGCAATGGGAATCAAATTTCAGTTTTTCGTTTTTCTGCAGGGAATATAATGGGATTTAAGCAAAGCCTTGCAATACTAATCCCTCCACATACACCATTTCCAAAACATTTTTTATCTTGAATTTACCTCTCCTTTGCTTTCCCCTCTGCATGGGATAAATTCACCAGAGTAGATGCCTGTGTTGGGTCTGTCTACTTCCCAATGTGCTTCCTTTATAGGTACTGCTCCCAACTGGAATACATTATACACCTGAGTACTAGACTCCATTGCAATTCATGTGAATTGGCAAGCTTTCTGCATCAAATAACCAGGTCTAATTGTCACACATTCGTGTAGTGTGGAACAAACTCCATTGCACATGTACTAATATTCAAATGGATCCTCTCAGGACTTGCTGGGTATTTTCAGACATTACGTGGTCAGTGTCCACCACAGTCAATTCCCTGTGGTGACTTGGACCACGTAACGTCTGTTGGGGGGGATGGATGTTCCCCCCCAGATGTTACCATGGTGTGGGATCACATTCACCACGTGAGCGGCTGAAGCGGCGGGGCCGGAGGCCGTCGCGTGTTGAAGGCGATTCCCCACTGTGGTGACCCCCGCCGTCACGTCTGGACGGCGGCCACGGCCCGGAATCCCCGCAGGGATTCCGGCCCGTGGCCATAGCGGGCGAGCGCTGCGGTGGCATTGACCGCGGCCGCCAGCCGTCTCCCCAGAGGGCGGGCGGTGGGGAGCGTGGAGGGGGCAGGGCTGTGCGGCAGCACGTTGCGCCACGTGGCCCCTCCCTGATTCCCTGCCGGGATCCCCCGGCACGTCTATTAGGGCGTGACGGGTCATCCTGGCGGGGGATCATTTCATTGATTTCGTGACGGGGCCAGTTGGCCCCGTCACGTCTGAAAATACCCGCTGTTGTGCACAAAATGTTCAAAAAGCACTTCTTGCATCTTGGAGATCTGCTGTTGTGTGCCCACAATGACTCTTCATATCATCTTTCTCAAGAAAGCATGCAGGCAGCTCATAAGAGATTTGGTTTGTTCTCCAGAATCTGCTGCTTATTCTCATCACAATCATCTTTGCTTCTCTGCCTACAGTTCTTGTTAGGATGCTGGTATAAATCAAGGATCCTGAAAATCATTTGTTGCTCCTCTGTCGAGGAAACATGTATGCAATTCTTATTGAAGTACTGGTGTAAATCAAATACATTCTTCTAAACACAAACATTTTTATTATTTAACACTAATTACAAGAACTCATGACAAATACAGAATCCATTTTAAACAATCCTTTAACAAGAATTTTTTTTTCTTAAAGAGAACAAAAACAACATGGCTGGTAACAGTGACTTAATGATTTACAAGAAGACAGACCAATGGTTGGTCTCATTGAGTCCATCTGGCATTAAAGTGCCCAATCTATATATCCAGTATGTTTCTCTTTCCTGCAGCAATTGCTGCTTATTATTCCCCGGGGGTACTACCTCAATGCACAGGAATCTAAGGTCTCTACTCGAATGGCCCTTCTTTCTGAATAAAATGTGACACCAAAGGCTCCTTAACTATCTGCCGTCTGATGTTACTGCAGTGCTCCAAAATGCTTGTCTTTACAGCCCTGATGGTATACCCAACATAGATCAAGTCACAAGGACACATTATTAAATAAACAACTGACATTGTACAGCCAGCATGTAGAAAAGTGTGACAAAGGAAATTTCCTCCCTGTGCTGGGATGTGCAAACTCTTTAGTTGGTATACTATGTTTATAAGCCACACAGTTTCCACACCTAAAGTGTCCCACTGGAATGGATGTTTGAGGTAAGGTATTTTCCAACAATTTTTTGTGAGTGTTTAACATCTGTGTGTACTAAAAAATCTCTAATGGATTTTTGTTTTTTTTAAAAGCAGACACAGGTTTATTTTCACATCCTGGTATGTGTTTCACCAAATGCCAATGTTTTAATATGGCCTTCTTGATTATTCCTGATCCTGGACTAAAGGTTAATGGACACACTAGTCTATTCAATGGCTTCCTTTCTTTTGGTCTTAGCAAGGACTCTCTGGATAGCTGCATAACATTTCAAAAAACTTTTTCTGAGTACCTTATCTGGATATCCTCTGTTTCTTAAATTCTCCATGCATATATTTGCTTGCTGCATAAATGTAGCAAATGTGGCCGGCCAGATTCCCAGGCCACCTCAGGAAGGGCTTCTGCAGCCACCACTCCTCAGGGCACACGAGAAGCCCACTCCCCAGTAATCTGGGTGTGGGGCCTGCTGCCACAGGTCCTTCCACAGTATGGGTTGGCCGTGGAGCCGTCCATATGGGACAGCACAGCTGGACCCCAACCAGCAGGATAGGACTTCTGGGAAGAGCTGTCACAAAACAGCTGATGGGGAGTCAAAGTGAGGCCACTCCTCCAGGCCCAATCTTCCGACTTTACCTCGCGGGGGGGCTGGATGGGGCCTGAATAGATGTTAGGGAGATGTTAGATTGGTTTAGCTCAGCTGGCCAGGCCTTTGCTCGGGCTGTGTCATGTCATTGACTGCCGCTGGCCCACGCCTCCCATAGCCCACCCCCAGGCTGTAGTGGGTGAACAGCTATTGACCACGTATCTGATGAGCAGGTGACTCCCAGGTTAACAGAGGCTACTGTCTCATCTGTTTTCATCCACTGTCAAGATTTCACCCTTTGTCATGATACACACACAAAAGAAGTGAGAATTAAGTTTGTAAAGATAATCTCATCTCTGGCATTTCTAAGCTCTGAGTGTTTTCCTTTGCCACTTAAATGCCTTCCTCTTGATGTAGATGTTTTTGTACAATTTCTTGGGATTTTTAAGAAGAAGATAGTCGTGGGTAAATGTGATAACCTCGTTTCATGCTCATACTGGAGCTAGATTTGACCATTGTTCTCTCAAGACTGCATTGTAGGCTGCTGTCAGTCACTTCATTCACAGGGCACATTATCTGATAGCAGGAGAAGACTAGAGGATGGGCCAGGTGCTCCATTTGGGATTAGTTGGGAGAAACCTACTCTAACCCAGCTTCCTTTCTTCCCTCCTGCAGAATCTGGGAGCACTCTTGTCCCATGTAGCATTCTCAGTGGGGTAAATGAGTATTATTATTATTATTATTATTATTATTATTATTAGCACTTGTATAGCGCCAGCTGTGTACCTGGCGCTTTACAGAACAATGAGATGGATGCGGTCCCTGCCTATGGCTTACAATCTAAAAGACTTGAGGGGGGACAAGGAGAGGGGACATAGGGAGAGACAAGGGATAAAACATTCAAGCGGATACGAAGTCTCAGGTGCACATGCTTGGCTTGGTTGCAGTTAGGGAGGAGTCAGGGGGAGGGCAGACAGTAAATGTTGAGAGGAAAGTTCTAACAGGCATCAGGAAAGGCGGCAAGGAAGAGGTGGGTTTTGAGGAGGGATTTGAAGGAGCGGAGGGAGGGGGCAAGGCGGATGTGGGCAGGGACGGAGTTCCAGGCATCGGGGGCAGCAAGGGAGAAGGGACAAAGGTGAGTAGGGGAGATGAGAGAGAGCAAGGGAGGGGACAGAGGAGGAGCGGAGAGTGTGTGCAGGAGTGTGTAAGGAAATAAGGGCTGAGAGGTAAGGGGGAGCCAGGCTGTGAAGGGCTTTGTAAGTAAATACCAGGAGTTTGTGAAGGATGCATTGGGGGAGGGGGAGCCAGTGAAGTGAGGAGAGGAGAGGCTGCATGTGGTCAAAACGACACTGAGTGGATGACCCTAGCAGTGGAGCTTTGGATGGAGATAAGGGGGGGACAGATGAGAGCGAGGGAGGCCAGCAAGGAGGAGGTTGCAGTAGTCAAGGCGGGAGATGACCATAGCATGAACAAGGGTTTGGGCTGAGGAGACAGAGAGAAAGGGGCGAATCCGAGCAATGTTATAGAAGGCAAAGTGACAGGACTTGGCAACAGAGTTGATGTAAGGTTTAAAGGAGAGGTGAGTATCGAAGACGAAGCCCAAGCTACGGGCTTGGGGAACAGGAAGGATGGTGACACCATCAATGAGGATGGAGAGGGAAGAGGGGGAGGAAGGGAAGGGAGGAAAAATAAGGAGTTGAGTCTTAGCTATGTTGACATTGAGCTGGCGTTGGGACATCCAGGCGGAGATATCAGAGAGACAGTTGATGAGGCGAGCTTGGACAGAAGTGGAAAGAAAGGGGAGGGAGAGAGAGAGAGTTGAGTGTCGTCAGCATAAAGGTGATATTGGAAGCTGTGGGAGGCAATGAGTTTGCCCAGGGACAGGTGTAGATAGAGAAGAGGAGAGGGCCCAGGACAGAGCCTTGGGGAACCCTTACCGAGAGGGGGAGGGAGGAGGAGGTGGAATTGGGAAGAGACACATTGAAGGAGCGGTCAGAGAGGTAGGAGGAGAACCAGGCCATGTACTTTGACTAAGGGACAGTGGGGGAGAACTAAGTTCCGGTCCTCTTTCTCTCGTTGCCCTGGGATTTTAATATACCTATTCATTTTTATTCTTTAGAATATTTTTCTCACCTTCACTGATACTTTAATTACAGGCTGTCTGTACTTGTTTCTTCCATTCTCCATTTTCTTCTCCATTATTCACACCATTTTTTTCTGAATTGGATTTTTTGTCTCACCTTCTCACCCCCCATCCTTTTTTTTCACAGCCTCTCATAAGAAGCATGTGAACTTAATGTTTGAATTTGTGTTGAACCTTTGAACTCAGACTGTTCAAATGTGTCCCAAATTAGGCAAATGAGTGAAAACACCTTCATTGTCCTTCAGACCCGACTGACAGGAAGATAGAAATAATAGTGTTTTAAAGCAGTGTCTGCCTTTGCTGCTCTCTGAAAAGCCCCAGACAGCACAGATAGTGATGAATTATGATGTTGTTTTTAGGATGAGGCTCAGTATTAATCTCTATTAAGTCAGAATGTTCCATGCCATATTTTCAGCAAGATAAGTTGCTTTCTTAATGCCTGATTGTGCCTTGCCACTGTACAACATGCACAAAGGAAGGGGGAGATGATGAAAGGATGCAGAGGGTCAGAGTCAAAGTTCTTGGCTGCTTCAAATGTAGAGACCAATGTAATTTACCACCCTAGGAAATATAAATTAGGGTTCCTTCAGGCCGCTTTTACACATGACAAAAATGGGTGGTTCTTATAAGTACTCAAGAAACTACCAGGTGTTATAAATGCTGGAGTTTTGTAATGTGTCAATGCACTATTCCCCTTTTATGTAGGCTGCTTTTAGACGTGTGCGGCAAACATGCTGCATAAAATTACGCTGCGTGTAAATTTCCCGCGTGTGGGATTTAGATGTGATATTTTGCAAGTTAAAGCCGGTAGCGCATTATTTTAAATTGTGTTACCCTCAAGCTTGATATATGTGAGATACATTTAACATATTGGCTATAGTCTGGACATATTAGCTTTAGTTTGGATGTAAAGGCCTGGACATATTTGGTCTTCTGATAGCTTTCCCCCTGCTGAACTTTTAACCTTGTTAGTGAAATTTCAGGAAAATATGAGTACGTTCACATTTAGGGAAGTAGAGACACACAGCCAATGAAATATCCCCAATGCACAAACGGGTTGCAAGATTTAGATTCAAAGTAGCTTAAAAGCAGGATATTCATGGGTTGAGGTAACAACTTTAGTTGCCCAATATCTTAACCAAAAAAGTTGTCACACATTTATAATTTTATGCATGCATCAATCCCTTTTAACCACGCTATTGCCAGTTATTAATATATGAATTACTTAGCCTGAGTGTGATGTCAGTTTTCCTATAAAAGTTCAAGTCACAAAGGAAATGCTACCTTAGATGCCATGAACACTCTTGTGGTGCTCTTTGGTCACCATGGTGATCCCCTGGTCACATGATCATCTTTTATCTTCCTTTAGCTTGTATGCCTGGGTAACTATGCTAGTTTAAAGTTTATTACTTTAACTTTTGTAGTTTTTAATACTTAAACAATTTTAAGTTTTAGCTTTATTATTGATTTAATTTTAATTATTAATTGTTATTATCTTTTATATAGCACCAGCGATGTATTTACAGAGAATAATATAGACACAGTCCCTGCCCAAGAGCTTAAAATCTAAAGACAGGGGGAGGGGAGACACGGAAGGGGGAACAGAGGGAGAGACAAGAGATGCAACATTCATGAGGATGCGAGAACTCATGTACACGTTATTGGCTTCGTTACAGTAAATTGGGAGTTTTCAGATAACAGGTGGGGGATAATCCTGGGTGGGGATGGTTAGCAGGGGTTAGGAAGGACAGAGCAGAAGAGGAGGGACTCGAAGGTGTGGAGGGTGGGGGCAAGGCAGATGAGGGCAGGGAGGGAGTTACAGGCATGCAGGGCAGCAAGGGAGAAGGAAAGAAGGTGGTTGGGGGATCAGGGGAGGCATGGGAGGGTGAGGGAGGGGATGGAAGAGGAGCAGAGTGCTTGAACAGGAGTTCAGAGGGAGATTAGGGCAGAGAGGTAGGGGGGAGCGAGGTTGTGAAGGGCTTTGTAGGTGAAGACGAGGAGCTTGTGCAGAATACGTTCAGGAAGGGGGGGCCAGTGGAGAGAGGAGAGGAGTGGCTGCACATGGGCAAAGCGACGGGCTAGGTGGATGATCCTGGCAGCAGGGTTTTGAACAGATATAAGGGAAGAAAGGTAAGAGCGGGGAAGGCCAGTGAGGTTACAATAGTCGAGGTGTGAGATGACTAAGGCATGGATGAAAGTTTTGGCAGAGGAGACAAACAGAAAAGGGAGGATCTTAGCAATGTTGTGGAGGGAGAAGCGGCAGGATTTGGCCACGGAGTCAATCTAGGGTTTGAAGGTAAGGTGCGAGTCGAAGATGAAGCCCAAGTTACGGACTTGAGGGACAGGGAGGATGAAGACCCCGTCAATGGCAATTGATAGGGAAGAGGGAGAGGAAGAATTGGGAGGGAAGATAAGGAGTTCAGTTTTCACCATGTTTAGTTTGAGTTGGCGTTGAGACATCCAGGCGGAGATATCAGAGAGACAATTGGTAAGACGAACTTGAACAGAGGGGGAGAGGGAAGGAGTTGAGAGATAGAGTTGAGTGTTGTCAGCGTATAGGTGGTATTGGAAACCGTGGGAGGCAATGAGTTTGCCTAGGGATTGGGTGTAGATAGAGAAAAGGAGAGGGCCAAGGACAGAGCCTTGGGGAACCCCAACCGAGAGGGGCAGGGAGGAGGAGGGGGAGGAGTTAGGAAGAGATACATTGAAGGAGCAGTCAGAAAGGTAGGAGAACCAGTTGAGGACAGAGTCCTGGAATCCTAGGGAGTCAAGTGACTCAAGCAGGAGCGAGTGGTCAACAGTGTCGAAAGCAGCAGAGAGATCAAGGAGGACAAGAAGGCTGTTGGATTTAGCCACAAGAAGATTGTTGGTGGTCTTAGCAAGAGCGGTTTCAGTGGAGTGAAGGGGGTGGAAGCCAGATTGGAGGGGGTCAAGTGAGGAGTTGGTGGAGAGGAGGTCGAGGCAACAGGAGTAGACAATGTGTTCAAGGTGTTTGGAAGCAAAAGGGAGGCGCGAGGCAGGATGGTGATTAGATGGTTCAGAGGGATCCAGAATGGACTTTTTGAGGATGGGGGAGACAGTGGAATGTTTAAACGCAAAGGGGAAGGAGCTGGTAGAGAAAGAGAGAGAGGTTGATGATGTGCAGGAGGGGAGGGGCGATGGTGGAAGCAATGGAGATCAGGAGGTGGGAATGAATGGGGTCCAGGGGGCAAGTGGAGGGCTTGGAGGAGGAGAGCAGGGAGGAGATTTCCTCAAGGGAGGCGGGAGGGAAGGAGGACAGGAGAGAGGTGGGAGGAGGAGGGAGAGGGCGGGGAGTGGTAGGGCGAGAGGACTTGGAAGCGATTTCCAGGCCGATCTTGTCAATTTTAGAGGTGAAAAAAAGGGCAAGATCCTGAATGGAGAGAGAAGAGAGAGGAGGAGGACAGAGGGGTTTGAGAAGGGATTCAAAGGTGGAAAAGAGGCAGCGAGGGTCCCAGGAGCAGGACTCAATGTGTGAGGCATAGTACTGCTGTCTAGTGAGGGAGATTTTCATTTTCATTTCAAATTTAATTTATACACTGCACTCTCCTGCCTGAAGGTGGCTCGAGGTGGCTTACAACACAAAAACATCCACAGACTGACCAATTCAATCCATAATAGAACCCCTCACAATGTAAATAATACATTTCTAATAAATATAATATAATATGCCCATCACCACAATCCATCCACCCCCGACCCTTCTGCCATGGGCGGGGGGGGGGCAGAGGGGGTTAGTTCACACCCATCCTCCTGCTCTCACCAGCGAAGGGTTCATTTCGTATAGTACACAATACAACACAGCTTATCATAACATTACTAAATAAGCAAACAACCAACTACAATATAAAATATACAAATCAGTATAGCATATGCCAATACAACACCCTCCCCATTTAATCCCAATGTCAATCCGGCATCCTGATACCCCCTAACACTCTTTCCCATTCCCCATCCTGCTGTCATTGGGAGGGGACCATCCTCCTGCCCCTTTCCTCTCACCAAAGGGGCAGAGTCCTCTGCACTCCAATTTCCTTCCCACCAAATATGTATCACATCATTCCTCTCCCCCAACCCCAGTCGACAGGCCCAGACGAAGAGCCCAGACAAAGGGCACACCCCTTTGGACGTGCCCCATCAGCATGTGCCACCGGCGACCATCCGACACCCCGTGGTATTGTAGGGGCATCCCGGAAGCCGGCAGTCCCTGGCCCCGCCCTCTCCCAAACAGCGGAGGCGTTGGCATCCTGCCAGGTGAAAGCCTCGGCGCCCGCTGAAAACCAGGCTCTAGGGGAGGGAATAACAGGCACCTCCTGTCAAAGTCTTCACAGGGGGGAGGGGAGATGGCACCTGCCCACAACACTCACTCCCCCCAAGACAGAAGGAAGCTGGCCACTCACATCCTCTTCTCCCACTACCAGAGGGGGTCTCAAATGCCATCCATCCCTTGCCAAAATTCAGGGCGGGTGGTGCCCAAAGTTAGTCCCTGTGTCGAAGGCATGCCCCCCGCTTGCCATATCACCTCTGGCTCCGCTGTCACAGGAGCCAGCTCGGGTGTCTCTCCACTCCTCTCCGCTACTCCCACTCTGGGCTGGGACCGGGCTGCATGGTATTCTGTTTGAATTAACTTCCAAGCAGCTCTCCTCAATGCAGAAGCAGCTCCTTCTCCCAGCTAAGCTCAGCCCAGTCGTAAACATTCAGAGCTTCTGGTCACCTGAACATGCACCATTTAGCCCTTAGATAGCAGAGTTGAGCGATGAGAGGTAAAATTTGAAGTGGAGGAAGTCAGCGCAGTAGTGGGATTTGAGCCAAAGGTGTTCAGCAGCCTGGGTGCTGGAGCGGAGAGAGAAAATGGTGAGGGTTACAGGAGTGAGCTGGGTGGGAGGAGAGGGGGGCAAGGGAGTCGAGGGTGGAGGCGAGAGAGAAGTTGAAGGTGGAGATGGCAGAATCAGGGGAGAAGGAGGAGAAGACTGAGGGGAGAGGGCGGAGGCAAAGTCCTGGGGCACAATTGCCTTCAGATCGCGGAAGGGATGGGGAGATGGGGAAGAGGAGGGGGAGCAGTAGGAGAGGTCGTAGGAGGCAAGGAAATGGTCAGATATGAGATGCGGCTCGAAGGAGAGATCAGAGACAGAGCAGTTCCTGTAGAGAACACGAGATCAAGAGAGTGACCATCCGTGTGGGTGGGGGAGCTAGTCCAGAGGTGGAGATTAAAGGACAGGGCTAAGGAGAGGAAACAGGCGATGCAAGGCTGAGAGGGTGCATCAACATGAATACTGAAGTCGCCAAGGATGAGTGTGGGGATGCCATCAGAGAGGAATAGGGTGAGCCAGGACTCAAACTTGAGAAAAAGGAGGAGCGGGAGCTGGGGTGGTGGTGGTAGATAACCACAACACAGGCGTGGAGAGGGGAGTAGAGGCATACAGAGTAAGCCCCAAAGGAGGGGAAGGAAAGAGAGGGGGGAGAGGGAAGGGGTTGAGACTGGCAGGAAGAGGCGAGAAGGAGGCCTACGCCACCACCCCGGCCTTCAGCCCGTGTCTGGTGGGAGAAGGAGAGACTGCCGTAGGAGAGGGTGGCAGGGGTGACAAAGTCAGTGGGGGAGATCCAGGTTTCAGTAAGGGAGAAAAGGTGAGGGGAGCGAGAGAAGAAAAGATAATTAATATAGGGAGCTTTATTAGCGGAGGAGCCACAGTTCCAGAGGGAACAGGAGAATGGGAGTTGATCGGGGGGGGAGACAGGGAATGGGGATAAGATCCGGGGAAGGGAGGCGATGGGATTGGTGGGAGACGGGCCCTGGGGCAGGGGGCACGAAGTGGTGGGGGGGAGGAGGAGGAGGTGTGGGGACAGTGGAGAGAGATGACAAGCATAGTGGGAGGCAGGAGCAGAGGGGAAAGAAGCAGGGGGAGAAGCAAAAGGGGGAGAAGAGGGGAGAGGGGGTGAGAGATAAGGACAGGCATCTTGGTGGGTTGGTTACAGAGGGGGGGAGCTGGGATGGATCTTGTAGTTGTGCTGGTAGCCGCCTCTGCCCGCCAATGGCCCGCCAACGGCTCTTTGCCCTTTGGCGCTGCCCTCTGGACTGCTCAGCCTTATGGAGTTGTTAGGCAGTTTACCTTGGGGGGAGGGGACAGAGAGTCATCCAGCTGAAGCAGATTCCCAGCAGCATGCAGAGTTCAATCCCCCCCTGCACAGCTCCCTCCAGCCACCCTCCGGGCTGCTCAGCCTTATGGACTTGTTAGGCACAGAGGGACACAGAGTCATCCAGCTGAAGCAGATTCCCAGCAGCATGCAGAGTTCATGTGACATGTACCTTTGAAATACTTTTATAAACCACCTATCGAGGTTTTACTCTGTTTTGGATAGGGGTGGGACTCCAGGAGAATTATCTGTTACCGGTTTTATTGGTATCAGATTAATCTGATATCATATTTATCGGTATATCAGTTTTTTAACATTGCCAATTTTTTTGATCTTTAACATTGCGGCCATTGTTAAAATGGCCATAATATTAAAGATCTGAAAAATTTGCAATGTTAAAAAACCGATATACTGATACCGATATTATCGGCAGTATCGGATTAATCTGATATCAACAATTATTGGCATTATTGGATTAATCTGATACTGATAGTCCCATCCCTAGTTTTGGAGTTCTGTCCCATAGGGAATGCTTTTACTATGTTTTCATAAATATTTTAAATTATATTCTTATTATTAAGTATGTTTTTATCTTAATTTATTTAGCCATTTCAATCTCTCTGGGTATTTCCGTAGCTGTTTGTCCAGGTTTTGAACTTGCGTAAATATCTATCAATTATCAATTAGGAAAAGGATCCAATAAATTATTCCAAATCAATATTAAACTAAAACCTGGCAATAAGTGGAAAATTAAATACCTTGATGTCAAGGTATTTAATGCAGCATGTTCTCCGCGAACATCTATAAGCAGCCATAATGAGATCTCGCATTCTTGTAAGAGTCGCATTTAGTAGGTCTTAAAAGGGTGTGAGATCTCGCTGCATAAAAGGAGAATAGTGTGCTCACACATTACAAAACTCCAGCATTTATAACACCCAGTATTATCTCGAGCACTTATAATATAATTTTTATCATGTGTAAAAGTGACCCTAATATGGCCCAGAGAGAGCAACAGTGTCTTGCTAGTGGAGGAGGGGCGTGTGGAACATGACAAGGAGAAACGCCTGCCCGTCTGTCCAGTTCATCGCATGTATCCTGCAAGTGGCAGCTGTGTGGGGGCTCCACGGAGCGACCCTGGACTCCAGCGGGTTAATCTCTTGTCTGTTAACACCCAATAAGAGTTGAATCCTGGCAGCACTAAAGTTAATGAGAGTTTTGATACTGATTTAATTGTGCCAGGATGTCCGTCCCCCTGCAGTTGGGACTTATGATCCCTCTACTTGTCACCTCTAGACTGGATAAAAGTAAGGCTGCTTTCAGAAGTCACAACAGTAGACTAAAAATTAGTGCTGAAACTCAGTCCTCGGAAAACTTCAGAATTCACCGGGAATTCCATTCTCTGGTTCCAAATTTCCAATTTCCAAAGTTTTGGGTACCAAGGCCAGTCCCCGGAAAACTTTGTAAAACTTCAAAGCCTCAATCGATTGCTGGTGCAATTGTACACGTGGCTGGAGTGACCCAGACAGTTGACCCTAGCTTCTCTGAGCTAGGAAATGAAACTTAGTGCCATATTTGGTAGGAGGGGGGTATGGGACAGTTGAGTGATGGACAAACTACAGGACAGGTTTTGATTGGCTGGCAGTGGCAAAATAAAAATGGCTGTAGTGTCATTTTCCATTCTGTTTGACAAATTTAGCTGTGTGCTACACTGCTGATATGTAAGTAATCAGCTTGGGGAAGAGGGAGGGGTGCCTGGCCTGGCATGGTCTGTCCATAGGGGCAATGTTGGGGGATGGGGGTTAATTGTTTCCACCATGGCATGATTTATTTTTTAAAATAAGTGGGTGCCACACTGCTGCTGCCTGATGCTTGGCACCATGCAGGCCAGAGGGATCTCTGCCTTGCTTCACTTTCCCTTGCCTGGACTGTCCAAGTTACCAGTGCCATATCAATGCCATGCATTTTTTAAAAATAAGCAGGCACCACTGCTGCTTGCACTGCTCATCACCTGGGTGGCCAGAGATATCTGCCTAGCTCCACTTCCCCTTGCCTGGGATGTCCATATACTGTAGGCAACAGTGGGGGTTGCCACTAGTGCCTAATATACTTAAAAGTATAAAGTGGGTACTGCTGCTTGCACTGCTTGTTGGCAAGTTGGCACCATAGAGGCCAGAGAGGGATCACTTTAATTTTGCTGTGGTTTTTGTGGGCACTATGACTGTACTTTGTCTTTGGGTTCAACTTGTTTAGATGTGGCTGACCACTGAGCAGGGGCACAGGGGGAGATATATTTTCTTTGTGGTTAAAATAATATGGTGTGTAGGGAGGGGGCTTGCTTAACATAGATGGGCACTGGTCAGGCACAATGGAATTGTGAATGTCTGGTTTCTTTCTTGTGGGTGTTATAATTATGTCTGCTAGGCTGACTTTTTTGGCTTTGTGCACACAGTTGTTGCACATTTGTGGGTTTGTCTTCTTGACCGATTGCCCCACTCTTGCTAGCCTGCTTTTCTGGGCTTTAAAATCATGCTTGTTCGGCATGATTTTAAAGTGGGTGCACTCACTGCTGATGGTGGGCCATGCTGTGGGTACACTACTGATGTTTTTATTATTATTTATTTTATTTATTTTATTGCAGTTGCACTTTTGTGGGTTTATGTTTCTTCCTGAGCAATTTGTCCCACTCTTGCTAGCCTGCTTTTCTGCGCACTGCTTGGGAGGCACAATGATTATAAAGTGGGTCCACTGCTGGTGGGCCATGGTTGAGTACACTTCTGCTGGCTTTTTTTGGATTTCTGCACGCAGTTGTACTGTTTGGGTTTGTCTTCTTGAGTGATTGTCTCACTCTTGCCACCCTGCTTTTCTGGACACTGCTTGGCATAATGATTTTAAAGTGGGTGCACTTTAAAATCATTAAAGGAAGGCGTTCCGAGTTCTGGGGATTTCCAAGGTCCAGAGTTCCGAGTTCCGAATTACGGGTCCTCGGAAAAGTTCAGAAGTTTGGACGAGTACCTGGTCTGAGTACTAGGAACTTCAGAACTCGATTTGAGTACTCAGATGGCCTATTCGGTGCAGTTCTACTAAAAATTATGAGAAGCACCACATAGTTACTTATTCAGGGAACTTTTCTGACTTCTGTGTTCAACAAACAGTGACTATTGGCTGAAGTGAACACAGCTCCCTGCCTACAAGGTGGTATGATCAGGAAACTTCTTCAACAGATCCCCATGTGAATCCAACATGGTACATCATGCACAGTGTTTCAAACATCACCATAACTCTGTGAAAATAATCATATTGTTACAATAGGGTGTGTTCCATGTTTTGATTTTTCCCTCCTAGCCCTCTGTTGTGATATCTGGTATATTTTGATCTCCAGTTGGAGTCAGTAGTAAACTGCTCTCATCCATCTATATACATTCACAATTATTTTTTCTTTGCTGGGTTTACTTCATCTGAAGCATCTAGCATTGGCCAGGGTTGAAAGATATCAGGCAAGATGAGTTATTATACTAATAATAATTAATTAATTTATGAAGTCATAACCAAAGGTCACAGGGGGTGGTTGGGTGGTTCACCACCGCAGGGAATCCACTGTGGTGAATTGGAACCGCGTAACGTCTGAAATCACCCAAAGGATCAAGAGCTGTTTCATTTGAATTCGAAACCACATGAGACACTTTAAGAACACTCCTTAATACTTAGTGGGAGGGTTGCAGGTGAACATGAGCAGATGCAGCATCTGAGACACTATTGGGTTCCCCCATGCTAAACCTCATGATAAAATTTGACACTGTGCCTTATTAAGGTGTCTAATTCATGCTTATTCCTACTAAAATGGAACAAAATGTGTATCATTCCTATAGCTAAAAAGCAAGAGGCTTTGCAGATAGCAGTCATTGTTTTCTCCTGTGCAGAGTCACAGTATGGATACAAGGAAGGCCAATATGACTGAGTGAAAATAGGAAAGTGGTCTCTTCAGTCTTTGATTTAATACCATAATATTTATAACTTTTCATTTCCTGATGAAACTTCACATTTATTATTAAATTATGATTAATCCGTGTGAATTTTAAAATGCATTTTGTAATTATGTCAGGCATCTATGCCCGTAGTCCTGTAGTTGGAGGTAGTGCTTGCCTTTTAAAAAGTATAATGCAATATAAATACAATTGTGTGCTGTTTTGTTTTTAAAAAAAATTGTTTTACTGAATTGTTTTTTATTAAATTGTACGTCGCCCCGAGATGCCGTAGGCATATGGGGCGACTAAGAAATGCTTAAAATAAATAAAAATAAATAAATAAAGGAATAGGGAATCCACAAACACTGAAAAACTGAGCTAAAGGTAAGGGAATAGAGATGCGGGCATGCATGTAAAGGTAGGGGACATATCCGTGGCACAAAACCATTATCTGAACCCTCCTTTTCATGAGTGCACCCTTTAATTTTTCTCTCAACTACAAAATAGTGTACATAAATAGAATACACTTTATAAAGCATATATTATATCCTTAATAATGAGTGTCTGGTAGCAGAATGCTTTCCTTTTGTTCTCTGGTATACACTGAACTCGCCCCTTGGGCTACCTCATTTCTGCACCAATGGCTTGCTTCTGCTCCTAACCCCCTGCCAGGTCAGAGAGTAAAGCCACATGAGCCAGGGAGAGCTTGATCCCCTGCCTGCCACAGGCTGGGCAATTGCAGCCACCACACTTGGATGGTGGGGAGAGCAGGACACAATCTGCCCCTCTGCAGCAATCACCAGCCCCTTCATGCCCCTAGGTGGGCTGAGGAGCTGGCCACATGGGGCTGGATGCCTGGACTCCTGCTGAACAGTAGGGGTAAGCCTGCTGCCGCTAGGCAACTGTTGGGGGTCGGGGGAAGCGTGCCTTCCAGGCCCGCCTTCCTAGTGATCAGTTGTTAGACAGCCATGAAGACAGTGCACACTCTTCCCAGACTTCTCTCCCCCATGAACAGCTGTTAGGCTGAAATTTAATTCATTTCATTAAACAAAATTTAACATGGACAAGTGCAAAATGATGCACATAGGGAAAATAATCCAAACTATATGCACACAATGCTGGCTTCTAAATTAGGCGTTACCAATCAGAAAAAGAACCTGGGAGTCATTGGCCGTAATCCCATGGTCTGTGGATCCCCGTGCACAAGTCGCGGCGGTTTGCATGCGGTTTGCGCATGTCACAATGAGTCGCCAATGTGGATGTACATGGATCTTGTGCAGCTACTTCTGCATGTGGCTCTGCACAGGATCCGCAGATCATGGGATCGGGGCCACTGTGGCAGTATATTGAAATCCTCAGCCCAGTGTGCAAAGGCCATCAAAAAAGCAAACAGAATGTTAGGAATTATTCATAAGGGTATGGCGAATAAAACTGAAAAAAATCATAATGCCTCTATATAAATCTATGGTATGACCACATCTTGAGTGTTGTGTGCAGTTCCGGTCACCCTATTTCAAAAAACATATAGTATAAGTAGAAAAGGTATAGAGAAGTGCAACAAAAATGATAAAGGGTATGGAAGAAGCTCCTCTATGAAGAGAGGCTAGATAGGTTACGGCTTTTCAGCTTGGAGAAGCGACAACTGAGAGGTGGTATGATAAAAGTTTATAAAATCATGAGTGGCATAGAATGAATAAATAGGGACATTATTTACCCTCTCAAATAGTAATAGAACTAGGGGACACCCCATGGAACTAACAAGTAGCAGATTTAAAACAAACAGATGAAATTATTTTTTTTACTCAACGCACACTTAACTTGTGGAATTTGTTGCCAGGAGATGTGATCAAGGCTAGTAGTATAGCTGGGTTTAAAAAATAATTGGACAAGTTTCCTGGAGGATAGGTTCATTAGCAGCTATTAGCTGGGTAGATTTGAGGGATCATAACCTCTTACTATCCACAGCTGGGAGTGAACAACAGGGAACAGATTGTCTCATTGTGACCTGTTGGGTGCCCCAGCAACCGAGATTGGTCACTGTTGGAGACAGGTGCTGGGCTCAATGGATCATTGGTTTGACTCAGTATGGCACTACTTATGTTCTATGTTTTTATATTCTTAATAGATCACTTGTTAACATTGCCCAGAGTGGGATAAGACTACCAAAAGTGGGATAACATCTTGTGTGGTTGGCTTCATCCAGATACTCTTAAAGCAGAGAGAGCTCTTGCATTGTGATAGATTCTGTGCTCACAAAAAACTGCCCCCCCAGTCTAACGGACCTGTAACAATACAACCTATGGTACTACAACAACATCTTAAGCTTAGAAATCTGATACAATGGGTCAATGGCTGCTCTGGAAAGATTAGCATAGATACCACTGGAAAGACTACCACTATATGAATCTATGGTGCAACCACACCTTGAATATTGTGTGCAGTTCTGGTCGTCCCATCTCAAAAAAGACATAGTAGAAACAGAAGAGGCACAGAGAAGGGCAACAAAAATGATAAATGGCTTGGAACGGCTTCCCTTTGAAGAGAGGCTGTTCAGCTTGGAGTAGAGACAACTGACAGGGGATATGAGAGAAGTTTATAAAATCATGAGTGGTGTGGAACACATTAATAGGGAACGGTAATTTACCCTCTCAAATAGTGCTAGACTAAGGAACACTCGTGAAATTAATGGGTAGCAGGGTTTATTTAAAACAAATAAAGCATTTTTTTCACCCAATGCATATTTACGTTGTGGAATTTGTTGCCAGAAGATGTGGTCAAGGCCAGTAGTATAACTGGGTTTAAGAAAGGGTTGGACAAGTTTCTGGAGAATAGATCCATTAGCAGCTATTAGCCAGGTAGGTTTGGAGAATGTAACCTCTTACTGTCTAAAGCTGGGAGTGAACAACAGGGAATGGATTTCTCCATAGTGACCTGTTGGGTACTTCTACAGGCGACCAAGATTGGCCACTGTCAGAGACGGGACTGGGTTCGATGGACCATTGGTTGACCCAGTACGGCACATCTTATGTTCTTAAAAGGAGGAAAGAATTGCACAAGCTTGACGGCACCTGGTCTTTAATTGTAGAACTGTTTGATTGAGGATATTATTGTGTTCTGGTGAAGTCTGAAGAAAGAACTCTTTCATGCGCTTGGTCAAACAGCAGTGAACAGACCAGAACAGATTTTCTGGTGTGTTGTATTATTCCTTCTGCTTGAGAGGGTATGCTTTTTGTGTCCCTTTTCCTTTGTTATTCATGGATTTTCTCTCTTTTCTAATTGTTCTGGTTCCTTTTCCAAGTTGTTCTCATACGGTAAACAAATAGTGATGACTGTAATATGATGACAATTATTTATATTGTACTGCTGCATTTTAATTGCAACAGCTGTAGTCTTTGTTTGTTTTCCTACATACATGGAAAACATTTGATTTAATAAGAAAGTTGGCTTGGTTTTTACTTTATGTTCTTGCACACAGATATTTACCAACCTCCCAGTGAATCTTCTCCATGGAAGGACAGCTGCATCAACTACATAGTTCTGGCAAAAATAAGCTCCAACTATGTGACTGGGCATGCCAATGTTAGGAGTTTTCAAATGTGGATAGAGTCTCGTTTACAATCAAACAGGGAATGATAATGCTGCCAGCTTGTCACTTTTCATATCCCCCCAAAATGTCTTCTCAATCTTTGCTTTTATAGTGCCATTGCACACTCTTGGGTAATGGCAATCAAGAGTCGTAATCAAGACTTTCACATATCAAGAAGAATAAAACATAATGCAGTGCTTAAATCATACAACTGCTTGTTCAGAAGGTCTCAAACAGTTGCTCTAGGATGCTGAAGTCTTCACAGAGGATTTTACAAAACAGACATCACTTAAGCTAAAGAAGCATCACTCACTCACTATCCTATCAGACAGGCCCATGAGAACTCAGAAATGGAGTGCTCAGCTTTCCCGTGTGTATTAAGGGGGGAGGGGGGGATCAAGCTTGAGAAAGAAATGCATATTTTATGTTGAAACTATTGGCAATATGTTCGCACCTCAGTGGAGAGTTTCCAATCAGATCTCATTCTAAAGCACTGATTCACTGTTCACTCTCTCAGTTTCAAAGGTCAGCAACAGGTCAAGCTATTTTTGATGTTGTCAGGGAATTGTCACAGCATTATAAGGGTAGATGAGAGAAGTACTGTTGTACAGGCAGAAATTCAGATGAGGAACTGTGAAAAATTTGAATAAAAATGTAAATTACCCAGACTCCATTTATTTTCTTTCATTCTTTTTCAGTGTAAGTCATATTCATTCATTTGTATTCATCTGGTTAAAGCAAGTTTAATTAGTCCTCCTGAAATAATTTCTGGCTATGTAATTTATACAGGACTTTGCCTTTAAATTCCCTGTATTATTGTTGCCACTGACATAATTAGTCCTATATTTATTGGACTGTTGACATGAAGTAGATTAGGATGAGGGAATGGAATGACAATTTTAGAGGCAGTTTCTTCTGAGGGATGCTGGGACGGTGACCAACCAAGCACGCTGATACACCTGCAAGCACTGCTGCTGTTGATTTCAGTGCTGCTTTTGAAAATTGGACTACTGTAACACATTCTACATGGAGCTACCCTTGGAGATGGTTCGGAGACTTCAGCTTGAGCAGAATGCGGCGTCTTGCCTCCTTGCAGGGATGGGTTACTGTGAGCATATAACAGCTGCCTGTAGTGTTCTGGGCTAGATTCAAGGTGTTGGCTGTTACCTATAAAGCCCTATACGGTCTGGGTCCCACTTACCTGCAGGACCCCCTCGTCCCCAATCTGCTGGGAGATCCCTCCTCGAGAGCCCCTGAGCTTATCAGGTGGTAACAATGGAGAGGGCATTATCGGTGGCCATTCCAAGGCGGTAGAACTCTCTCCCTTTGGGGGTCCGCTCATTCCCGGACCTTCCCTTCTTTTGCAGAAAGGGTATTTCCTGGCTGTTTCACCAGGAGTTTGGTGAGGGGGAAGGGTAGTGGATGGGGTGAATGGCTTTTATCCTTGAGACTGTTTTGTTTAAATGTAGTTGAATTTTATATTGTGGTTTTATGGTTTTTATTAATTTTAAATTGTAAGCCACCACGAGCTGCCAATGGCAGGGTGGGATGGAATAACACATATTGAAATAAATAAATAAATAAATAAAATAAATCTTGGCACACCAAAGCTGAGGAGCATGTGCAGAAGCGCTCAGTGCCTTTCAGCAATGTGTGCTTTTGGGTATGTGTGGAAAGCCTCCTCCCTCGCATCAGTGCTAGAAGAGCATCACTGAAATAGGCATCACATGGCAGCGTCTGCCCCTCCTTTGCATCAGTGCAGCGGGAAAAATTGGTAGTGGCAGCTTCAGGCTGAAGCCACCACCCCCAATTTCAGTTCTGCTCCTGCAACACTGATGCGAGGGAGGGGCCTTTCCACACATGCGCAAAAGCACACAACACTGTAAGGCACAGTGCACTTCTGTGCATGCTCCTCAACTGAGGCATGCCAAGATCTGAAACAGCTGAGGCATGCCTCAGCTGAGAAGAATGCGCAAAAACGCACAGTGCTTTTCAGTGCCTTTGCACCTGTGCAGACCAGCCATAGCTGATTGACTTGGAGCTGGGCAGAGGCAGAGAGATCAAGGGGAGAGGGAGGGAGGGAGGTGAGAACATGTGGGAGGAGTCAGGCTGGGGTTGGGCTAGCTGCAAGGTATGTGTGACCAGCTCTGGTTGAGTGGAGGGGAGGGGAGATGGAGGGAGCATCAGAGATAGGGATGGGTGAACAGAACCGAGTTCAGAAATTCGGTTCGGTTCAGTTCGGAAATTCAGTTTGGTTCAGAAGTTCGGTTTGGTCGACCGAACTATTCGAGTTTGATCCGAACCCCGAACTTCCAAACAAAGTTCGGAAATTCAAACCCCATTGAACTAAATGGAATATTATCTTTTAGGGATGGGTGAACAGAGCCGAGTTCGGAAATTTGGTTCTGTTCGAAAATCGAGTTCAGTTCGGAGGTTCGGTTCGGTCAACCGAACTCCGAACTTCCGAACCGCGTTCGCCCATCCTTAATTAGAGAGGGGCCAGGGCAGCTGCCTCTTGAGGTCCCCTCACCTTGCTTTTGATGTGCTGATGTCCTGAGAGCATCCAGGAGAAATGCCTGTGAAGCACCAGCACACTAAAAGCAAGGGGAGGAGTTGAAGGAGGGGTCAGGGAACAAAGGCTTCGGCTTCTATGGAGGAATCCAGCCAATTAGGGTAGCTTTAGTGTGCCTTTTCCAGGTTCCCTAAAACCAATCAGAGCCCTGAGGAGTAGGGCTGTAGCGGAATATCGCAGCGGTAGCTATTTCCGGCGGAAACAGTGTTTCCTCAATTAGTGGAACGGCATGGCAGAGGCTTTCATTCCGCTAGTTTCATTCCACGGTTCCGCTTATTTAATTCCGCTACTTAGTGGAATTGTGGAAACATGACATTTTCGCTACTTCCGCAATTCCGCAAGCGCCACAAAATAGCGGAATAGCGGTTTTCCGCAATTTCCGCAATTTTTCCGCAATTTTTCCGCAATTTCGCGATTTGCAGAATACCGGCGGAATTAGCGGAATGTCTGCAGAAAAGTCGCGGTGTGGCGTGGGCAATTCCGAAATGGCGGAACGGAATCGCGGCGCGGTAACAGCTGCTGCCGCATCAGCCCTACTGAGGAGCATTCTCTTCCTCTCCCTTCTTTAGGACAGGAAGGAGGGGAGGGAGTGGATCTAGCATGGAGCAGCATGGAACTGATCTGGGCCAGTTCAGAGGCTCGTGCAGTGGAGAGTGGACTGGATTTCTCTACTTTGGGGAGTAATTACTTTAAATTATTCTTTTAATTCATTCATTCTATCTATCTATCTATCTATCTATCTATCTATCTATCTATCTAATTAAAAGTAAAAATAATATATATGGTTTGGTTATTTTCTGCATTGACTGAATATATTTTTGGATATTTTATATTTTTTGAAATTTTTATATTTTGCTTTGTTTTTTAAAATAAAAATAATTGTTTGTATTTACTTTGGATATTTGCCTTAGATAACTTGTGCATTGACTGATTACAGGAGGGAAAAAAATGTAAACAGAATTTAAAAGTTTTTCCAAAAGCTTTACTAGCAGACTTCTTCAATTTAATATTATAGCAGCACTGTGAACACTTCAAAATACTTGCTTTCCATGTGTGACCTTATATTGTCTTATAGTGATGCTCTTTTATGATAACTCCTTTGAATTTATTTTGTCTGTCTTACTGAGTGTTCTGATGCTTGAGAAACTTTTTGTTAAACTTTGAATGTTTAAATAGGTTGGGATATTTTGGTGGGCTCATATAGTGGAAAAAATAGTAGACAGAATACAGACAGAGGCTGGCTTCAGACGCTACAAGGGAGGAATGGGAACTTTCACAATTGCTTCTGAGGCTCTCTAATTGCGAGGATTAGCAACTGTCAGAATGCACTAATCCCCTCTTAGTGTGCGAGAACACCTACGCTTGTAAAGGTTACATTTGGGGACCCAGTCATGTGTGGGTGTTCTTTAGCTCGAAAAGGTGATTAGTGCATTCTGACAGGCACTACTCACAATTAGAAAGCTGTAGCAGTGATTGCAAAAGTTTCTGCCCTCTCCTCTAGCATCTGAAAGCAGCCATAATTACAGACATCTTGTATTCAATCTTTCTGCTGCATCATGAACACTTCAAAAATGCTTGCTTTGCAGTTTGCACAGTCTTATATGGTTTTAGTGTTTTTGAAAGGAGAAAACCATGTTAGCCCCTTTGAATTTTGTCCCCCACTATACACACTGGGAATTTGGGATCTTTAGGATTTTTCCATGTATTTTTTCTCTCTTGTTCATTGGTCTGGGAACTTGTAGGAAGGATACTGAATGTGCTATATCAGAGGTGGGGAACCAGGGGCCAATTGAAAAATTAGTACAAGCTCAAGAGTCGCATAAAAGCTAGAGGAAGAGGTGCCTTCAGAGTGCACGCAGGAAGGGGAGGGTCCAGATCATGGATCTGTGTCCTGGATCGGTCTCCTATTCTTGAGTGCATGCCCTCATCTCTGCTCACTTACCCTGAACTGAGATTTTCAGTTCTTTAAGGTAGGAACTGGACATAGGGGTCAGATCCAGGAACTGGAATGGAGACAAATAAAAACTTACTACAGGCCACATTTAGTCCTCGGGGCTAAGGTTCTCCAACCCTGTGTAAAAGAAGAGGAGCAGGGGGAGGGGCTGGACTGAGGTGAGGGATTAGAAATGCAGCAACATCAGTGTGGCTTAGTAGCTAGGTTTTTGGTCTACTGTACTGTTTGCTAACCCTCTTCTCATCATACCGTCCTCTCCCCCAACTGAAACTGCAGCTGAGGTGGGGGTGGGAATGAGGGAACTGTTTGGGTTACTTCAGACATACTAAGACTGAAATTCACACAAAAGTTTTCCCCACATTTAGGGTGAATTCTTTGGTGTGTACTGAGGGCTGAGCTCACCCTATAGCATTTCCCAGCCAGGGCACATGTACTGGTTCTCACCTGTATGTTAGGATTTCTCTCTTGAGTGGCTTTTTCTTTTTAAAATAGCAAACTTTAAAAGTGAAATAAATCACACAAACATATAAATGTACCCTTATTTAAAACAGACTTTAAACCTTAATCTGATATTTTTTTGTTTGTTTTAGCACCTGTTCTACAGAAGCAAAACATGTTTTTTCCTTTTTGATTTTTTCATACAGAGTTTTCATTTTTCTCAGTATTGCATGCACCCACTATTCTGTAATTTTTCATTTTGTATTTGCTGTGTTTTTCATTCATTGTGTGTTCTACTCCATTGACCAAGTAAGTGTGAAATTTTAATGCTGGTCCCACCTCCTGCTGGCCCCTCCCACCACCCCAGCAATTTAAAAGTCCACCATTTGCCTCTAGAGAAATAGCTCATTTTCAATTTTACCACTTAAAATGAATACATGAATTGGGATTAAGCGGCAGTGTAGCTTGAGGCTTAATCCTGGAGAGTGTGTTGAACTGGTCCTGATTTAGTGAAAAACATAATCATGTTCATAATCTGGTCACCCCATCTCAAAAAAGATATAGTAGAAATAGAAAAGGTACAGAAAAGGGCAACAAAAATGCTAACGGGTATGGAACAGGTTCCCTATCGAGAGAGGCTAGATAGGTTAGGACTCTTCAGCTTGGAGAAGAGATGACTGAGAGGGATATGAAAGAAGTTTATAAAATCATGAGTGGTGTAAATATGGAATTATTATTTACCCTCTCAAATAGTACTAGAACTAGGGGACACCCTGTGAAACTAACAAGTAGCAGATTTAAAACAAATAAAATTTGTTACCAGAAGATTTGGTCAAGGCCAGTAGTATATGTGGGTTTTTAAAAGGACTGGACAAATTTCTGGAGGCTATGTCCATTAGCAGCTATTAGCTGGGTAGGTTTGGGGGAATGTAATCTCTTACTGTTGGGAGCTGGGAGTGAACAACTAACAGGTCACCCCATTGTGACCTGGGTACTTCTTCCAAGCAACTGAGATTGGCCACTGTTGGAGACAGATACTGGGCTCAATGGCAATTGGTCTGACTCATTATGGCACCATTTATGTTCTTATATTCCTAACAGCAGTAGGAAATGGCCAATGTCCTATTAAACATAAACAAAATCACTGTCTACTTTTCCCACACAGAATTGCAAACTTTTGATGTTTGTTCTGTTGAAGACAATGGGAATGAACTGCTAAGGTGTTGATGCCATCTGTACTCCAAATGTCCTGCATCGACTAGGTCCTCTCTACTGGGTCATTTCCATTGGCTTTCAAACACGCCACTGTCTCCCCTATCCTTAAGAAGGCCACTTAACCCCTCTGACTCTTCCTGCTCTTGTCCCATTTCACTCCTACCCTTCACTTCCAAGCTCCTGGAGCGAGTTGTCTAAATGTGCTGTCTTGATTTCTTCTCTTCTCATTCCTCCCTTGACTCCCTTCAACTGGGCTTCCGCCCTCTCCAATTGACTGAGACTTCCCTCTCCAAAATCACCAATTACCTTTTCTTAGCGAAGTCTAAGGGTCTCTGCTCCATTCTTGCCCTCCTTGTTCTCTTTGCTGCCTTTGACACTGTCAAGCATGGACTCCTCATCAATTTTCTATGCTCCCTTGGTTTCTCTCGAACCACTCCTTCAATGTTTCTCTCCATGGTACCTCCTCTATGTCACTTCCCTTCTCTGTGAGAGTTCCCCAAGGCTTAGTCCTGGGCTCTCTTCTCTTCTCCCTTTACACTCTTTCCCTGGGTAAACTAATTGAATACAAGGCTAGGAGGGACCATTGATTGTTCCATGATGGAACATTCCCAGGGTGTGTGTGAAGCTTTTCACAAAATGGTAATTTCTCTACCTGTCCATACCAAAAAGAGCTCTGCATGTGCAAGTCTAGCACTTGCCAAATGAAGATTATACCAGTAGTCATTAAGGGTGTGAATGCATAGAAGACAGGCTGATCATTGGGAGGATACTGCGCAGAGGACCAGCATAAAGTCTATGAACCTGGTGAAACTGACTTTTCACAAGAACTGTCAAGACACAAGATACATAGGGAGAAAGATAAAGAGCAATTTAACTTTCTGTAATTATTTTCAGTTTTAACTCTTAATTTTTTAAAACTTACAGTTCTTCTAAGTTTCAGGGAACAAAACTGATCATGTTTCTTTAAGGTTTTAATCATTCCAAATTGTGTGGAGTGTATTGTCCTCTTGCAGAAAGCCTATGACTTTCAGTAACCCACTAATGAAAGTTCCTTTTACTCTTCAAGGTAAGAATATACCCTGCAGGATTACATCTAATTTTCTTGTACCTACTTTGTCTTTTTCCTTAATTAACTACTTAGTAATTAGATGTCAATGACGATGGAATATTTAAGATATAAAATAATCAGAAATACAGTAGGTTTAAGATATAAATTAATCTTTGAGTAGCAGAAGAGAACACTGAAATGGCAAAAACAATGTATTTAATACTTCTAGTCCTCTCAGTAATTAGAATCATCATATCACATTTGTACCCAATATTACCTATGCAAAGAACAGAATTATTACCTTGCATTTGAGATGAGCTGGAAAATCAAACTGTCGGGTTTTATAGTCTTAAATAGGAACTTTCCAACTTCTATTTTGATAATAGGAAATCTTTAACCTAGGAAGTGTCAGACTGATTGTTTCCTTTCCAGATATTACCCTAGTGAGGTTTCCCCAGTTCACTTCTAACCTTACTGTCAACTCACTTTAATAGAATCTTATCAAACAAACTCCATGCTCTTCTGCCAAGCATGTGATCTTTCTTCAGTTTCCTGAAATGAAAACACTGAAATCCTCCCAGTGTTGTTCAGCGGGCTTCTGCCTTCCAGAACGACATGAGATCAAAACTTACCATTTCCCCTCCTTTCAGATAGGAATTAATGGAAGGAAAGTTACCAAGTTTAGTGAGCAAAATATAGCTGCTGTTCACTTTTTGACACTTATTATTTTGGACTCTTATTGGCATAAACTTCAGATCTGAGCACGATATTTTAAGTTGCTCTAGATATGTGGCCCTAAATCTTTTAGCAGGTCAAGCTTATCAGAGATTTTTCATTTATAAAGTTCCTAAGAGTTTAGCTAGACCATTTGTGCATTTCCACAATCCCATTTCAAGGCAAATGATACTAGGTCACAAACTCTCCACTCCTGCACTCTCCTCCACCATCCAGTCTTGTATCACTTACTGTCTTTCTGAAATCACTGCTTGGATGTCTCTCTGCCAACTCCAACTTAATATGGTGAAGATCAAACTCCTCAATCTGCACAAAAAAATCCCCCTCCTACTTCCCTTTCAATTTCCATTGAGGGTGTCACCATCCAGCCTGTCCCTCAAGCATGTAGTCTGGCATTCATCTTTGACTCCTCCCTCTCCTTTACACCTCAGACCCAGGCTATTGCCAAATCCTATCGCTTTGCCCTGTATAATATTGCTAAAATCTGGCCCTGTCTTACTGTTGCCACCATAAAAAAACCTAGTACATGCTCTAGTCATCTCTTGCCTTGACTACTGTAACTTCCTCCTTACTGGTCTCCCCTGTTTTGATCTCACCCTCCTCATCTACATCCAACGCTCTGCTGCCAAAGTCATCCACCTTGACCATCGTTTTGACCAAGTTCAACCCCTCCGCTGCACACTACATTGGCTCTCTCTATGTGAACGCATTCAGCATAAGCTCCTGGTCTTCACCTTCAAAGCGCTTCATGGACTTATTCCCCCACATCTCTCTGCTTTTGTATCCCACCACACTTCTGCCCAAGAGCTTTGCTTGTCCTCTGCCCCCACCCGTGCCTGCGCACAACTCCCTTGATCTGACCTCTAAATATCTTCGCCTGTTCTGTCTTGCTGCCCCACATGCCTGGAAATCTCTCTCTGGATAAATTAATTCTACTCCCTCCCAACTTTCAAATCCCTCTTGAAAGCTACCTCTTCCATCAAGCTTTCCCTAGCTTGTCATGAGTGAAATTGCATCCTCTTCCGCCTCACTCTGGTCACTTTGCGCTTGACAAAAATGGGTTCTTTTAAGTGCTTGTGATAATACTGGGTGTTATAAATGCTGGAGTTTTGTAATGTGTGAACACACTAATTCACTTTCATGCAGCAAGATTTTTCAGCCTTGTAAGACCCACCAGATGCGACTCCACAGTTTCCTTGTAGTTATAGAAAGGTCCCTACTCCAAGGGGTTTCGAATCTAAGAGAGACAAGGGAGAGGGAAACAAGGGACTTGTCTCCCTTGTCTGTCTTAGATTGGTAGCCCCTTGGGGTAGGAACCTGTCTAACTATTGATTTTTCAATGCCAGGTACACTGCTTGCGCTATATAAATATTATTATTAATAATAATTATTAATAATAATAAGATTGTTATGACAAATGTTAATATACATGGCCCTGTGTACTCTGCATTGCTCCCATGGCAGAAATACATTCAAGCACTGTATGATTGTATACAAATAACTAGTTCTGAAACAGGAAGGCATCGCATTCTCATGAGAAACCTGACAAGATCTCATTCATTCCCGCCAAAGTTTGTGAGAATCTCATGAGATTATCAAAAATGCACTGTGCATGCATAAAATGGAGGCTGTGGCCATTTCTACACATGTGTGGCCTCCGGTGACCATTTTGTGCATGCAGAGAGTGCCTTGGGGATGGTGCTGGCGAGGGTAGTGAACGCGTCCCTTCGGCAGGGGAGATTGTCACCAAGTCTCAAGGAGGCTGTGGTGCGCCCCCTGCTGAAGAAGCCATCTTTGGATGTGGATGCACTCACCAGCTGTACCAACCTGTCTCTAATCTTCCCTTTTTAGGGAAGGTTATTGAACAGGCAGTGGCACTGCAGCTCCAGGCGCATTTGGACAGCATCGGTTTCCTTGACCCTTTTCAATCCGGGTTCCACCCAGGCTACGGTACTGAGATGGCGTTGGTGGCCTTGGTGGATGATCTCTGCCAGGAGATGGACTCAGGATGCTCGACCTTTGTGATCCTGCTAGATCTCTCGGTCGCTTTTGATACCGTGGACCATGGGCTGCTGTTGAGAAGGCTATGAGACTTGGGAGGTCTGGACGGAACTGTCTTTGGATGGTTCCGCTTATTCCTCTCGGGTAGAAGCCAGCGGGTGGTGAAACATCTAGCCCCCGGGCTTTGACTTGCGGCATTCCGCATGGTTCCATTCTGTCCCCACTGTTGTTCAATGTGTATATGCAGCCCCTGGGGGAGATCATGAGAGGGTTCGGGTGCGATGTCACCAATATGCTGATGATATTCAGCTGTACCTCTCATTTTCAACTGACCCAGGTCCTGCTGTCTCGTTACTTTCCAAATGCTTGGAGGCCATGGTGGGTTGGATGCGGCAGAGCAGACTGAAGCTCAATCCCGATAAGATGGAGGTGATGGTGGTGGGAAGGGTGGGGGAGGTGCTGGCCCCCCTGATAGG
>QEPC01004630.1:1295686-1305712 GCA_003113815.1 Sphenodon punctatus | reverse complement strand
TAGTCACTGTTCCTGAACAGCAGGCGTTGAGTAGGATTATTAGATTGCTTTAAGTTTCATTTCAGTTTTGTACTGAAATGAAACTTAAACCTTAAACTGAAACCTTGTGTTTGTGATTCCCCATCCCATATAGAGAGAGATAGAGAGATATAGATATAGAGAGATAGATAGATAGGTTGGGATAGTAGACAGTTGTAGGAGCTAGCTTAGTGATAGAGATAGCGTTAGTGATTTAGTTTTAGTGCTTGTAGGAGTAGGCCTCTGTACTTATTAGATAATCCATTTAGTTCAGAGCATTTAGAATAGTTAATAGCAGTTAGATTTAGTGTAGATAGATATATAAAATATTAGATAAAAAAATAATTTAAAAACCCCCTATAAAAACAAAAAAACTAAATAAAAACCAAAAGAAAACCAAATAAAACCCAATAAAAAACCAAAAAACCATATTTAAACAAAAAAACACCACCCATAGCATTTCCAGAACGGCCGAACAGAACGGCAGAATGGCAGAACTGAACGGCCGAACAGAATGGCAGAACCTGAACCCAGCGAACTAACCGAACTGCCGAACCGAACGGACAAACCAAACACAGCCGAACCGAATGGACAAACCGAACGGACGAACCGAACGCAGCCGAACTGAATGGCCAAACCCGAACCGCGATCTGTTCACCCATCCCTAGTCCTTGGCCTTTTCCCAAGGACACATTATGTGGCAGTTAGCTGCCCTCCCTGCCCCATGGCGGGTGGGCACATCTGGCGGCGAGACGATCATGTGGTAAAGCTGCCTGGAGTGGGATAAGGCTGCCCAGGGCATAGTAGGCATCTTGTGTGGCTGCATCCTGTGTGTCACTTGCTACTGCTTTGCTTGGTTCTCTGCTCACACGGGCATTTCAGAAATACACCATGCTACCTATATCCCAACATCATGTCTGATCACTAGGTATGACGAATTTTCACCTTTAACCTCTAGAGCTCCACACAATAGGAGATGGTCAAAATTGAATTATTCAATTAAGTATCAGATTGGTAATGAAGAAGACAGACCTGCCAAACTTGCTGTTCTAACTAGACAACTTTTCATCTCCATGGATGAGAAATGTTCTTTTAAGACAGATATGAGAGGACACAAGGATACTGACTGCTTATAAAACCTTTTTGAATGACAGTGGACTATGAGAAGTAGAAAACTGAGATTTTAGTCCTGCTGTAAGATCATAACCCTGAGGATATATTCTTATAATGCCTCTTAGAAGAATGAATTGTGACTTTGATGAGGAAAAGAGAGAGAAATTAAATTTAGTAAGGTATGTGAGAAACCTCCAAGGAAGCAAGTATAACTCAAATTATTCAACTGGAGTATGCATATTCCCAAGGCATCTAAATGTTGAATAGCCTTAAAGAGCATCTTGCAGCCCATGGGATATTAGGGAAAAAAAACTAAACCTCAACACCAATAATTGCATTTCAACATGAAAATCCATATTTAAATAACACAAATGATAAGAGTAAAACAGACATACAAAAGTAAAGAAGGTTGTTAAGGCAAAGACACAATGGGATGAAAAAGAAATAAATAATGCATTAGAAGTCAAGTGAAATAAAGCATATAGCAGCTCACATGTACATGCAATTATTTTCATAAAAACGTTACACACCCCATGCAACTAGAAACTGAAGAATTTGAATATCCAATATCACATTTATAATTCAGGTGCCTTTGAGGTTTTGCTGCTGGGGCTTTTATTAGCGATAAAGGATTCTTCACAGGACTGGATCTGAGCAGTAAAGAAAGGATCTACCTTGCAGATGGGAGAAGAATCAACGCAGAAGGAATTGGACAAGGATTCCTGTACTGCAACCAGTCACGGGGAGGCACACTGACCATACCCATGAAAGATGCGCTGTATGTGCCCAACTTAGAAGGGGGATTCCTGTCCATAAGGAGCCTGGCAGCAAGGGGGCTCACCATCCATTTCCAGGGAGACAAATGCACAATTCAAAGTGGAACAAAAGTACTGTCCAGAGCCACTGCAGATGAGCACCTGTACCGTCTGAGCACAGCGAAAGAACAGGCGAAGCTCACTGTACACAAACCACATGATGACTGCATTCACCTGTGGTATAGATGCATGGGACATAGACACCCAGACAGCATTAAGGAAATGCACAGACAGCAGTTGACCAAAGACCTTAAGGTATCAGCATGTCCCGTGATCATGAAATGCGACTGTTGCATCAAAGCCAAAGCCACAAGGGCTATGCTTCCTAAGAAGAGTCAGAATAGAGCCACGAAACAGCTTGATCTTGTACACAGCGACATCTGCAACACAATGAAGGTTCTCATGCCAGGAGGCAACTGGTATATGGTAACTTTCATTGACGACTATTCAAGGTACATGATCACGTATGTCATGAAGAGTAAAGATGAAGTATTCGACAAACTTCAGGACTATGTGACCATGACGAGCAACAAGTTCCAGCGCAGACCAAAGACACTGTGGACTGACAATGGAGGTGAGTTCACAGGAAAAGAAGTAGAGGACTTCCTGAGACTCCATGGAATTGAGCACCAAAAGACAGTGCCATATACACCCAAGCAGAATGGAACAGCTGAAAGGAAAAACAGAATGCTAAACAAAATGGTTAGATGCATGTTAACTGACTCTGGACTAGCAGAAAGATACTGGGGTGAAGCAGAAGTTGCTGCTACCTACCTACAAAATCGGCTGTACTTTAGAACAGTGAGGAAAACTCCATATGAACTGTGGCATGGTCAAAAACCTAGCCTGGGCCACATCAGAGTATTTGGAAGTAAGACTTATGTATATATCCAGAGGAAAAATGTACCAAGCTGCAAAACATTGCAGTGGAAGGCATCCTCGTAGGATACAGTGAGCATTCCAAAGGCTGCAGGATCCTGGATCCATGCACAGACAGAATAACATTTAGTAACAGTGTGAACTTTGTGGAAAACTCAAGTGACAGTGTGATGACTCTCCAAGGTTGAGGCGAAGGAGAACAATCAACCACGGATAAAACCACTGAAAGGGAGCAGTTCTCTGAACAAATAGTCGAAAACGGCACAAAGGTAACAGAAGTGCAGGAACAGACACAGCTGATGCTGAGCCAAGGCAGTCGACGAGGTCTAACAAAGGCATTCGACTAGGCTACGAAGTCAGCACCAGTAAATTGTCAGAGCCATCATCCTGGGAGGACATCTCGCAGATGTCAGAAGGGGAAGCAGAAAAATGGGTAAGAGCGGCGGAAAAAGAAGTCAAGTCCATGAAGGACAACGCGACGTGGACACTTACTCCACTGCCCGCAGGAAGAAAGACAATAGGTTGTAAATGGACATTTAAAATAAAGTACAATGTACAGGGAAATATCAAATGGTACAAGGCCCGAATTTTCATGAAAGGATACTCCCAGAAGTATGGAGAAGACTACAATGAAACATTTGCACCTGTAGTTAAGCACACTACAATCAGAACATTGTTAAGGATAGCTGCCGGAAGAGGAATGCAAGTCAAGCATATGGACGTGAAAACAGTGTTCCTAAATGATGAGTTGAAGAAAGATATTTACATGGACCAACCACCGGAGTTTGTAGACGTTGAAAGGCCGGATCTTGTATGCAAACTGCACAAAAGCTTAAGCAGGCCGCCAGAGCGTGGACAACTAAAATAAACAAGGTGCTCATGAGGTAAAATTTTACCAGGAGCAAAGCATATCCCTGCTTATACACAAAGAGACTAAGGAGCAGGTGGATCTTTGTATTAATTTATGTCAGTGACCTTACTGTATGCTTTGAGCAAGAAGGGGACAAGTGCAGAACAATGAGAGCTCTAAATCAGGACTTTGAAACTAAGGACTTGGGTAATATAACGCACTGCCTGGGAATACAAATAGAAAGAGAAGATGACAGAAGCTATCTTCTCAACCAAAGACAGGCAATACAAGAGATGATAGAAAGTTTCGGCATGGGGGGTGCGAAGGCAGCAAATATCCCTATGGAAACCAGCTACCCAAAGGAGATCAAAGAACCAAGCTTATTACTGCCAAACAATAAACAATACAGAAAGGCAATAGGAAAGCTCTTGTACATTGCCACAATCACAAGGCCTGACATTGTGGTGGCAATAGATATACTGTGTAGACAACTCTCAGTCCCAACCCAAAGGGATTGGAATGCAGTGAAGAGGGTCTTACGGTACTTGAAAGGGTCTGTGAACCTCAAGCTATGGCTCCCAGCAACTTCCATGTCAGGCCTGATAGGGTACATAGACGCAGATTGGGCTGGAGACCATTCAGACAGAAAATCTATCAGTGGGTACCTATTCTTGCTTGGTGGAGGACCCATCAGCTGGTGCAGTAGGAAACAAGCTTCTGTGACACTTTCCTTGATGAGGCCGGGTACGTGGCAGCACACATGTCAGCCAAGAAGCTATCTGGTTGCCACAGCTTCTGAATGATCTGGGGCAAAAATTGGACAGACCTGCACCGATCCTGGAAGACAACCAAGGATGTATAGCGCTGGCGCAAACAGAAAGAATCAACCCCTGTTGCCTGGATTCTTGAGTTGTTAGGTTCAGGCTTCTGAGGCCCAGATATTGATTTTTATATTTACTCATGATTCATATATTTGAAGTGCATAGAAGTAGAGAATGTTGCTTTAGTGTTGCTTAATAGAGGTTTTAAGAGTGCTAAAGTTGAAGGTTGGGTTGAAGTTGCTGTAGAATTTAAGGAACTATATTGTGAGTAACAGGAAAAGGGAGTTGAGACCGCACTATTGCAACTTGTGCTATGACGTGGGAAGCTAGCATTGTAAAATGAAGAAATAACTTGTTGACTTGAAAAGTTAATAGTTTTGTGATTGGTTAAAGTTATTAGATTATTATTGGAACACGTATGTTTCCTGGGTGGATAATGGGAGGAGAAACAAGGTAATAAAAATAGTGGACCAAATGGCAGAGAGCATCTTTTTCATCTTCTCTGCATCTTTGAGTTCTTTAATTTCATCTTGTGGTCTAGACCAGTTACTTCCCTATTCACTTCAGAAGCAGGTGTGCTGAATTGTGCAACAGTCACAAGTAAAAGCCCACTGCAAGCCCTGCAAGCTTAATATGGGGCTTGTCTAGTAGGGGGAGGGTCAGGGGATGAAACAGATTTTTTCCCCTCCTTGCCTCCTCCCTTCTCCTCTCTGTCCTCCATCTTGTCCCATGCAGTCTGTACAGTATGGAAGCATGTCTTCTGAGTTTTTGGTAAAGTTCTATTTTGAAGAAACTTCTGCTGTGTGTTTTTCAACAGAAAGCTAACTCTACAATAATCTCTAACCCTGCCCGCCAAATGCTTTACTTAAAAAGAAAAACCACCTCTGAAAAATGCCCAGGCTTGGACACAAATGGACCTCCAGGGGGAGGGAATTCCACAATTTTGGGGCAACAGTCAACCACCCACTACCCCCTTCATACGAGCTAGAGTCAGAGGTGGAACCCACAGGAGAGCACACCCGGCTGACCGAAGGGGCTGTGATGGAGCATGATTTTTCAGATATGTGGGCCCCAGGCCATTTAGGGCTTTAAAGGTCAAAACTAGGACCTTGACTTGTGCCTGGAAAGCTATGGGTAGCCAGTGCAGATTCTGGAGCACCAGTGTAATGTGCTCCTGGCAGCCAGTCTCCATGTTCAGTCCATGCAGTTCCCAGTCAGCCCCCGCTCACATTTGTTTGTGTGTATAGCTAATAAATGGGCAGTCCCCTGCATGCATTTCACGCGCTGGTGGTAGCCACCACCAGTGGCACCACTCGGTGCTTTCCCTTCCACCAGCCCTGGCTCTGATTGAAAGGTGGTGTGTGGCAATGGACTTGTGAAGTCCCACTGTCAGTGCTAGCTGAACATTCTTAAAGGGCCCTCAGCCCACAGGGACTTGGCCCTGCTACAGGGATTACAGCCAGAGAAGGCTTCTTCCATCAGAAGCAGCGCTGGTGTACTCTCCCAACTCAGAGGTGACTATAAGAAGAGACAGCGATTTCACTCTCTCAGCTGAGAGACAACTACAAAAGAAGAGAGAAGGGGTGCAGGAAGGACCTTTTCCAGAGGATCTGCACCTGCACTCTTCTCTCCATTTGGAAAAGGAACTGAGGGGACTGCAGGAGTCCTATGATCCTCCAGAGGAACCTTGCCCATCCCTTGCTCCCCTTGACTCCTTCCCCAAATGGAGAGTGGAGTAAGGGTGCAACTCCTCTAGAGAAGGTCCTTCTTGAACCCTCTGCCTCACTCTCTCTCCTCGCACATGCCTGTCAATCACACTCTCCTCTAGTCGCCATGCTAGGCGAGACTCTATGTGCTGGATGCGGGTGAACCTAATTTATGAGACACAGCAACGTGAGTGCTCATTAGCATGCAACTGGCCCACATGGAGGGTCCGTAATGTCCTTGGATGCTGCCTTGAGTGGTGAGTGATTGAGGACTGCGTGGGGTGTGTGTGCAGTCTAACAACTGGCAAACACCTAATAGATGAGCAGGCGAACATCCATCTGGTGGGTGCTAATTGTTGGTATATGCAACATCCATAAGTTAAAGTTACTGTATTGAGAACAGTAATTGACTATAGAGCCACCAGATGGCGCTGCTAAGTTTATGTGTACATGGAAGGGAGATGGGGTTTTGCAGTTGAATTCCTTTGTGTAACCACTCCTTCTTCCCTTCTCTCTCTTTGTCTGAGACTCCATTTTGTCTTCTTACTAGTTAGATGCAACTAAGGATCTGTGCCTGGAAAGTCTTAAGTAAAGTTCTGTTTTTAAACCTTCAGCTGCATTTGTCCTTACTGATTGTGACTCAGTTATTACTCTGCAACACTAATGTGGGCTACCATCTCATTAATTTCCACCCTGTCAGTACAGAACATTTTTATTACCATCCACATAAAAGTAATTAATACTAAAAATTAATTTTCTTATGTTGCTGTTCTGTAACACATACATAACAATACACTCCATTCATGCTCTTCTTCCCAACAAATTCCATTTATTTCTTCCTTTGGCACCATGAGGTTTTATTTAATAAGTGAATAAAGTAAAGCTAAAGTACAGGCAATAGGAGGATCTTTAAAAACAACAACAACAACAACAAACAAAAAATGGCAATGAATGAGGTGGAATTGGAACCATTTAACATGATATGACCATCTTAAGAAGCATTTATGTCATTTCTGATACATATGACATAAGTTAGATCTGTAAAATAATCATTTGTGATGACATCAGAACTACTCTCAACTAGCCTTTCTTCTCAGATAAGATGTCCTGTGTATTATACTATATATAACTTAAACATATGCACATATACACACATAAGAGAGAGAGAGATAAAAGGGCAAACAATGATTCATTTCAACAACTAAGGGCTATATTCTAAGACATAGCAAACCATACATATCCTCCGGTTACTAGTCTAGTGAAATTAACAGCTACAACTAAAAGCCCCCCTTGATAAAATTAATGGAGAGTGGCTTTTTGTACATTCTACCATACAGATCAAACTGACAAGAGGCTAAAGGTGGAACACAGCGAATCCAACTCATGCATACTTTGGGCTCTGACATGCTTGCCTATACATCAATCAACACAAGACACAGCACCTCAGAGGAGAAGGATATTAACATCTGCTAGTGATATTAGTCTAGGACACCGTGGTCATTATGTTGCTTTTATTCCTGTGTCTGCATAATTAGCTGTGGGGCAAGAAAGTCAAAGATAACAGCTAACCAAGGGGAATTTTCAAGTCTACCAAACTTATTTTACACAAGTTTCATGAATAGCATTTTTTCCAGTTCAAAGTGAAAAGATAGGTTCAACCAGAACTGGAGCTTCTTACATATAGCAGGATAATTAACTGCTTTGTCTCTGTGTTGTATGAAACTATTTTTTTTAAAAAAACCATGAAGAAAAGAGATGTCAGTAAAAAGGAGGTAATGGGGGCTAGGATTTGAATGGCAAGTTTGAGGTGTTTCATTATTATGTATTAAAAACAGTTTATGAAAGATGTTACAGCACACATATCATGATGTTATTACAAGTGTTGTGTGCTAGACAAAAAAATGTACCACATCTGAGGCATTAAACTGACTATTACAATTGCTAAGGTGACAATGAAACACTTCACAATCCAAATATTAATGTACTCCATTTGGGATAAGAATTGTCCTTACTTTGTGCTATTGTTGAAATGAAGAGAATTTGATTAGGTCAAATCGGGAGTATAGAAAATTAAACAATTAACTAGTAGGCGTGCAATTGTACACTCTTCATCTGATTCTTTATAGCTGAATTTGACTACAGTGGATTGATTATTAAATGGTTCAAACCACATAAATGCATTAGGAAAGCCCTAGACTGTACATATTAATTATCGTGTATAACGTTATGATATTAGCTTGATTAAAGTATTGTAACAATAATATTTACCACCACAAAGCAGTATAATCATTATCTCTGCTAAGAGTACTTGTAACAGCTATGGGTAAATTCATATGGATATTTTAAAGATAGGGTTATCTAAATTCAGTGCGGGGACACTAAGGCCACTTTTAAATGAGGCACTTAGAAGCACCCCCTGAGTCGCATGTTCAGAGGAAAGCCGCACGGGGAGTGTTTACACGTTCTCTGCTCTGCCGGAAGTGATGTGCTGCCTGTTCTCAGCAGCGGTGGCGGCTGCAGATGCAAGGCTTTAAAGAGGCATGTTCTGAAAGTGCAGGCTTTCAGAACACAACTCTTCAAATCCCTACATTTCCAGCTGCCGCCGTTGCTGAAAACGGGCAGCACGTCACTTCTGGCTGGGTGGGGAGCGTGTAAACACTCCCTGTGCGGCTTTCCTCTGAACACAGGGCTCAGGAGGTGCTTCTAAGCACCTCATTTAAAAGTGGCCTTAGAAGAACTGAACCCAACCTAATCTGTAAAAGACTGAAATGGGGCATCTCTCTGTGGTATCTGACTGCATAGCTCCCTCCTGTGTAGTATAGGACCACCAGTTTGATCTTTTATTATTATGATTTTATTTTATTTTTTTATTTATATAGCACAAGCAATGTACCTGGTACTGTACAATTCACAGTCAGAGACAGTTCACTACCCAGAAGGGGCTTATAATTTGAGAGACAAGGGAGGGGGACACGAGGGAGAGGTAAACATCAGGAAAGACAGGAGAACATTTGTGAGTTTGAGAAGTTATAGGCTCACTTGCTTCACTTAGTTTTGGGGAGTGCCTTTATTTATTTATTTATTTAAAATTTATATCCCGCCCCTCCTGCCCACAGTGGTAAAAAAAAAACACCAAACGGCTCACAACTCCCATTTGCTCATGTAGCATCCAGAATTGATCCCTTGGTAGTGGCTTGGTCAGTCCATCTGCCACCATTTCTTCAGTTTAGCAATACTTCAACTCAGTTAGCCCTTCTTCCTGTGCATTCTCTTTTCTGTACTGGTTGTTGGCTGGTAGAAGCTCATCATCTTCCTTTGCTGCTTTTCTCCATTTTCCAGCTTCATGGGTTGACATCTTTTCAGCATCTTTCCATATGCTGGGTTCTTGCAGCTCTACACTTGTGGTGAGGTAGGAGTATCTCAAGGGTGGAACTCCTTTGTTGGACCTCTGTGAGCACCTGGGTTCTGGCTCACCTTCTGTGACCCCTTCTGAATCTGCTTCTGGTTCTGGTTCACAGATTGGCATTTGGTGCCTGAAGGTGTGCTCACTTGGTTCCTCTTTCATCTGGATCCTTTACTCCAGGTCTGGTAATTCACCTTTGGTTGACTTTTGTCTTTCATCAAAGTACACAACATTGCAAATTTCAATATTACCAGTTTCAACATCAAGAATTCTGTATCCTTTTCCTCCTAATACATATCCACACAAAACTCCTTTCTTGCTTCTGCAATTCAACTTGTTTCTCTTTGCCTTTGGTACATATGCATACACATCACATCCAAATACTCTGATGTGGTTTAGGCTAGGCTTGTGTCCAAACCAC
>QEPC01004630.1:1280353-1294030 GCA_003113815.1 Sphenodon punctatus | reverse complement strand
AAAGATGAAGCCTAGGCTACGGGCTTGGGGGACAGGCAGGATGGTGACTCCATCAATAGTTATTGACAGTGAGGAAGGAGAGGAAGGATGAGGGGGGAAGATAAGGAGTTCAGTTTAATTAATTCCCCCTTCTCAAGCTGGCGAATTACATTAATATCTCAATGACCCAATCGTCTATGCCAAAGTAAATAACATGATTTGTGGGTGCAGCTACGTGCTAAACTTGCATGCTCTTTCACACAATCCACTTCAAATAGTTCACTGTCTCTTAGAGTTCCAGACATAGTTAAGTCACCTTCTTTTGTGACATAGCAGTGATCATCCATGAATTCAAACTTTCATCCTTTCTTAACTCCATACTTCACAGAGATTAAGTTATTGTTTAATGAAGGCACATACAAAGCATCTTGTATTATAACTTTCACAATCTCTCCATCAGGGAGTTTGCAAAAGATTTTAGCTGTTCCTTTTCCTTGTGAAAACACTTCCCTTCCATCTGCTAAGGAAATAGGAACTGAGTAGCCCATTTCAACTTATGAAAATAATTCTACATCCTTGAAGAGATTTTCAGAAGCACCAGAATCAATATAAAAGACATTTTTATTGATTTCTGACATTGCATTGAAACTTTTGATTTTTCCTCTTTGCCTTCTCACTCTTTTCTTCAGAGCTGGCAGGTTCCTCCAGACACTATCTCAGCAGTAATGGGCGCTTTAGTTTTCCGCTTTGTCTTGGCCTTTGGACAATTAGCAACTAAATGTCTTTCACTGCCACAGATAAAGTATCTTTACTTGTCTCCTTTCTTTGAGCTAAAAGCTGCAATTTGGTCTGTAGAAGTTTGCTTTGTCTCTCTGATAAAATGCTCATTCAGTCTACTAGACAGATACTTTCAATCAATTGTTGCATCAGATACTTCTATTGCAGTTTTCAAAGTTTCATATGAAGGAGGCAAAGAATTCAAAATGAATGTCACAGTTCCATTTTCTCCAAGGTCTATTCCTAAATCTTTCAGCCCTTTTGCAAGAGACTGTATTTGGCTTACATGCGCAGCGGAATTCTCATTCTCCCTCAGTCTCATGTTACACAATCTCTGTATTATAAAAATTGCTTCACTGGAGCTTTCATGGTTATAAAGATCTTTCAGCTTCTTCCAGACTTCACTGGCCAATTCCACACCCTCAAAATGAACAAATAGCTTTGGAATCCCAAGGATTCCAAGAGCTTTGTCGTTCTCTTTGTCCCAGTGGTTTTGATTAGCTCCTGCAGCTGTAGGTCTCTCTGTTATCAGCACATTGTAAAGACCTTGACTTTTTAAGCAAGACTTCATGAGGAAATTCCAATCTTTGAAATTTTCTCCTTCCAGCTTTGGAATGTTGAGGCTCCCTTGAGCTTTCTCCATGCTGCTTCTCTTGTTCCAAAACAAAAGCCAGGTACAAAAATAAGCTGTGCTTTTCTCCTTCAAGATTCAATTAGAGTTCCAAAAATCTGTTAGGATTTGCGGGAGGATTCTGGGCCCATACCCCTATGTTGGAATTTTATTAGTGGTCAAAAAACAAAAAAATCAAAAACAGCTTGAATTCTCAGTAGCAACAGCTTAGAAGTAATCAACACCTTGGATATTGTTTCTAGATTAAAATAGTCTACTTTATTGGGAAATACATTGTGATAGGAAAGGCCTATCCCTTGATCTTACTAGCTAGCTGCCACCAGCATAGTGGCCGGTCATGTTGAAGCTCAGAGAGAGAAGAGAGGAATGGTGAAAGGTCAGGAAGAAGGAGGAAGTCCATTAGCAGCTTCCTAGGCACTTCCCACTTGGGAGGGGGTTTAGAAGCAGAGATCAGGAAAGGTTAAAGTGACACTCACACTAACTCACTATCTCTACTCCCAATGCCCCTTGTGGTCATTAGGGTTTGTTGGTGCAAAAGGGCAATGACATCTGGAGCTGATTCTCCAACACCTGGCACTGTACAATCCACAGTCAGAGACAGGTCACTACCCCAAGGGGCTTATAATCTGAGAGACAAGGGAGGGGACACAAGGGAGAGGTAAACATCAGTAAAGACAGGAGTACATTCGTGAGCTTGAGAAGTTACAGGCTCACTTGCTTCGCTTAGTTTTGGGCAATTATGTTCTGACTTCTGAGTGAGGAGGAAAGGATGCAGTATCACTCATGAAAAGCTAGGGAAGGCCTGATGGAAGAGGTGGGTTTTCAGGAGAGATTTGAAAGTTGAGAGGGAGGGAGAAAATATATCCAGGGAGGGAGTTCCAGGCATAAGGGGCAGAGTGCATTTATTTATTTATTTATTTATTTAAAATTTATATCCCACCCCTCCTGCCCACAGGGCAACCCGGGGTGGCAAACAACAATCAATAAAACAATTAAAAAATTTAAACCGCCCCACCCCCACCCCTACCCCTCTCCAAAAGCCTGATGGAACAGCCAGGTCTTACATATGCACCTAAATAGCAGGAGAGTGGGAGTCAACAGAGCATCCTCCAGGAGCTAATTCCACAGCACAGGGGCGGTCACCGAAAAAGATCTAACATCGGTGACCACCCGCCTTGCCCAGGGAACCTCCAAAAAGGCTCCCACGGATGATCTCAAGGGTCGTACGGGCACATGGGGAGTAAGGCGGTCCCCCAGATAAGCAGGGCCCAGACCGTAAAGGGATTTAAAGGTTAAAACCAGCACCTTGAACCTGGCCTGGTGCTTTATAGGCAGCCAGTGCCGAGCCCAGAGCACAGGTGTCATGTGTTCCCTGCAACCCACCCTCGTAAGGAAACGGGCCGTGGCATTCTGCACCAGCTGCAGCCTCTGGACCATCTTCTTGGGCAGTCCCTCATAGAGTGCATTGCAGTAATCCAGCCTCGAGGTGATGAAGGCATGGATGACAGTGGTGAGGTCGGAGGCTGTGAGATATGGCTGAAGCTGCCGGACAAGATGTAACTGCCAAAACGCACTCCCCGCCACAGCCATAACCTGAGATTCTAGGCTGAGCCATGAATCGCGGCGCACACCCAGACTCCACACTTGAGAGGCCATGGGAGGGTGAACCCCCCCAACAAGAGGAGATTCAACCACCCCCAGGTCCCCCAAGCCCTCTCTCACCAACATCACCTCCATATTGTCAGGATTCCATTGTAGATGGCTCAACCTCATCCAAGTCCCCACAGCTGACAGGCACTGGGAAAATAAGGAGACTGCATGGCCTGGGTCAATGGTAGGGATGGGTGAACGCGGTTTGGAAGTTCGGAGTTAGAAGCGAACTTGACCAGTTTGGTCGACCAAACCAAACTTCCGAACTGAATTCGATTTTCAAACCAAACCAAACCGAATTTCCGAACTCGGCAATGTTCGCCCATCCCTAAAAGATAATATTCTATTTAGTTCAATGGCGTTTGAATTTCTGAACTTTCTTCGGAAGTTCGGAGTTCGAACCAAACTCGAATAGTTCGGTCGACCCAACCGAACTTCCGAACAGAACTGAATTTCCGAACTCGGTTCTGTTTGCCCATCGCTAATCAATGGAAAAGGAGAGGTAGAGCTGAGTGTCATCAGCATACTGATGACACTGCATACTCTGAAACCCCCTCACGATCTCCCCTAATGGCTGCATATAGATGTTAAACAACATCTATATGACCTTTGCATGTCAATATGCCATGGCATTATGGACATATGTAAAATGACACCCATAGAGAACATAATATACAGCACAACTATATGTGGTAATATGACCAAATTCTTCTTTCTTTTGCAGTGGTGCAATTCTAGAAGAAATAACAATCTCATTGGGTGCTTCCACATGCTATACATTTCATAGTTAAGGGGTAGATACCACCACACCTGGCCTCCTATAACTGGGAATTCACATATGATGCTAAACATGGGTAGGCTTCTTTTGAGAAGCATTGATTCATTCCAGTTTTTTTTTGTTTTTTTTTTACTTACTCCCCCCAACTTTCAGTTGACTGTTGTAATTGAGACTCCCACACAATCTTACTCTCTCTTTTCCTTTCCCTTTCCATCTGTTCTGTTGCTCCCCTCCACCCCCCTTTTTTCTTTGACTTCCTCCATTGACATTCATTTTGGAGAAACCCCCACCTTCATGAGTGTGTGGAGCGAGAAGTTTGTAGCCAGGGTCCTTCTCTCTCCTCCCCTCCCCCCCCCAAGGTTCTGCCACCTAATTTGAAAACCTAGGGTGTAGAAAAAAGGGGGGCTAGCCTGTAGAAGTATTCATATCATTTGTTTTCCATTTAGTTTTCATTTTTGTTTACAAAAACCCGTTCATTTTTGGACATTTTCATAAACAACCCTACCGTTTTCAATTTTTTTATATTTTATTTTTAAATGACCACCATACCATTCTGTACATGTGCAGATATTTTTTAAAATGGCACTGGCAGCATTGGCGCCATTTTGAAAAACACCAGTTGGTCTACACCTGCACAAAATAGCCGCTAAGCATGTGCACACTGACTACCCTTTTCCAAAATGGTGTTGACACTGCCTCTGCCATTTTGGGAAAGGGCACACACGTGCATAATGGCCCCAGAAACCATTTTGTGCACAAACAGGTTTTTAAATTTTTTATTGTTATTATGAAAATGGACACTTTTTTGTTTTCATTTTTGTTACTTTTGTCATCCATTTTCATATTTTAATTACTAAAACAAACAAGGCTTCATTCATTTTAGTAATTAAAATAACAAAAATGAATTGCACACCCCTCCCAGTGGGGAACAGAGAAGACCCTTTCCCCACAGACACATGAGTAGCAGTGGATCCACACCGTACAATTTATTTATTTGGATTTTTATCCTGCCCGTCTGCAAAAGTTCAGGGTGGCTATGAAGTCATAAAAAATAAAAACATAAAATATAGAAAATAAAACCCACAAAGCCACATTTACCCATAACCCTCCTCCCCCCCCCCCATCCTAACCCCACCTTTTTGAATGCCTGGCCAAATAAATATGTCTTCCACTGCCTCTGGAAAATGCTTGGACTAGGAGGCAAGGGAATTCCAGAGCTGTGGAGTAGCCACTGCATATACCTCTCTGCATACCCTTTTGGTATGGACCAGTGAAGGAACCGCAAGACAGTGTTCTTCAGCTCCACATTTTTTGTAGACCTGCAGATCCAGGTGACTCTAGTAGCAGTAGGACTGAAATGAGAATCTCTTTTTGTTCTCGTGAGATAGCTTGCAAGATTTCATGCCAGAGACCAAGATCTCACCAAGATACTGACGCCAGTACAAAATCTCATGAGATATCTTGTAACCCACTCCCGCCCCAAATAACTGTGTGCACACAAAATGGCTGCCACCAGGGCTGTTCTGCACATGTGCAACCCTTTTCCAAAATGGCGCTGACACTATTTTGGAAAAGGGCTGTGCATGTGCAGAATAGCCCCAGTGGCCATTTTGAACATGCACAGTTCTTTTTTCTCCCCACCCCTGGTATTTCTAGACAAGAATGCAGTTGAGACGCTGCTGGTTTTAAGCTCATTCTTATTTGTCAGAATGAACTGAGAACCGTTATTCTCATCGGGAAACATGAGAATCACAAGAGCAAGTTTCAGTCCGAGTAGCTATTCCTGTGTGTGTGTATATACATGTATACACGAAAAGATGAATACTGTTACATGAGTGACACTTACATATATGGTCACCCATTGGAGTCTATGACCCCAAGTATGACACTCAGTTAGACCCTGATAGGGATGGGCGAACAGAACCGAGTTCGGAAATTCAGTTCGGTTCAGTTCAGTTCGGAAATTCGGTTCGGTTCGGAAGTTTGGTTTGGTCGACTGAACTATTCGAGTTTGGTCCGAACTTCCGAACTAAGTTCGGAAATTCAAACCCCATTGAACTAAATGGAATATTATCTTTTAGGGATGGGCGAACAGACCCGAGTTCGTAAATTTGGTTCAGTTCGGTTAGAAAATTCGGTTTGGAAGTTCCATTCAGTTGACCGAACTGCTCGAGTTCGGTCCGAACTCCGAACTTCCGAACCGCGTTCACCCATCCCTAGACCCTGAGTATGTGTGCAGGCCTCACCAGCCAGGCACCAGGTATGCAATTTAGTACCCTTAACTCGGAATGTTCCAACAGTCCCACCTCTAGCTGCAGACAACTTTGATGCTTCAGGAAGAAAGAAAGAAAAACAAACAAAAACAAACTAGATTGGGTGGGTAGATGGGGGAAATTTCCTCCTGTAGCATCAAATAAAAAACACTTCACAAGTTGTGTCATAAATTTATCCAACTCTGCTTTAAAGCTATTCAGATTCTTTGCTCCACAACGGTCCATGGAAGCTTATTCCAGTAGTTCACTGCTCTGATTTTTAAAAACCTTCTAATTTACAGCCAAAATTTATTTATAACCAGCCTGAATCTATTAGTTCTTGTACCCATGTTCACCTTTCATTTGAATAAATCTTCGCCTTTTATTGTATTAACTCCCATGATATATTTTTATAATGTGATCACAACGTGTGTGTCTGTCTGTTTTAATGTAGAGTGTCATGATATGGGTACTGTCCAGGCCTCTTGGTGAGAGAATGAGGGTATGGGTGATAGGTGAGGAGTAGTTTTCTCAAGTAGCAGATGGGAGAATTTTCCAATGGTGGGGGCTCCTTTGCATGAGAGAAAAGGGAGCGGGAGTGGCAGAGATGGGTAGTAGTTGTTCCCTGCCTGACTGCCTGGCCTTTTTGTCTCTGGGGATATTGGGGTTGGGGACACACCACAGTTTTCTGTAGCCCCTGGGGATGATGAATGTTATGAAAACTACCAACCCCAGGGATGGGATTGTGGTAATTTTTCTCCAGGGGATGGAATTTCTCCAGAGAGGGGAGTTAGGGGGCAGCCCATTTGGGTCGTGTTGGGTAATCTGGGAAGGCAACTGATGCCTATTCCCCTTTCCATCTCCCCTACTGTCTTCGATATATAGGGGTCAAATCAAGTGGTGACCCCAATTTGTTGCTGCTGCTGAATGCAAGGTCAGCAGTGAATAAAACTGCTGTCATCTTTGATCTTATTCAGGATGAAGGCACTGACCTTGCTTGTATCATAGAGACCTGTCTAGATGATGCAGCTGGGCCTATATTGGCCCTGTGCAGCATCCACTTTAAAGTTCAGGGGAGGAGGCAGTGTGGTGGTGATTTGGAGGAAACAACTGGTCTGTCAAAAGTATCCAGTGATAACTTGTCCAATAGGAAGTGTGTCCACCTCGCATTTCAGGCCCAGGATAGATTAGGGATTCTTCTAATATGCCTACAACCCTGCTTCACACCAGACTCCCTGACCAAGCTGGCTGAGTTGGTCTCGGAGGTGGTGTTGACGATGCCAAGAGTTGTTGTTCTGAGTGACTTTAACATCCATGCCAAGTCTGACCTTTTAAGGCCATAGTGGGAATTCATGGCCTCCAGGACAACCAGGGGGCCTATTCTAGATAATATCTGGCCTGACGCATGAGGTGGAACATACGTTGGACTTAATGTTTTGCACTGGTATGGATAATGAGGCTCTGATTATTGGGGGTGTTGTTAAGACAAGTGTCACCTTTTAGGTCCAAAGTGGGATTTCATGACCTCCATGACAACCATGGGCCTATTCTAGATAATATCTGGCCTGGCATGTGAGACAGGACACATGTTGGGCTTAATGTTTTGCACTGCCATGGATAGAGAGGGGGGTGTTGGGGTGATGGATGATGAGGTGGCCGGGCCGTGACTTTGGAACTCCCTCCCGGAGGAAACCCGCCTGGCCCCAGGTCTGCTGGCGTTCCGTCAAGCCTGAAAGACCTGGCTGTTTGCCCAGGACTTCGGAGGGGAGGAGAGGAAGCTTGGGTAGTTGTGGGTATGGGGGTTGTGGGGGGTGGTGGCTATGGAGATTGTTTTTAAATTTATTGATGAGGTCGTATTTTAAATATTGTTTTTTATGAATGTTATTGTATTGTTATAAGCCGCCCTGAGATGCTGTAGACATGAAGGGGTAGCTAAAAATATTTATAAATAAAATAAATAAAATAAATAAATAATATGTGGATGGCACTCAAATCTACTTATCCTTTGCATCTGATCCAGGCCCTACAGTCCTGGTACTTACCCAGTGCCTGGCTGCTATTGGGGACCGGATGGTGGTGAACTGTCTGAAGCTGAATCCAGAAAAGACTGAGGTGATGATGGTGGGTCATCCCTGTGGCCTGGGGTTAGAATTAGGACTTCCATCGTTGATGGGGTCCAGCCCCTCTTTGCTACAAAGGTGTGCAGTCTTGGGGTGCTCCTGGATGCTTAAAAGTGCCTGGAAGTTCAGGTTGCTGCCGTAGCCAGGGGTGTCTTTCACCAACTCTCTCTGATGAGAAGGCTGCATTCTTTTCTTTTCAATGTGGATTTGGCCACCATCATCCATGCCTTCATTACCTCAAGGCTGGACTACTGCAACACACTCTACTTGGGGCTGCCATTGAAGGCTGTATGGGGGCTGCAGCTGGTGCAGAGTGTGGCAGCCCACCTCTTGATGGGTGTGGGTCACCGGGAGCACATTACACCAGTACTTAAGAAGCTACACTGACTTCCAAAACATTCCAGGCACAATTCAAAGTGCTGGTTTTGACCTTTAAAGCCCTGAACACCTTGGGCCCTACATATCTGAAGGACCACCTCTCTCCTTATGTCCCTTTGCAGCCCTTAAGATCTGCTGAGAGTGCCCTCTTGCAGGTACCATCATTGGCGTAGTTTCTTATGATTCACGCCTGCAGAGAGGCATTCTTGGTCATGGGCGGATTCACGGGGGAAGGGGGTTCAGGAGGCTTCAGCCTCCCCATTGGTCAACTGTAGCTGACATCACACTGGACCCACCCCCACACATCATGGCTGGAGCAGGGCTGGAAAACTACTTAGGGACCACACTTTTTCAGCTGCTTCTGCTCCATGCTTTGTCAGTACTGAACACGCGTAAGTGTGGGGGGGATGCATGGGAGGTTCAGGGTCCTGACCACTGAGCCTCCCCACTCAGGGTCTGTACTCTGTTGGCAGCAGCTGGTGCCAATTCCCTGCAGCTGAAGAGGAGGTGAGGTAGGCTGCAGCATGGGCGCTGGCCCGCCTGTAAACTGCTGCCACTTAGGGTAGGGGAGATAGAGAGAGAGAGGCTGCAGGTGTGCCTGAGTCCCCCTCTTCGGGGACTCCCTGGATCCAAGCCAGCTTCCCTGAACAGCTCAGGGTTGGGTCTGAATCAGCCATGTGTGGTTCCCCTGGGCCAGGTTAATTGGCCACATGGGTGGCCCTGGGAGCAACCACGGTGCTGCTTGGCTGTATGTGAGAGAGAGAGGCTGCAGGGGCAGGGAGGGCTCACCTCTGGCTCCAGTGAAGAGGTGCCGGGGACTGATGAAGGGTGCACCTGAGTCCCCTTCTCTGAGGAATCCCCGGAGCCAAACCATCTTTCCCATAGCTGTGGGCAGGGCAGGGCAGGGTCAGGACTGAATCGGCCATCCGAGTGCAGTGCGGATTTGCCCCTCACCTGCTTTTCTTGCAAGGGGGCATGATTTCCCCCTCTCTCTTTTATTGCACTCTTTGGGTATGGAGTGCAGCAGGGATTGTGCCTTTCCTGCTTGGCTTACAAGGGGGCATTTGACCCCTCTCTTTTATTGTCCTCTTTTGCGCAGTGAACATTTGCCCCTCATCTAATTTGGGTTTAGAGGGACATTTGCCCCTCCCTGTTTTATTGCCCTCATTGGCATGGGGTACAATGGGGATTTGCCCCTTGACTGTGTATTTTCCTGTAGTGAGACTAGGGGAAGGAGTTATTTATCCATCTGTGTTTGATGCCCACTTTCAGGTGGCAGCTGGAGCCCATCTGTCATATCCACTGCCCCACTGAACCTGAGTCCCGCTCCCCTGTTGGAGCTGTGTCTTGGGGGTGGGTTTCCCATGGGTTTAGGGTGGGGGTTTAAACTGGCCTAGTACTGGTGCTTGCTTGGCAGGAGGTGGGGCAGGGGGCGGGGCTGGAGGCAGTGCCTGCTCAGCTGGGCGGGGGCTTATACTAACTTTGGACTTCAGCCCCCCCATCTGCCCCTGTTGGTAGCTTCCTCACAGCTTTGGAGGCTTGCCTGAGCCCTAGTTTGAATTTATTATTATTATTATTTATTATTTTATTTTATTTTATTTTATTTATTATAGTGCCAGCTGTGCACCTGGCAATTTACAGAACAATGAGATGGATGTGGTCCCTACCTATGGCTTACAATCTAAAAGACTCGGAGGAGGGGACAAGGAGGGGGGACATAGGGAGAGACAAGGGATAAAACATTCAAGCGGATGCAAAGTCTCAGGTGCACGTGCTTGGCTTGGTTGCAGTTAGGGAGGAGTCAGGGCAGCCAGTAAAAGTTGAGAGAGTTCTAGCAAGCGTCAGGAAAGGCGGAGAGGAAGAGGTGGATTTTGAGGAGGGATTTGAAGGAGCGGAGGGAGGTTGCAAGGCGGATGTGGGCAAGGAGGGAGTTCCAGGCGTGGGGGGCAGCGAGGGAGAAGGGACGAAGGTGGTTAGGGGAGCAGGGGAGACAAGGGAGAGCAAGGGAGGGGGAAGAGGAGGAGCGGAGAGTGCGTGCAGGAGTGTGTAAGGAGATAAGGTAAGGGGGAGCCAGGCTGTGAAGGGCTTTGTAAGTAAATACCAGGAGTTTGTGAAGGATGCGCTGGGGGAGGGGGCGCCAGTGAAGTAAGGAGAGGAGAGGCTGCACGTGGTCAAAACGACGGGCCGAGTGGATGACAGTAGCAGTGGAGTTTTGGATGGAGATAAGGGGGGATAGATGAGAGTGGGGGAGGTCAGCAAGGAGGAGGTTGCAGTAGTCAAGGCGGGAGATGACCATAGTGTCACGAAGGAACATAGGGTCACACGTGTGATACTGGCCTACATGTAGGCTACAAGCCTAGTAAATATGTAAAGCTAAAGGTTCAACAAGTATGAAATGGGAAAACTGTGAAACTCATGTCGTGTAATCATGTACGTATAACTGAGAACTGTGAAACTCAGAGCATGTAATCAGATATTGTAAACTAAGAGATGGAAACTCCAGAAAATGCAAAGAGATTAAAGATTGTGGATTCACCCCCACAGCTAGACAGACACCTGTGGAGATGCAAATGGACCTTTCTGTTTGCCTTTTGCCTACGTGCTTCGAAGCACATAGGCTCCAGGGCGGGAAGAAGAAACAAAGGACTCAGAATTGATACTTAAGCCAGGGACATCTTAAGCCAAGAGAACTTCCTCTTGGAGGGGGACTTGGAAACTGACTCTCCATCTTGCCTGTCATCAAGAAGACTGCTGGAACGATGGACTGAGAGGAAAGACTTTGCATTCTAGCAACTCTAAGAACCAGCACCCAGTCACCTACATCTGTGACTGAGAATGGACCAGAACTAATGGACCTTCGTAGGGTAAGATTCTGATCTAGGAACTCAACCAGTATAGATTAGGAATGTGTTATATTTACCTTTAATTTCTAGTTGCCACTCTGTATCAACTATCTTTCTTGTGTAATCAATAAACTTGCTTCTTATCTTTATGAAGAAGTGTCTGTGTCTAACATTGGAAACACGCTGAGCACCAGTGTCTAAACACTGGGGACCGCAAAGAGAAAGAGTCTGTAAACAGGAAGGATAGGGCCCTTGGGTGACAAAGGGGTTGTCCTGGCTTCAGAATTGAATCAGCTAGAGAGAAACACTGATTAAAGTAGGCTGTAAGTGAGGGAAACTGAGTCACTCAAACCCGGTAAAGTGGGAGTGTGGACCTCCAACCTGTGACATATAACATGAACAAGGATTTTGGCTGAGGAGACAGAGAGAAAGGGGCGAATCCGAGCAATGTTATAAAGGGCAAAATGACAGAAGTTGGCAACAGAGTCTATGTAAGGTTTAAAGAAAAGGTGAGTATCGAAGACGAAGCCCAATCTACGGGCTTGGGGAACAGGACGGATAGTGACCCCATCAATAAGGATGGACAGGGAAGAGGGGGAAGAAGGGAAGGGAGAAAAGATAAGGAGTTCAGTCTTAGCCATGTTGAGCTTGAGCTGGCATTGGGACATCCAGGCGAAGATATCAGAGAGACAGTTTATGAGGCGAGCTTAGACAGAAGGGGAAAGAGAGGGGGTGGAGAGATAGAGTTGAGTGTCATCAGCGTAAAGGTGATATTGGAAGCCATGCAAGGCAATGAGTTGCCCAGAGACTGGGTGTAGATAGTAGGGAGGTGCAAACAGATCGCGGTTCGGGTTTGGTTCAGTCTGGTTCGGTCGTTCGGTTCGGTCGCCAAGGTCTGGTTCGGTTGTTCGGTTCGGTTCGGGCATTTGGAAAAAGGTATCACGAGATCCCGTGATTGTGCTGGAAACCGGCAGAGCTGTGTGGCGAGAGACTGTGTGTTGTGGCTGGCTGGGTGTTTGGTGTGTTTTGGCTGTGTTTGTGTTGGACTGTGTGTTGGTTTTGGTTTGACTGTTGGTTTGGCTGGTTGGAGAGTGTTGGTGGGTGACTATTGATTGGTGTTGGGGTGAGTGTGCTTGGTAAAAAAAAATAAAATGAACAAGGTGACCATTAAACACCGGACCTGGGGGAAGGCCAAGGTGGCGGAGCCGGTGGTGGAGGAAGAGGTTCCTGCCACTGCTGCTGAACCTTCGGTGGTGGAGGAGCAAGAGCTGGTGGGCACAGGAGGTGCTGCCACTGCTGCCAGGTTTGTAGATTTTTTTTTTTACTTTGAGGACAAGAAGAATACTATCTGTTAGAGCGAGCTCACTGGCATGCGGGTGGGTGCGTGGGCAGTGGGCATCAGTCAGGCACAAACAGTGGGCATCAGCGGATACTGTAGTGTGGGGGGCTCTTCCAGCAGTCAGGCACAAGCATGAGCAGCACCCGCACCCAAACATGTGCCAGGCTAGCAAGGGTCTCCACTCTCCAAATGCCATCCCTACGCTCCCCCAAACAAAGGCAGGATTTGCACGTGCCAGCCAGGGTCTTTCCAGTTGCCATCCATAGCGCCCCAAGGAGGGCAGGATTAATTGCATGCGCCAGACAGGCTCCATTGCCATCCCTCCCTAGCACCCACCCAAAGAAGGGCAGGATTAATTGCATGTGCCAGCCAGGGGGTCTCCAAATGCCATCCCTAAGCTCCCCCAAACAAGGGCAGGATTTGCATGTGCCAGCCAGGGTCTTTACAGTTGCCATCCCCTAGCACCCTAAGGAGGGCAGGATTTGCACGTGCCAGTCAGGCTCCATTGCCATTCCTCCCTAGCACCCTTGACACAGACAGTATAGAGGCCTGGGGCCGGGCCATTGGCACTAGCAGCAGCAGAGTAGTAGACATTGGTTGCCAGGGTACAGAACCCTTGGCACAGACAGCATAGTGTAGGTAGGCGACATTGGCATCAGCAGCAGACATTGATTGCGAGGGCAGACAGGGAGTGTGGCATGAGACGCAGTACGGCAGGCAGACTGGGACATTGGCAGCAGGGCACTCAGATAGGCTAGCAAAGACAGTGTAGCGCAAGAGAGCGAGAGCCGGTCAGTGTCACATAGGTGGGCCGAAATCGTGTAGCCATAGGCTGGCTGTCAGGCTTACAGTTTGTTTCCCAATGCCACCCTGTGTCATGAGGTCATGAGGTGGTCGAGGTCGTCTAGTATGAGAGAGCGAGCGAGCGAG
>QEPC01004630.1:1269596-1279837 GCA_003113815.1 Sphenodon punctatus | reverse complement strand
TAGGTCTCCACTGCTGCTGAGGCACCATCATACTCCCTCTGGTAGCTCTGGGTGGGCACCACCTGCCCCACTGCCCTCAGCCATGCTGCTTGCCCTTTTGTGCTGGGCCCCATGCTCCCCAGAGTGGCCTGAACACAGGAGGAGCTGCTGGCAATAGGGGTGCTGCTGCTGCTGCTCATCCTGCTGCTGGTTCTGCTGCTACCGCTAGGGCTGGGGGCAGGGATAGACCCAGATGGGTGGAAGGGGTCGCTACTGCCACTCCCACCATCCACAGGGGCGTCCTGCTGCATAGGCCGCTTTGCCTGCCGGACCTTCTGCACCAGCGCACACTTCCGGAGGCAATAGACCGCTGTCTTGCGTGCCATGCTGCCCTTGACCCTGGGGTCCAGCATGGTTGCCAGGACATATTCCTCCTGGTGCAGGAGCTCATCAAAGCACACACTCAGCCCCACCTTCAGCTTCCACGCCAGGTCAAGTGCCTCATTGGACATCTTCCTGCCTGCAAGGCCACAACCCTGCCCCCCAAGAATCTCATCCAGGCTCCTGTAGAAACTATGAACCAGCGGGGTCACCTGGCTGAGGGTGGCGGTGGAACTGCTCATGGTCTCCCTCACGGCCAGGAACAGTCTCAGAACGAAGACCCTGTGAGCAAGGATCTCCCATTCCTCCCTGTTGTACCCTGGAGGTGCCTTGATGTCTGTTTCCAGTTCCACCTGATGCAAGGCGGCTTCCTGCTCAAGAAGCCGCTCGAGCATCAGGAAGGTGGAATTCCACCTGGTGGAGATATCTTAGACCAGCTGGTGCACAGGGGACCCTTGCTCGGCCTGCTTCTCCCGGAGGAGCTTGCTGCCCTTCATGCTCCTGTTGAAGAACCCCGCCAGCTTCCTCCCTTGGTCGACCAGGGAGCTAAGGGTGCCTGCCCTAATCCCCTTATCCCCCAAGCCCAGAGCGTCCCTGACCACAAGATGGAGGGTGTGTGAGACAAAAGTGATGCTTGTGAAGCCCCTGCCATGGACTGCCTTCAGTAGATGGGCCGTGTTTTCCGTGACCACACACCCCTTGGTGAAGACCGCGCCTGGCGTGACCCACTCCCTCACAAGTAATGGACAGCTCCCTGACCTCAAGGAACCTCGAGGCAGCCCTCACCATGGTGGCCAGGGCTGCCTCGAGGTTCCTTGAGGTCAGGGAGCTGTCCATTACTTGTGCCTGAAGCAGGGCCCACCTATACCCTGCTTCAGGACCCCTCCTGCCACTGCCAAGCGCTGCCTCTGGGTCCTGCCACCAGTGTGCAGTCACTGCCAGGTAGGCATGCTGCACATTCCTACTTGACCACAAGTCTCTTGTAAAGTGGACAGTGCTCCCCCCCCAGCCCCTGCCAGCTACTCCCTCACCTGCTCCTTCAAAGCCCTGTACAGCTGTGGCACCACAGTCCGACTCAGGGTGGAGAGAGAAGGCTTAAACTGGGGGGCCAGGAATCCAATCAGCCACTGGAATTCCTTGTCCTCTACATTTGAGAAGGGCTGTCCATCCAGCGCAATCATCTCAGCCAACAGGCGCTTGGCTTTCTCTTGAAAGAAGCCATGCTGCCTTCCAGCACCCAATGGCCTTGGCAGCTGCCCCCACCCCAGCTCCTCCATAGTGGACTGACACTGCTGGCGAGGCTCCTTCTGCTGTTCTGACCCCATACTGCTCCTGCTGCTAGAGGCAGCAGTAGTTGGTGCAGGACGCTTGCCCGCTGAAGGAGCCAGGGGACTGGCTGCTGCAGTGAGGAACCTGCTAGCATCCACTTCCCTTGCCTTCCTGCTTAGCCTCAGATCACTGTGGCATGCCTTGAGGTGCCTCGTCATTGCAGTTGTCCCAAGGTTGGTGAGCACCTGCCCACACTTCACCAGCTTATTGCACAAAGTGCACTGCACCTCCCTGGTATCATCTTCCTGCACCAGCTTAAAATGTTCCCAGACAGAGGATTTTTTCCCCCCTCCTGCTTTCTGGCCTGCCCCGGGTGACACACTGCTGCTGCCAGCACTTCTGGGAGGGGCAGAACTTGGTGGCGATGATGACACAGCTCTGGAAGGAGGGACAGACATCGCCTCAGATCCAGACATCTCCGCTGTGGCACTAGTGTCACGTTCTTCCTCACTGTCCCCGATCACGGTGAAGGAGAGTACTGGAACCCTGAGGCTAGACTGCCCGTGCCCGCCATGCTACTGGCACTCTCCATGTGCCCCCCTCTATAGCTGCTAGTACTGCTGCTGCTGCTGCTACTCCCCTCCCTACTGCCATTGCCCAGGGATCGGGCCCTGCCTCTAGCAGCCGGGATGGGATACACCACCTCTGGACTACTGGGGATCGCCTCAACAGTGGGAGACATTGGTGGCCCTGGAGGAACATCGGAAGCAGCAACACCTGCTCCAGCACCAGCAGCAGCAGAGACAGATGCAGCCTCATGTAATGCAGCCCTTCCAGTGCCCTGCGTGGCAGTGGAGGAGGGCACTGCCAGGAGGCGACGCTGAGCTGCTGAAGCCTGTTGCCCTAAAGCAGGCCTGCTGAGTTTGGGGTGTGGTGATGTGCTTGGGCTCCTGCTGCTGCTACTCCCCTGGCACGGTCCCTTCCGCCTCTGGCATGTGTCCCATTGCCTCCCCTATGGGCAGCAGACCAGCTTCTCCTTCCCTTCTCCTTTTCTCCCTCCAAAATAATGTTTTTATATTTTATTTTATTTTTATATTTTTTTATTTAATTTTTTATCTAATATATCTACCTATCTACACTAATTCTAACTTCTATTAACTATTCTAAATGCTGTGAACTAAATGGATTATCTAATAAGTACAAAGGCCTACTCCTACAAACACTACTAAATCTCTAAACACCATCTCTATCTCAGCTAACTCCTACAACTATCTATCTATCTCTAATCATCTATCTATCTATCTATCTATCTATCTATCTATGGGATGGGGGGTGGAACACAAAGAACACAGAGAGGGGAACAAAACTGAAATGAAACCTAAATCCATCTAATGCTACTCAAAATGAATAAAAAAAACAGGGGAAGGGAATCAGGGATGGAATATAGAGAGAGGTAGAGGGAAAGGATTCAATGGAGGGGGGAGAGGAAGGAAGATTAAACACAGGGAACACAGGGAGGGGTAAAAACAAAAAATAACACCTAAATCTATCTAATATAATCTAAATAAATGATAATATGGAGATAAATGGGTTGGATGGGTGAAATAGGAGGAGGATGGCAATGGATTGGGGAGCTGGGAACTTCTGGGAGAGGGAGCCTTCTGAAACGCCTGCTGTCAGGAACAGTGACTAGCTCAGAAGGTGTTGGGAGGGCAATGAGTTTTATTACTTGCTGCACCTGCCTCACCACAAGCCCCATTTGCTGCATGCAGTCTAACCCGTGGCCAATCGCAGCCTGCAAAGCCAGTGGTCTGAGGCGAAAAGGGATGGTGATTCGGCAGGCTGGATGATACTCCAAGCCTCTCCACCCCTGGTGCCTGGAAGTCTTCTCCTCAGCTGACTCCCCCTCCCTGTCATGTTTTGCCTTCCAGTGACATGTTTTTGCCACCCAAACTCATGTGAATACGATCCAAACTGACTGAACTGTTTGGTTGTTTCGGAGTTCGGAATCAGGTTCGGCTCGGTGGGTTTGGGTTCGGTCATCCAAACAGGCTGAGTTTGGGCCGAACTCCTAACTTCTGAACCGTGTTCGCCCATCCCTAGTAGATAGAGAAGAGGAGAGGGCCCAGGACATAGCCTTGGGGAACCCCTACCGAGAGGGGGCAGGAGGAGGAGGTGGAATTTGGAAGAGACGCATTGAAAGAGTGGTCAGAGAGGTAGGAGAACCAGTCAAGGACAGAGCCACTGAAGCCCAGGGAGCAAAGAGAGTCCAGTAGGAGTGAGTGGTTGACAGTGTCAAAGGCAGCGGAGAGGTCAAGGAGGACAAGAATGGAATAGAGGCGATTAGATTTAGCGACAAGTAGATTATTGGTAATCTTGGCAAGCGTGGTTTCAGTGGAATGAAGGGGGCAGAAGCCAGATTGGAGAGGGTCCAAGGAGGAGTTGGTAGAGAGGAGTCTTCTGGAGGCAGTGTATGACGTTTTTATTCGGCCAGGCAGTTAATAGGCAGGGATAGAGTGAGGGCAGATGAGGGGGATGTTTTTAGTGTTGTGGGTTTTTAAGTATGTATTTTATATTTGTATTTTATGCATTTATTGTAAGTCACCCTGAGCTTCAGGGGACAGGGTGGGATATAAACAGAAATAAATAAATAAATAATCTCCCCTCAGCCTTCTTTTCGATTGACTGAATAAGCCAACCTGTTAAACTCATCTCATAAGGTAAGTCCTCCATTCCTCTGATTGTCCTGGTAGACCTTTTTACACTTGTTCCAGTTTTTCACTTTTCTTTAACACTGGTGACCAGACCTGAACCATTTCAGAGCCCTATACAGAAGCTACGATACTTCCCTATCCCTACTGACATACCATGCCTAATACATCTCAGGACAGCATTTGCCTTTTTTACAGCTGCATCACATCAACAGCTCATGTGCTGTTGCATGTTTGTAGCTACCCAATAGTCTCCTCCCACCAGCTTTTCCCTGAATTATATCCCTTGAGGCAACACATCATGTTGTAGGAGAGAAAAACCGACTCCAAGCTAGGAAAAGACTGGCAGCCTTCAGAATAGAAACTGCTGGCACAGTGGGTGTTTTTAGACAGAATCAGAGATTTGTTCCAGGTGGGCCACCCCTGGGTCTGCTCTAGCAGTGTCATATTTAAACAGAGCCTGCCACCGCCACAGACTGCAGTCTGCCCACCCATGTCCCCTTCCCCTGCACCATAGAGCTGCGGGTGGATCATCAGTCACTTTAGGCTGCTGCCCACAGCTCTATGGCAGCTGCCGCGGCAAACTGCAATCAGAAATATAGCTCCAGCAGCTGTCCATCCTTTAGATGAACCACTACTCTGCTCCCAGTTGGTGCTCTGGGTTCAGGTGGCCTGCTCCACTCACGGTCCTCCTAGATGTTCCAGAGCACCACAAGCAGAGCTGACTCAGAGCGGGAGATGCCTGCTCGGCTCCTGCTCCGCCTCACCCCAGGGTGGCCTGCTTTTAAATGGACAGTACAGGTATGCACCAGAGACCCATGCCATTATTCATTTTCATTTTTTATTTTAATTATTTAAATCTTTCCTTTTTGTTTTTATAAGTATCAAATTTCATTTTCATTTTTGCTTCCATTTTCAATTTCAAAACACATTTTCGACTAACGTGTTTGTTTTTCATTATATTTGGATGAAACATGGAGGTACTATACCTACAATGGATGGCATTATGTGTACTGAAGCCTAGAAAGTTTTGGATAAAGGAATCTGATTTATAAGTGGTTAAATTATGTTATTTTGCAAAAATTTATATATACATTCCTGGCTGTTACCTCTTTGTCTTCAATCTAATGTGGATGAAACTTGGCATGTTTATACCCCTCCCCAATTTTACTACGTATGCCAAATTTCAGAAGGTTTGAATAAAGGATTCTGGTAGTATAAGCAATTAACTTATAAATGTATGTCTGACTGTAACATCTTTTTCTCCAACCAGTGTACATGAAATTTATTAGGGCTGTATTTCACTTCATCAGAATAATCTCTACCAAATATCAGAAAGATGTGATAAAGGGTCCCAATTTTATAAGCCTGCACATCATATTCAGAGAATGAACTTATGCCAGGGATTCTATAACATGTCACTGTGATGCCAACTGGCCAGCAGAAATGTCAATCAAATATCCTCATTCTGTGCTGTGACCACCCAAAATTCTCTCCCTCACTTGATACTGGTCCATCTTTTTTTGGGTTCAGTTTCAGGAAGTGACGCCGGCTGGTGCTGAGGGAGTTCTGGAGTCTGTAAGGGCCACTTTTTGTGAATTTGATCCTTGCCCATCCTGGTTGGTGAAAGCCTCCAGGGAGACTTTGGGGCCAGTGCTGGTGGGAGTGATCAATGCCTCCCTTTGGGAGGGCAGAGTACCGTACTGCCTTGAGGTGGTGGTGTGACCCCTGCTTAAAAAACCATCATTGGATGTTGACTCTCTCGCTAGCTACTGGTATGTCTCTAACTTCCCCTTTTTAGGGAAGGTTATTGAATGGGTGGTGGCCCAGCAGCTCCAGGGCCATCTGGATAGTCTCCGTTTTCTGGACCCTTTTCAATCAGGTTTTCATCCAGGATACAGCACTGAGACTGCATTGGTGGCCTTGGTAGAAGACCTCCGCCGAGAGATGGATCTAGGACTTTCAACACTTTTGGTCCTATTGGATATTTCGGCAGCATTTGATACGGTGGATCATGGATGCTTTTAAGACGGTTGCGGACCCTAGGAGGGTGGGGGTGGATGGGCCTGTCTTATGATGGTTCTGATCATTTCTCTCAGGCAGAAACTAGCGGGTGATGCTAGGAGAAAAAAACATCTAGCCCCTGGGATCTCACTTGTGGTGTACTGCAAGGTTCCATTCTGTCTCCACTGTTGTTTAACATTTATATGCCACCCCTGGGTGAGGTCGTGAGGCAGCTTGCCACCAGTATGCTGATGACACCCAGCTTTATCTCTCTTTCTCATCAAACCCAGGTTCTTGCAGTCTCGATGCTTTCCCAGTGCCTGTTAGCAGTGAGTGACTGGATGAGGCTGAGCAGACTGAAGCTGATCCCCGATAAGATGGAAGTGATGTTGATGGGTAGGGCAGCTGAGGTTATGGCCCCCCCTTGTGGAGTGGATCTGCCCCCCATTGGCCCCCCAGGTGCGAAGCTGGGGGTCTTGTTGGACCCTGGATTCCACCTGGATTGTCAGGTGGAGGCCATGACAAGGGAGCCTTTTGCCAATTACATCTTGTTCGTAGGATCCAGCCATATGTCTCAAACTCTGACCTGGCCACCCTCATTCATGCATTCATCACTTCAAGGCTAGATTACTGCTATGTGCTCTATGTGGGGCTGACTTGGAAGCTGCAGCTGGTGCAGAATGCAGTGGCCCAGCTCCTGACAAGTATGGATGGACGAACAGATCGCGGTTTGGGTTCGACCAGTCGGTTCATCTGCGTTCAGTTCAGTCGTTCGGTTCGGCCGTTCGGTTTGTTTGCTGGGTTCGGGTTTGGCTGTTCGGTTCGGCTGTTTGGTTCGGGTTCGGCCGTTCAGGAAATGTTTTTATATGGTTTTTTTGTTGTTTTTTTAATATTTCTTTTGGTTTCTTATTTGGTTTTATGTTTTTTTGGTTTTTTATTTGATTTTTTTAGTTTTTATATGGGTTTTTTATTTACATTTTTAATCTAATATTATATCAATCTATCTACACTAAATCTAACTGATATTAACTATTCTAAGTGCTATGAACTAAATTGATTATCAAATAAGTACACAGGCCTACTCCTACAAACACTAAAACTAAATCACTAACGCTATCTCTATCACTAAGCTAACTCCTACAACTGTCTACTATCTCTAACCTCTCTCTCTCTCTCTCTCATATCTAACTCTAGGTACGTGTTTGCTTGCAGATCGATGGGGGGACAAACAACACAAGGTTTCAGTTTAAGGCTTCAGTTTCATTTCAGTACAAATAATCCTACCCTAAATGAAAAAACAGGGGAAGGGAAGGGTATCTGGGATGGAATATATGGGAGAGGGAAAGGATTCAATGGAGGGGGGAGGGAGGAAGGAAGATTGAACACAGGGAACCACAGGGAGGGGTAAAAACAAAAAATAACCACTAAATCTATCTAAGCTAAGCTAAATAAATGAATGAATATGGGGGTAGATGGGTTGGATGGGTGAAATGGGAGGACGATTGCAATGGATTGGGGAGCTGGGAAATGCTGGGAGAGGGAGCCTTCTGAAACGCCTGCTGTTCAGGAACAGTGACTAGTTCAGAAGGTGTTGGGGAGGGGGGAGGCAGATAGTTTCATTTATTGAAAACCTCTCCACTCATGGTGCCTGGAATTATGCTCCTCAACTGACTACCCCTCCCTGTCATATTTGACCTTCCAATGACCCTTTTTTTTGCCACCTGAACTCACCCAAACGCGATCTGAACTGACTGAACTGTTTGGTCATTTCGATGTTTGGAATTGAGTTCGGTTCGGTCAGTTTGTGTTTGGGTTCAGGGTCGGTCATTCGAACAGGCTGAGTTTGCGCTGAACTCCGAACTTCCGAACTGCGTTCGCCCATCCCTACTGATGGGGACGTGCTGTAGGGAGCACATTACACCAGTGCTCCAGGGTCTGCACTGGATGCCTATAGCATTCCGTGCCTGATTTTGACCTTTAAAGCCCTACACGGTCTTGGCCCCTCCTACCTGAGAGACCACCTCACTCCCTGGACAGTGGAGCAACCTCTGTGATCTATTGGGGGCACCTTCTTGGAGGTCCCCTGAGGTGAACCAGGGGACCACAATGGAGAGGGCGTTCTCAGTGATCGCACCATGGGTATGGAACTCCCTCCCAAAGGAAGCTCTCCTAGCACCTAGCCTGTTGGCTTTTGGTGGGCCTGTAAGACCTGGCTGTTTATCCAGGCATTTGAGGGGGGGGGGGAGTAGGAGTGGTGTGGGTGTTTGCCAGTGGCCTTTTACCTCTTTTACTGTTTTTTTTAATGTTTAGTAACCCTCTTGTATATTGTGTATTGTTTTAACTTATTTTTAAATGTGTTGTGAGCTTCCCCGAGCTACCACAAGGCTGGAGGGAGCAGCATATAAATAAATAAATAAATAAATAAATAAAGTTGAAAGCATCTCTTTAGGAAAGAGTCAATAGAGATTCTCTTATGTCCTCTGTCACAGTGCTGCAGGATGTGATTGTGAGGATAATTGGTGTAAACCATGTCTCCTGTTTTCTGGAATTCTATCCCCAACTTCCCAGTTATGTCACTTCAATGTCCGCCTCAGGGCCTCCCCCTATGCCTGCCTTGAAGCCACCACCGATTGGTCCTGTAAAGCTGGAAGCATGCAGTAATTGGCCAGTGATTGTGTCTGTCAGTCTGTTGGGTTGATCCTGCTCCTCCCTCCTACAGCCTCCCTCCCCCTGCCATGCCAGGTGCCTGCCTCTGACTGGCACTGCATGTGCTGCTATTTAACTGAATAATGGTCTTCTATGGGACAACTTCAATTGCGTATGAAATTGGGGACCTTTATCAAATTGTCCTGTATTTTGGTAGAGATAACTGGGAATGTGTGGGATACATTCCTGCCAAATTACTTGTAAACAAGATGGAATATAAAAATGTTACAGCCAGAAATGCATTTTCATGTTAATGTCTTATTACATCAGGACCATTTATCCAATCTTTCTGAAATCTGGAAGGATTGGTAATCTTATGGAGCGACATAACTGTTCCTGATTTCATGCAAATTACTGGAATATAAAGAAGTAGTAGTCAGGAATGTGCATACAATGTTTCTTAAAATCACAACATTTTGCTGCCTATAAAATCGGTTCCCTTTGTCCAATCTTTCCAAAATATAGTACACATAGGGCCCGTGGTTGGAAGTATAATCTCTCAATGTTTAATCAAAATTGAATAAGAAACCAAAAAGATATAGTCAGAAATGCATGTTTTAGTTTTTTCCCATTATTTCAAAAATGAAAATTTGTTTTCCTTTTCCTTTTTGTTTTCATTGTTGTTTGTCATTTTCTTTATTACAATATCAAAAATAAAAATGAAAATTTTCATTTGAAAACTAACTGCATACCCCTAATGGGGGTGAGGCAGAGTACAAGTGGAGGAGGTGTCTGTCTAAAAACACCCAGTGTGGCAAAGCTTCATTCCAAAGAGAATCCAACTGTGAATGCATTCACCGCCTTTCCCATAGTCCTCTCACTTCCTCTCTCCTTCTCACTTCCTGTGCAAACTAGGGATGGGCGAACGCGGTTTGGCAGTTTGGAGTTTGGCCCGAACTCGGCCTGTTCGGACGACCGAACTCGAACCCGAACGCGAATGCAAACATACCGAACAAACCGAACACCGAACGGCGAAATGGCTGAACAGTTTAGTCAGTTCGGATCGCCTTCGGATGAGTTTGGGTGGCAAAAAAAGGTTCACTGGAAGGTCAAACATTACAGGGAGGTGTCAGTCACTGAGGAGCAGACTTCCAGGCACCAGGGGTGGAGAGGCTTGCAAGAAACGAAACTAATTATCTGCCTCCCCACTTCCCAACACCTTCTGAGCTAGTCACTGTTCCTGAACAGCAG
>QEPC01004630.1:1194983-1259825 GCA_003113815.1 Sphenodon punctatus | reverse complement strand
CACCCCCCCGCGCAACATCCTCCTGACCCGACCTGCCCCCCCAACCCCTGCCCAAGCCTCCCCAACCACTGCACAACATATCTATATATAATATGGATGGCGGAGACAGGCATCAGAAGGGGAAAGGAAAAACTCTGAGGTATATATCTAATCTGTATCTATAATATATCTAATCTATACCTATATTTATATATATGTACAGGGGGATACAGACAGGGGAAGGTAAAATGTAAAGGGTTTAACAAAAGGTAAGGTATATGATATGTATAAATGGTAATGTACACTGAGGGGAAGATTTTTAGTAGAAGCACCAGAGTTCTGCAAACACAACCGACACAGCAAGAACTAACACAGAACAAGAGTTAAACAGCCTGGACCTGACAATATAATGAGTTGCAGTGCCTTCCCCAGAGTCCCCTGATTGGTTCTGGGAGGCAGGAGACATTAAACAATTACAGGGTGCCATGCAACTGCCTGGGATCAGCTTGCTCTGTACAGTGACCAGCAATTACATCTATCAGATCCTTGCTGTCTGTTCACCCCTCCCATCACAGGCCCAGTTCAAGAGTTCAACACTGTTTCCCTCCCACATGGCTCTGAGATATCTGGTCCCTCCTCCCCTCACCACATTTTCCCTCCAAAAATAACTGCCAGGCAATAATGAAATGAATAAGGAAAATGAAATTTGTTATTGATTTTGTTATTATTGGTTTCATTTTCATTACTGTAATAATGGGTGGATCCCAGATGTCCGCTCCCAAACCACCGACAATGCAGGTCCCCGTGGTATACGGAGGATCTGCGACGGATGAAGCGGGAAGGGTGGTGATTAGACTGATGGTGGCATCACTCGTGTGCTGAAGTTGACCGATTGTGGCATAGAGTCTGGTTACATACCTATGCTGTGGCGCTGCGAGAAGCAAAGAAAGTTTTCTTTGCTGCCCTCATTGCATCTCCTAAGTCACGCCTGGCAGAGCTTTTCCAGGTGGTGAGGGGGCTAGCAGTCCGGCCTCTCTCTGCCTGAATTTAGAGTCATCAAATACCCGCTGGGATTTGTTTGTGGACTTTTTTGCAGATAAAATCGCTCAGATCCACCACAGTTTTGCCGCAAAACTTTTAGCAGTGGGTGAACCAGAGGCAGTAGAATCCCTGCCTGGTCCTGTTTTGTGGGATGAATTTTGGAATTTTGCCCTCAGATGTGGGGGATGCCCTGGGGTCTGTTTGAGCCACTTATTGTGAATTAGACCCATGCCCGTCCTGACTGGTCAAGGCCAGCCGGGAGATATTAGGGCTGTTGCTGGCAGGGATTGTCAACACCTCCCTGGGGGAGGGCAGGGTGCCGGACTGCCTTAAGGAGGCACTGGTGTGGCCCCTGCTCAAGAAACCATAATTGGACATTGGCATCCTGGCCAGCTATCGGCCGGTTTCTATCCTTCCCTTTTTAGGGAAAGTTATTGAGCGGGTGGTGGCTTGACAGTTGCAGGAGCATCTGAACCGGATTAACTTTCTCAATCCCTCACAGTCAGGTTTTCGCCCTGGATATGGCATGGAGACTGCACTTGTGGCTTTGGTTGACGACCTCTCCCATGAGCTGGACCGGGGTCATTCGACCCTGTTGATCCTATTAGATTTCTTGGCTGCATTTAATACCATTGACCATGAGTTGTTGGTGACTCGGCTGCAGGACCGGACAGGGATTGGTGGGACTGTTATTGAGTGGCTCTGCTCCTTCCTGGCTGGGAGAGTCCAGTGTGTGGTTCTGGGAGATTTTTCATCTTCTCCCCGGGGTCTCATGTGTGGAGACCCGCAGGGTTCTATCTTATCTCCTCTCTTGTTCAATGTGTACATGCAGCCTTTGGGGGAGGTTGTTAGGGGAGTTTGGCGTACGGTGTCATCAGTATGCTGATGACACCCAGCTTTATCTCTCATTTTCATCCAACTCAGGCCTGGCAGTCTTGGTGCTTACCCGGTGCTTACCCTTGGTGCTTACCTTGGTGCTTACTCCACCTGGATGCCCAGGTGGTGGCTGTGGTGAAAGGGGCATTTCGCCAATTACATTTGGTGTGTCAGCTTCGGCCGTATGTCTCGGACTCTGACCTAGCCACGATCGTCCATGCTTTTATTACCTCAGCATTGGACTACTGTAATACTAATGCACTCTATGTGAGGCTACCCTTGGTGCTGGTTTGGAGCCTGCAGCTGGTGAAAAATGTGGCAGCTCGTCTCCTAATGGGGACGGGCCAATGCGAGCATATTATAATTACACCAGTGCTTCGCTCTCTGCACTGGCTGCCTATCATCTTCTGGGCCCAATTCAAGGTGTTGGTGTTGACCTTTAAAGCTCTGAATGACCTGGGCCCCGCTTATCTTCGGGACCACCTCACCCTCTGGGTCCTGGATCGGCCCCTACGGTCTGCCAGGGGCACCTTCCTTGAGGTCCCCTGGGTTTCTCGAGTGTTGACCATGCAGAGGGTGTTCTCTGTGGTCACACTGCGGTTGTGGAACTCCCTCCCATTGGNCCCCCGCGCAACATCCTCCTGACCCGACCTGCCCCCCCAACCCCTGCCCAAGCCTCCCCAACCACTGCACAACATATCTATATATAATATGGATGGCGGAGACAGGCATCAGAAGGGGAAAGGAAAAACTCTGAGGTATATATCTAATCTGTATCTATAATATATCTAATCTATACCTATATTTATATATATGTACAGGGGGATACAGACAGGGGATGGTAAAATGTAAAGGGTTTAACAAAAGGTAAGGTATATGATATGTATAAATGGTAATGTACACTGAGGGGAAGATTTTTAGTAGAAGCACCAGAGTTCTGCAAACACAACCGACACAGCAAGAACTAACACAGAACAAGAGTTAAACAGCCTGGACCTGACAATATAATGAGTTGCAGTGCCTTCCCCAGAGTCCCCTGATTGGTTCTGGGAGGCAGGAGACATTAAACAATTACAGGGTGCCATGCAACTGCCTGGGATCAGCTTGCTCTGTACAGTGACCAGCAATTACATCTATCAGATCCTTGCTGTCTGTTCACCCCTCCCATCACAGGCCCAGTTCAAGAGTTCAACACTGTTTCCCTCCCACATGGCTCTGAGATATCTGGTCCCTCCTCCCCTCACCACATTTTCCCTCCAAAAATAACTGCCAGGCAATAATGAAATGAATAAGGAAAATGAAATTTGTTATTGATTTTGTTATTATTGGTTTCATTTTCATTACTGTAATAATGGGTGGATCCCAGATGTCCGCTCCCAAACCACCGACAATGCAGGTCCCCGTGGTATACGGAGGATCTGCGACGGATGAAGCGGGAAGGGTGGTGATTAGACTGATGGTGGCATCACTCGTGTGCTGAAGTTGACCGATTGTGGCATAGAGTCTGGTTACATACCTATGCTGTGGCGCTGCGAGAAGCAAAGAAAGTTTTCTTTGCTGCCCTCATTGCATCTCCTAAGTCACGCCTGGCAGAGCTTTTCCAGGTGGTGAGGGGGCTAGCAGTCCGGCCTCTCTCTGCCTGAATTTAGAGTCATCAAATACCCGCTGGGATTTGTTTGTGGACTTTTTTGCAGATAAAATCGCTCAGATCCACCACAGTTTTGCCGCAAAACTTTTAGCAGTGGGTGAACCAGAGGCAGTAGAATCCCTGCCTGGTCCTGTTTTGTGGGATGAATTTTGGAATTTTGCCCTCAGATGTGGGGGATGCCCTGGGGTCTGTTTGAGCCACTTATTGTGAATTAGACCCATGCCCGTCCTGACTGGTCAAGGCCAGCCGGGAGATATTAGGGCTGTTGCTGGCAGGGATTGTCAACACCTCCCTGGGGGAGGGCAGGGTGCCGGACTGCCTTAAGGAGGCACTGGTGTGGCCCCTGCTCAAGAAACCATAATTGGACATTGGCATCCTGGCCAGCTATCGGCCGGTTTCTATCCTTCCCTTTTTAGGGAAAGTTATTGAGCGGGTGGTGGCTTGACAGTTGCAGGAGCATCTGAACCGGATTAACTTTCTCAATCCCTCACAGTCAGGTTTTCGCCCTGGATATGGCATGGAGACTGCACTTGTGGCTTTGGTTGACGACCTCTCCCATGAGCTGGACCGGGGTCATTCGACCCTGTTGATCCTATTAGATTTCTTGGCTGCATTTAATACCATTGACCATGAGTTGTTGGTGACTCGGCTGCAGGACCGGACAGGGATTGGTGGGACTGTTATTGAGTGGCTCTGCTCCTTCCTGGCTGGGAGAGTCCAGTGTGTGGTTCTGGGAGATTTTTCATCTTCTCCCCGGGGTCTCATGTGTGGAGACCCGCAGGGTTCTATCTTATCTCCTCTCTTGTTCAATGTGTACATGCAGCCTTTGGGGGAGGTTGTTAGGGGAGTTTGGCGTACGGTGTCATCAGTATGCTGATGACACCCAGCTTTATCTCTCATTTTCATCCAACTCAGGCCTGGCAGTCTTGGTGCTTACCCGGTGCTTACCCTTGGTGCTTACCTTGGTGCTTACTCCACCTGGATGCCCAGGTGGTGGCTGTGGTGAAAGGGGCATTTCGCCAATTACATTTGGTGTGTCAGCTTCGGCCGTATGTCTCGGACTCTGACCTAGCCACGATCGTCCATGCTTTTATTACCTCAGCATTGGACTACTGTAATACTAATGCACTCTATGTGAGGCTACCCTTGGTGCTGGTTTGGAGCCTGCAGCTGGTGAAAAATGTGGCAGCTCGTCTCCTAATGGGGACGGGCCAATGCGAGCATATTATAATTACACCAGTGCTTCGCTCTCTGCACTGGCTGCCTATCATCTTCTGGGCCCAATTCAAGGTGTTGGTGTTGACCTTTAAAGCTCTGAATGACCTGGGCCCCGCTTATCTTCGGGACCACCTCACCCTCTGGGTCCTGGATCGGCCCCTACGGTCTGCCAGGGGCACCTTCCTTGAGGTCCCCTGGGTTTCTCGAGTGTTGACCATGCAGAGGGTGTTCTCTGTGGTCACACTGCGGTTGTGGAACTCCCTCCCATTGGAGGTCCGCCTGATTACCGACTTCTCGTCTTTCTGTAGGCAATGTAAGACCTGGCTGTTCCTCCCTGTTTTTCCTGAGGGAAAGGGGGTGGGTGGTTTGGGTTAGGGTGGGGGGTATGTTGTTTTTATATTGTGTTTTATTAGTGTTTTAAATCATATTATTGTCGTTTTAAATTGTTTTAAAATGTTGTTAGCCATCCCGAGATGCTTTTAGCCAGAGGGGGCAGCATACAAATTATATTATAAATAAATAAATAAATAAATAAATAATGAAAATGAAATTTCATTTTTGTTATCGTAATAATGAAAACAAAGTGCACACCCCTAAGGGCAGCACTGGTACTCTTGTGCTGGTGGGCTCTTAATCTCCAGGCACTGCCTGCTTGCATCAGAGCCATCAGCCTAATGCCAATGCTCAGAGTAGATTGTATCTAGATATAGGGAATTTTCAGACAAGTCACTCTCCACCCACTACCCACCCACCACCCACCTACTATACATATTGCAGGGATGCAGTGTTGCCTTATGGGTGCCATGAAACATGTATAGTGGGTGGGAGATGTGTGGACAGTGTCTTGTTTGAAAATGCCCAAAGTATCTAGACTATAAGCTCCTATCTAGATTGTAAGCTCCTTGGAACAGGGACTGTTCTTTATGTTGCGTGTATTTTTTATTATTTATCTATTTTTTTATTTTTTTTATTATTATTATTATTATTATTATTAATTTTAGCAGGCATTTATAGAGCACAAGCAATGTACCTGGTGCTTTACAAAGTAATTGAATAGACACGGTCCCTGCCCAAGGGCTTACAAGCTGAGAGACAGGATTGCGGAGGAGACGAAAGAAGGGGGAACATAGGGAGAGACAAGGAGTGTAACATTCAGGAAGATATGAGGTCCCAGGAGCACGCGCTTGGCTTGGTTACATCAAGAATGATGGCTGGTTGTTCCGTGTGGTGAGGATATGAGTACACAGACCTCAAGTAACAGATTATACTGGATGGAGGGTGTCACTGCAGGAGTTAGGTGAGGGGAGTGAGAAGTCAGGGAGGGCAGAGCTGAAGAGGTGGGTCTTGAGGAGGGATTTGAAGGTATGAAGGTAGGGGGTGAGGCGGATGTGGGCAGGGAGGGAGTTCAAAGCACGGGGGCAGCTAGGGAGAAGGGACAAAGGAGGTTAGGGGAGCAGGGGAGGCGTGGGAGGGTGAGAGAAGGGACAGAGGAGGAGTGGAGTTCATGGACCAGAGTACGGAGGGAAATTAACACAGAGAGGTAGGGGGGATCAAGGTTGTGAAGAACTTTATAGGTGAAGACTAGGAGCTTGTTCAGGAAGCGGGAGCCAGTGAAGAGAGGAAAGGAGGGGCTGCACATGGTCGAAGTGATGAATGAGGTGGATGACCCTGGAAGCAGAGTTTTGGACAGCGATAAGGGGAGAGTGGGGGAGGCCAGTGAGAATGAGGTTACAGTAATCAAGGCGAGAGATGACCAGGGCATGAACAAGGGTTTTGGCAGAGGAGACACAGAGAAAAGGGCGAATCTTAGCAATGTTATGGAGGGAGAAGCAACAGGATTTGGCAACAGAGTTGATGTAGGGATTAAAAGAAAGGGGTGAGTCAAAGATGACTCTGATGCCCCTTCTGATGTCCTGGAATTATATGGCCATCTAACTGCCGACCTCAGATCCCACATCCAGGGGCTGAGGCAGGGTTTCGACTCCCCAAGCCCGAGATTGAATCAACCGTGGTTTGATAAGGAGTGCAGGGTGGCCAGGTGTAAACTGAAAGCTATGCACCATTCATATAGGATGAGCGGCGCCTTGACTTTGCCCCATGAGTATGTTGCCTTTAGGACAACATACAGGAATTTGATAAATGGCAAGAAGAAGGGCTTCTGGGACGTACAGTGGCAGGCCCTTCTTCAGGCTGGAAATTCCAGGGATGCCAGAGGGTTCTGGCAGCTGGCCAATGGTCTTACTAACGAAAATCGGAAAACTGATGTCCTGGTACTTGCCCCATCTGTATGGGTGAGTCATTTTAAGAATTTGTACAGCCCCACGGATGGAGGAAGAACTGATCCCCAGGATTGTCCAGCTTCTTGTTTGCAGGATACGCCTGTGTAGCCCCCAGTCCAAGAAGAGGAGGTTGAGGCAGTTGTAAACTCTTTTCGTAATAACCGTGCTCCTGGATTTGATCTTATTAGAGTGGAGCTTTTGAAAGGATTCAAAGACTGGTGGTTGCCTATACTAGCCTCATTGTTCACTGCCATTAACAACACGGGCCTGATACCACAGGCCTGGGACAAGGCAGTCATTGTCCCTATTTATAAAAAGGGACCCAAAACAGATCCAGCAAACTATAGGCCCATTAGTCTATTGTCCGTAATATCTAAAGTATATGCTAAGTAACTTTTAGGGAAATTAACTAACTGGATGATGCAGGCCGAGGCCATATCACCTGAGCAGGTGGGGTTTCAGCAGGGTCGTCCAATAATTGAACATTGTTTCATCCTTCATCATCTTGTTGCCAAGTGCAGGGCACGAAATGGAGCCCTGTATGTGGCTTTTCTCGACTTCAGGGCAGCCTTTGATTCGGTGGATCGGGCTGTCCTGTGGATCGGGCGAAAGCTTCAAACCACAACTATTGATAAGCATCTGTTGGCTTTGATTTATTCCCTGCATGCCAATTCATCCCTGGTGGTCAAATTAAATCGACAAGGCCACATTACACCCCCAATTACCACCTCAATGGGGGTATGGCAGGGATGCGTTTTGGCCCCAATGCTTTTCAACTACTTTATAGACGATGTTATCCCCACCATGGCCAACATATCCTTTCCCCCCCCCCAAATTAGCAGCATGGCCCTTTGGCTGCTTATGCTACGCTGACGATGTCGCGCTGCTATCACAGACACGGGTCGGGCTTTATAGGCAGTTGCGGGCATTTGCAGTTTATTGCCAGACCAATAATTTAAGTATCAACTATAGTAAATCTAAGATTCTAGTCTTTTCATCTAGATCTAAACCTCAGCCATGGACCATTGGAGGGGGCTCCATACAGCAGGATGTGGTGTTCCGCTACCTGGATATGCTATTCCACAAATCTGGGTCTTGGCGGGAACATGTTAAAAGGGCGTTGAGAACAGTTCATGGCCCTGCTCAAGCTATAACTAGACCTTTTGCCACTCAGGGAAGAGTGCCGGTCATTCCGGCACTCTTTCTCCAGAGACTTTTGGGAGCCCCGCGAGGCACCCCAATAGCGGCAATTCGGTCCGAGTTGGGCCAAAAACCCTGGTCGCAAGTTGCTAAGGAAGCAACTCTGAAATTTTGGGTTAAGATGCGAACCAAACAAGGTGCGTTACTTCTGAAGGCAGTGCTGGAGGATTCTTTTGTAAGTCAGTGGTCTCAAAGGCTTGATTTACAGCTAAGAGAAATGGGTCTCTCACCTGAGTATTTGTCGCATAAACATCCAGTCACACTCCGGCAAGAGGTCCTTTCTCGATCAGAGGACATGGGTTGCCAGCTGGAGCTTGGTAAGCTGGGCAGGTCCCCTCATATGCGGGACTAGAGGATCTTTATCCCAGAGATGGGTCACGTTGCAAATTATCTTACTGTTCCCATCTTAGGTAGAGCTAAGCAACTTATATGCAGTGCCCGGTTCAATGCTTTTCCCTCTGCAGTCTTGGAGGACCGAATTCAAGGCACTCCTTATATAGATCGATTAGGGTATTCTAGTGGAGCAAGTGTCCTCCTATAAATATCTGGGGGTGATTTTTGTGGCCTCGGGATCCTGGAGGGTTAAATATGAAGCTGTTAGGGTCCATGCCAAGCATACTACTGCAGCGATAGAGGGCTTTTATATGGGCCGTGGTGGAAAATTGGTTCAGCCTGCCTTTAGATTATTCAGGGCAAAGGTGATCCCCCAGATCATGTATGCTATTGCGGGTTGGGGTACTGCCTATGTGGGTAGACTCGAAGTAATGCAAAATGGGTTTTTGCTGACAGTTTTGGGTGTACCCAGGGATACTCCACAGGCAATATTGAGAGCCGAATCTGGATTCTGCTCACTTAGACATGTAGCCCTACGTTTAATGTTAATGTATTGGCTTCGGATCCATCTGTTCTTTGGACAGGAAGGGACCTTGATTTCCTTGGCAGTGTCTCATAATCTATTGATGGCTTGGAATTCTAAGATGGAGCTCGAAATTCAAAAGTTGGGATTTTCTTGCAACAGTTTGATGGAGGTAGGTTATGTAGCAGCCAAATCTTTAATTTGTAAGAGGTTAGTGGACCAAGAGTTACAGCAGGAGACTGCTCTATTAGATGTCCAGAGAGCAGTCCCTGATTATTTCCCCCCGAGTAACATACAAACAAATTATTTGTTAGCCTGGGTGGACGCCCAATTTAGACAGGCGTTCACCTGGCTCAGATGTGGAGCTTTCTTCCCTGAGATTCAGGAGGGCTGTTATATAGGTATCCCAAGTGAAAATCGGTATTGTGTTCTATGTGATGCACGAGAGCCAGTTTCCCTTGTACATTTATTTTTTCGGTGTTCTGTTTTGTCCGATATAAGGGGAAGACTACAGGGCTTTCTTCCTTTTCAGCTGCATGTGAATAACTCGCCCTCCCTTTTAAGGATATTACTCAACCCTGCAGATTCTCTGGTGTCACGTCACGTAGCATATTTTGGATTGGCGGTGGCTCGTAGACGAAAATCTTTATCTCTTTCTAGGGTGTCTGTGAAATAGTAGTAATTGTTAGTAGAACGATGGGTAATAGGTAACAGGCGGTGCGGAGAATTGTGTTATATAGTTATATTGATTGGATTTTATATATTTGTTATTTTTTATATGTGAAATGGATGTACATGATAATTGTTGTTTTGTTTAATTAATTTGTAATAGCCTATGGCTACACAAATAATTTATTTACTTACTTACTTACTAGATCGATTATGCCTATTTGATAATCTGACCATAGAGACTATTGGGCACATCATTTTCCATTGCCACCTGTATGATAAGTCGTGGCAGGAACATTTGGGGTCTATTTTGAGGAAATACCCAGGTAGATCAGACCTGGCGCTTTTGACTGTGGTTCTTGACAGCTCTGACCCTAATATTACAAAGAATATTGCAACATTTTTACTGCAAGCTGTGCATCTTAGAAATTGTTTCCTAGGATATACTCCCTTACTAGATTAAGGTGTGGTTCTGATGGGGAGCCTGACATTTCTCAGTATTACTTTTTATCCCTGACGGCCAAGAATTATATGCTGACTAGAGTCTGATAGCACTTTATTGTACGTTATATTGTTAATTTATGCTCTTGCTTGCCTCATGTCCATGCAATAATGTGGTTTGATTTTAATTCTCAATTAGAGATTTAGAGTTTTTCAGTTTAGAATCCCTTGTATAGCATTATAGGTTTATTTTGTCTGTTTTCTTTGTGATTTATGAGAATGCCCTTACGAATATTATTGTACTGGCTATAGATTGTGCAAATATAGTGTTTAGGTTCATTGTAACCAATTGTTTATAGGAACCAAATGCTTGTTATAATTTGTAATTAGTGTTTATTATCATGGAAATTTTGTACTTTTTGTACTTTTGTCTTTATGGCAATGGTCTATGAACACGCCTAATAAACAACATCAACAACAACAACAACAACAACAACAAGATGATGAAGCCTAAGCTACGGGCTTGGGGGATGGGAAGGATGGTGACCCCATCGATGAAGATTGACAGGGAAGAGGGAAAGGAAGGATGAGGGGGGAAGATAAGAAGTTCAGTTTTAGCCATGTTGAGTTTGAGTTGACGTTGAGACATCCAGGTAGAGATGTCAGAGAGACAGCTGGTGAGGCGAGCTTGAATAGATGGAGAGAGAGAGGGAGTAGAGAGATAGACTTGAGTGTCATCGGCGTAGAGGTGATATTGGAAGCTATGGGAGGCAATGAGTTTGCCTAGGGACAAGGTATAGATAGAGAAGAGGAGAGGGCCAATGACAGAGCCTTGGGGAACACCAACCAAGAGTGGAGGGGAGGAGGAAGTGGAGTTGGCAAGAGAAACATTGAAGGAGTGGTCAGAGAGGTAGGAAGAGAACCAGTCAAGAACGGAGCCACGGAAGCCAAGGGAGTGAAGTAAATCCAGCAAGAGTGAGTAGTCAACAGTATTGACGGCAGGAGAGAAGTCAAGGAGGACAAGAATGGAACAGAGGCGATTAGATTTAGCCACAAGAAGATCGTTGGTCATCTTAGTGAGAGCAGTTTTGGTAGATTGAAGGGGGCGAAAGTCAGATTGGAGGGGTCAAGGGAGGAGTTGGTGGAGAGGAAGTCAAGGCAGTGGCAGTAGACAACACGTTGAAGAAGGTTGGAAGCAAAAGGAAGGAGTGAGACAGGACAGTATCTATAAGGGTCAGAGGGGTGAAGAGTGGAATTTTTGAGGATAGGAGAGACTGTGGCGTGCTTGAAGGTGGAGGGGAAGGAGCCAGTAGATAGGGAGAGGTTGTACAGTGCTGCATACGACCAGTAGTGTTTTATAAATGATGAGAAGTATAAGTAGTAAGTTAAGCCCCAGCTCCCAGTCGGCAACAATGGTCACACCCCCTGCATAACCCAGGGAGGGAAGAGGGAACAGAATGACAAGTGAATTCCTCTGGCCAGCATGGGGCTCCATCACAAACTTCATTACAGTGCTTGATCCCCCATATAAAGGGAGCTATGACATTCCATTCCGGGTGTGCAGTGCCTTTGCTCTGATTAGGCATTGGGGTAGTGCAAGTCCCAGTCTGAATGATTGGTCAGGGAATCAATTGATTGGTGGATAGGGAGAGAAGGGAGCGTGGAGGGGCATGCAGTGCTGGAGGGGACAGGTGCGAGAGTCAAGGCACATAAGGGTGCTTGGAGAGCACTACAATATTGGCAGGGGTGGCTACAGGTATCAGGATACATTAGGAAGCAAGGGAGCAAGCTTATTTCTGTAGGGTTGAAATTAAATTTTGCCCTTCTCAAAAAACTTGTTGAGAATAGGCTTCTCAATGAGACTTTCTCATCTCATGTTTCTCTGAAGAGAAACTGAAACGACAGTGTTTTAATGCCAGAGCTTCACAGAATTCAAATAGTTTAGAATGGCATCATTATTTTTAAAATGCAGAGCATAGGATAGAAGTTCTAAAATTTGTACATACACAGATTTTTGGGGGGTATTCTTGAGATTCTCACAAGAATCTTGAGTTTTGCTTTAGAAACTTATGAGATCTCACCAAGGGCTGTGAGATTCTTCCAGGATTTTTGTGATAATTATTTTCATTCTTGTTTAAGCCCTATTCTCTCTCATCAAGGTGCAGGTTGATGGCAGGGAGACTGTGTGTTCTCTGCATGTGTGGGGCAGGCCCCAGTCATCTGCAGAGCCAGACAATACACTGCTGAGCAGGCTCCCTAACCTCCGAGCCATCATGGGTGCAACCACAGAAGATGTCACCCCACCTTGGGCAGACTTAGCCCACTTTGAGCACTGTTACCACATGATGTAGTGACTTTTGTGACCAGAGGGCACTAGATGTTCACCCCACTTTGGGCAAACCCTACCTCAGTTTGGGCAACTCTGCTATGCCAGAATCAGAAAGTTTATTGCATAACCTTGGTCATAGCTTGGCCGGGTCCAATAAAATACATATCTGCTATGCCATGCATCCTTGGAAAAAGGCTGGTGACGCAGGGTGTAGCAAGGTTGCCCAAACTGGGATAAGACTGCCCAAAGTGGTGCTGCTCATGTGTCCGCTGGCCCAAAGTGTGGCAGCTGCAATTGCCTGCCATGAGGCAGATGGGGATTGGGCCAATCCATGCTTCTGTGGCGGTATCCCATCCTGTACCTGGTAAGAGACAAGCTCTCTCCCTTACCCCCTAATGTGCCCTCATTTCTGCAGCCACCCATATCAACATTGCAGCGCTCCCCAAGCACCTTCCCCCCATAACACATGCCCAAGTGACCCCTTTTGCCTCACCTTAGCACAGCCCTTCTCTGCCTACACCTTCCCCAGCCACTACTCCTGGGTAACGCCTCCATCCCCTTCCCAGTCACATATGCAATGGGCCAGCTAAATAGATTCAGCGCATTTTATGCCAGTCTATGATCGCCCCAGGGCTGGCACAATACTTCAAGTAGTTGGATTGTGGCCCAAGTTTCCTTGCAGGGATGGCTACATGCCCAGTGTGCATGATCAGGTATTGACTGCTATTGGCAAAATGGTTCTGCAAAGCTAATGCTGGGTTTGTGTTTTGCTGCATCATCACTGTTAATAGATGCAACAAGCCCATCAGTGCACATGCCATGTCCTTTAAAAATGGGATAGCTGTTACCACCACAGAAGCATGGCATTTTTTTAACTGGGGTGTGGGTGAGGAGAGCGAGAGGCACATGTTTGACTGGGTTTTTTATGTGAACTAGGAGGGATTTCCAACTCTATGGCAGATGTGACTCCAATAAAACAATGTGTTACTACGTGCCAGTGAGCTGTGAACTGTACTGTGAGCCATGGGTGTGAGAAACCGGGCTGAGACCATGCAAAGACCGATTGCTTTGGCTTTGAATTTTTACTTTCTCTTTCACATTTTCACTATAGGTGCTGGACTGCTTCCCAGAGTCATAAATGACTTGGAAGAATGAAATAGCTTGGTCTTCTTCTTCTTCTTAGTTGTCTGAATCTGTCTGAGGCAAAATCCTGCTCCTCCTATTCAGAACTGGAGCATCAACAATTTCAAAGATTTGACCTTTTTGAAGTTGTTATGTAGCAGTTGAAAAGTCAAGTACTACAACAAGTACCGGGATTTAATCTCGGACGGGGCTGTGGACCTCGCGTGTATTATGGAGACCTGGCTGGACGAAATGGCTGGACCAACTTTAGTGGACCTCATTCTGGCCAGGTATGCCATGCAGTACCAGCGACGCACAGGTGGCCGGGGAGGTGGCGTAGTGATTATTTTTAGAGAAGACTGGCCTGTCAGGAGATATCCTGCAAGAGATTGCAGGTATTGAGGCCCTCCATGTGGTATTTGATTTGGCTGGGGGCAAGCTAGGGGTGCTGCTGGTATAACAGGCCCCTTTCTGTCCGGCATCATCCCTTACTGCTCTAGCAGAGTTGGCCTCGGAGGTGGCACTGGGCTCCTCAAGGACTTTGGTCTATGCTGATGTCGGCCTTGTAGGAGCGGAGCGAGAATTCATGGCCGCCATGGCAACCATGGATTTGTCCCAAGTGGTCAACTGCCCAACCCACGTGGGGGGGGGGCACACCCTCAACCTGATCTTTAGTTCTGGCCTTGAGGCGGGTGGTCCGGTAGTGGGGGAGGTTAGGGCTATGCCCTTGTCATGGACAGACCATTATCTCCTCCAGGCCAGTCTCTCAGCATGCCACCTCCAGAAGGGGTGGGACCAGTTAGATTGGTCTGCCCTCAATGGTTCCAAGAGGCTCTGAGGGAATTAACATTGGACCTGGACGGCCACTCTGTCGATGAGATAGTCCAGCATTGGAATAGCTGGCTGGGGGAGGCCATTGACAGGGTGGCTCCGAGACGTCACCTGCCTCTGTCTCGTCACCGCAGGGCCCCTTGGTTTACTGAGGGGCTGCGGTGTATGAAACAAGTAGGCAGGAGGCTGCAGCGATGCTGGCATCAGACTCGCTCTGACTCTGACCGACTTCTCCATAGGGCCCATTTGCGGTCCTATGTTGAGGCTGTGAGGGCAGCAAAGAAGGAATAGCGTCTGCAAAGTCATGCCTGGCAGAGATGTTTCAGGTGGTGCGGGGGATGGTCAGTCCGGCCTCCCTCTGACTGGACAGAGACTTGTCCCAGACCTGCTGTGAGGAGTTTGTCACCTACTTTGCAGACAAGATCGCTCAAATTCAGAGTGACTTTGACATCGAGTTGGGGGCAGTAGGTGGAGAGCGCGAGGTCACAGAGGCCCCGTCTGGTCCAACTTTGTGGGGGGAGTTTCAGGAAGTGACGTCAGCTGATGCGGTGGATGTTCTGGGGTCTGTGAGAGCCACCAGTTGTGAACTTGATCCTTGCCCATCCTGGTTGGTGAAAGCCTCCAGGGAGACATTGGGGACGGTGCTGGCGAGAGTGGTTAATGTGTCCTTACAGCAGGGGAGATTGTTGCCCTACCTCAAGGAAGCTGTGGTGCTCCCCCTGCTGAAAAAGCCATCATTAGATGTGGATGCACTCACCAGTTACCAACCTGTCTCTAACCTTCCCTTTTTAGGGAAGGGTATTGAGCAGGCAGTGGCAATCCAACTCCAGGCGCATCTGGACGGCATCGGTTTCCTGGACCCGTTTCAATCTGAGTTCTGTCCTGGCTATGGCACTGAGATGGCTTTGGTGGCCTTGGTCGATGATCTCCGCCAGGGGATGGATGCAGGATGTTCTACGTTTCTTATCGTGCTAGATCTCTTGGCCACTTTTGATACCGTGGACCATGGGCTGCTGTTGAGATGGCTGCGAGACCTGGGGGGTCTGAACGGGACTGTCCTTGAATGGTTCCGCTCATTCCTCTTGGGGAGAAGCCAGCGGGTGATGTTGGGACGGGAGCTGAAACATTTTCCCCTGCGTCTTGTCCTGTGGCGTTCCACAGGGTTCCATCCTGTCTCCTTTATTATATGGATGTGGCAGAGCAGACTGAAGCTCAACCCTAATAAGATGGAGGTGATGGTGGTGGGGAGAGCGAGGGAGGTATTGGCCCCCCTGGTTGGGGGGGTTCGCCCTCCTGTAGGTTGGCAGGTTCGGAGTCTGGGGGTGATTTTGCACGCAGACCTCTGCCTGGAGCAGCAGGTGGAGGCAGTGGCAAAGGCCGCCTTCCGCCAGTTGTATCTGGTGTGGAGGCTGCGTCCGTTCGTCTCTGGCCCGGACCTGGCCTCCCTCATCCATGTCTTCGTCACCTCAAGGCTGGACTACTGTAATGCGCTCTACGTGGGGCTGCCCTTGTTCCTGGTTTGGAGGCTGCAGCTAGTGCAGAACGCAGCGGCCCATCTCCTATCGGGGACGGGCTGTCGGGAGCATATAACACCTGTGCTCCGGACTCTGCACTGGCTTCCGATAGCATGCCGAGCCAGGTTCAAGGTATTCATGCTAATCTATAAGGCCCTTCATGGTCTGGGCCCCTCATACCTCAGGGACCGCCTCACTCTCTGTGCCCCAGAGTGGCTCCTTCGGTCCGCAGGAGGTGCCTTCTTGGAGGTCCCCCGTGTTAAGCGGGGGGCCACGATGGAGAGGGCATTCTCGGTGGCTGGGCCACGCCTTTGGAATTCCCTCCCTGAGGAAGCTCGCCTGGCCCCAAGCCTTTTGACATTTCGGTGAATTTGTAAGACCTGGCTGTTCGCTCAGGCCTTTGGGAAGGGGGTGGGCAGGGGTTAGGGAGTGTTTTATCTTCCTCCACCCTTATTTATTTATTGTTTTTATCCCAGTTTATGGTAGTGTTTTTATGGACGGTTTATATTCTGTTTTAAAATTGTTTTTATGATGAAGTTGTTATCCACCCCCAGCTGTTCGCAGGAGGGGCAGGATACAAATTGAGCAAAATAAAATAAATAAAAATAAACTATTTAACGTATACATGCAGCCCTTGGGGGAGGTTGTGAGAGGGTTCGGGCTGCGATGTCACCAATATGCTGACGATACTCAGCTGTACCTCTCTTTTTCCGCTGACCCAGATCCTGCTATCTCATTGCTATTCCAGTGTTTGGAGGCCGTGGCGGAGTGGATGCGGCAGACCAGACTGGAGCTCAACCTCAATAAGACGAAGGTGATGGTGGTGGGGAGGGCGAGGGAGGTGTTGACCCCCCTGATTGGGGGGGTTTACCCTCCTATAGCTCAGCAGCTCCGGAGTCGGGTGGTGGTGTTGGACTCGGATCTCCGCCTGGATTGACAGGTGGAGGTGGTGGTGAAGGCTGCCTTCTGCCAGTTGTATATAGTGCAGAGGCTGCATCCATACATCTCCAGCCCGAACCTGGCCTCCCTCATCCATGTCTTCGTTACCTCGAGGATGGACTATCGTAACATGCTCTATGTGGGGCTGCCCTTGTTCCTGGTCTGGAGGCTGCAGCTAGTGAAGAATGCGGCAGCCTGTCTTCTGATGGGGACGGGTCGTCAGGAGCATATAACATCTGTGCTCCGGACTCTGCACTGGTTGCCAATAGCGTGCCGAACCAGGTTCAGGGTATTGGTAGTGATCTATAAGGCCCTTCACGGTCTGGGCCCCTCATACCTCAGGGACCACCTCGCCCTCCGCGGCCCAGAGCAGCTCCTTTGGTCTGCCAGGGGTGCCTTCTTGGAGGTCCCCCAGGTCAAACGGGGGGCCACAATGGAGAGGGCGTTCTCGGTGGCTGGGTCGCGTCTTTAGAATTCCCTTCCAGAGGAAGCTTGCCTGGCCCCGAGCCTTTTGATGTTCAGGTGGGCTTGTAAAACCCGACTGTTCGCCCAGGCCTTTGAGGAAGAGGGGGGGGGGGGGTTAGTGTTTTAACGCCTCCCTACCTTTTATTTTATTTTATTTTCCGAACCCTGTTTATATTGTTATGTTTTAATGGTTTTTTAAAAAAAGAAATTGTTGTTTTTCTGATTTTTTTTATTGTTGTACGTCGCCTCGGGATGCCATAGGCATGGGGGGGTGGGCAACTAAAAAATGTTTAAATAAATAAATAAATAAACATATTGTGAAACAAAGAGTATCAAGTATATGAACCAAAATATGAAGGGGGGATGATGGTACATTGCTTGTGCTATATAAATACTTAATAAAAATAAGAAAAAACATTGTGGGTCAGACCTATGGTCCAGTCTCTGGCAGTGCCCAGTACCAGATAACTCAGGGGAAGAATATAGGAAGTCATGGTGATATTTTGCATTGATCCATTCCCTGTTATTCACTTCCACCTTCTAGCAGTCAGATTTTGGGCATTGCTTTATCATGGGATGATGATGGAGTTTTAAGTGATCTTGTATTTTATTATATTTTGTGTTCTGATGTTGTAAGATGCCTTGAGTCTTTGGGGAAGGGTGGGGTAGAAATGTGAATGACTGAATAAATAAATAAATAATAAATAGATTTTCTATGCCTCGGTTATAATAATAAAATTTGTGGTTGGAAACTTTGAATCAGGCCTGGTAGATCTGAGATGAAAGCAAGTGTTCCCTTCCTGTTGAGAAATACCTGTCTTTTGTGAGAGCTTACAACCATTTTTTGATATTTTCCCACTGGCTAACAATGCCACGGTTCTACCATTGCAAAATTGATGCCAGCTATTTCCCATCATTTTCATCACTCTCCTGGATTTTTCAGAAGTTTGGGGGACCTTGGGGACTTTTTCAGGACAGTCCTTTTGCATCAATTTACAACATTTTGCATCACTTCCCAGCACGTTTGTGCTGCTTAGAGCAGGGATTCTCAGCCTGGTTCTTGGGAACACCAGTGTGTGAAGGCAGTGTGTGAAGGTGATCACCAAGTCAGCTGTAGGTAGTGCTCGGGAGCACTTTGAAACAGTCATTCATCTATTAAAGTCAATGTGAGCTGAGATGAATTGATTAATTATCTCAATTTCCATTGAATTAAATTGTACAGAGGAGACTTGGACGACTTTTAGATACACACACACACACACACCCGTGTATATTCTGGCTGCGGGGTGGGATGCGCAGCCAGGATATGCGTGGGGATTGGTTGGTCTGAAAGACCCCACCCCGCGCAGCTATGCCGGCAAACATGTGCAGGAATGCAGAGCAGGAAATCGAGCTCTACATTTGTGCGTGTGTCTGCCGGCAAAGTTGTGCGGGGGGCTTTCAGACCAGCCAATCCCCATGCATATCCTGGTTGTGCATCCCCACCTCCTACCCCCGTGGCCAAAATATGCTTGGGGAGGGGATGTCTGAAAGTGCCCTGTGTCTCTGCATATTCGCACAAATTATTCATGCAAGTTATGTAATGCTCCCAAATAAGCATTTAGGTCTCTCCAGTGTAGAGGTGTGCACCAGGGACCCATGCCATTTTTTGTTTTCATTATTTAATTCTTTCGTTTTCATTTTCATAAATATCAAAATTTCATTTTTGTTTCTGCTTTCATTCTTGATTTACATTAGTTTCAATGGAAAACACATTTTCAGCGGTAACCTTTTTATTTTTCATTATATTTTGATGAATCTTGGACAAACTGTACTTCCAATGGAAGCATTAAGTGTACCAAACTTCAGAAAGACTGGATAAAGGAATCCGAATTTATAAGCGTTATTTTTCCCTCCTTTTACATTTTATTCTAATTGTTTTTAATGATTGTAAGCCACTCTGAACTACCTGTGTCAGGAGGGGCGGGTAACAAATTTTAAAAATAAAAATAAATAAAATAATCAGTTTAATTGTGTTATTTTGCAAAAATCTGCATATACATTTGTGGCTGTATCTTCTTTGTCTCCCATCTAATGTGGATGGATCTTGGCATGTTTATACCAGTCCCAACTTTTACTATCTATGCCAATTTTCAGAAGGATTGGATAAACGGTCCTGATGGTATAAGTAATTAACTTATAAATGTATGTGTGACTGTCCCATACTTGTAGTCCAATCGGTGGTTTTGGTGTGGCGGCAAACCAGCCAAGCGAAGCTGGCGGTTTTGGTGGCGATGGGCAGAGTTAAGCCCAAAGTTGGGAAGTTATAACAGTTAGCATAGCATGGTTAGCAGCATCTCCTTAGGAGATGGGAAGGTCCATGGCATAGTCACCACAGCGTGGCCCACTGTATGGCCAACCCGAAGGGAGACGCACCCGCTGGGAGGAACATCTGCCAAGCAGCGAGTAACGGTGTTCTCAACCTTTGCTGAAAATAACCCCCAGAGGTGGGGCAGGCACGAACAACCCGCCCAGCCTGGGGAAACCCAGGGACTGAGGCAGGGCGTAAGTTAACAGTAAAGATAAGGAATAGGAGTTTACCCTCTCAATTAATTGAGAAAGAGGGAAGAGGTACGCACAGTGTGCAGGGACGGAGAAGGGATGAGAGGGTACCTCCTAAGGGGAGGTTAAATAGTAAGGTTAGTTATAAATGAGGACCTCAGTTCGAAGGGGGGGGATGTGGGAGGGGTTCCCCTTCCCCTCCCCTTTCTTTTGTTTGACAATTCAATAAAGAGTGCGGCCATTTAATCCCATGATACGTGTCCTCGTCTTTATTTGGGGGTGCGCTGACAATCCCCCCTCTGCATTGACTGCGGCGGGGGTTTGGCGCCGCCCCCCCTATTCCCCGGAGTGGGGAAAGACAGGGACATGGGTGGTATTTTCGGCTGCCAGGCCGTCACACAAGGGAGGGGGCCCCCGTTGTTGTGCAACGGGGGCAAAACAAGAACGCCCAGGACTCTCGCAAGACCACGAGATCCCGGGCGCCATTTTAGAACCCCAGCTCTGGCGCGGCATTCAGCGTGGCCAGAGCGGGGGAAATGGACGTGCACCCACCCACCCACCCTCCCTCTTTTAAAGGCACCACTCCGAGCTTATGGCTGGTTGCGAGTTAGAACCGCAAAGGAATTTTCCCTGAGTCCAAATTGGCTAGAAAGCGTGAAGGTTTTTTTTGCCTTTCCCGGAGTGAATTGCTGATTCGGCCAGAGGTGAGCGGAAGCAATTGAGGGTGGTAGGTTCTAAATGTCGCACTCTTCGGGTGTGGGCGATGGGCAGAGTTAAGCCCAAAGTTGGGAAGTTATAACAGTTAGCATAGCATGGCTAGCAGCATCTCCTTAAGAGGTGGGAAGGTCCATGGCATAGTCGCCACAGCGCGGTCCACTGTATGGCCAACTTGAAGGGAGAGACGGACGGATGCACCCGCTGGGAGGAGCATCTGCCAATCAGCGAGTAATGGTGTTCTCAACCTTTGCTGAAAATAACCCCCAGAGGTGGGGCAGGCATGAACAACCTGCCTGGCCTGGGGAAACACGGGGACCGAGGCAGGGCGTAAGTTAACAGTAAAGATAAGGAATAGGAGGTTACCCTCTCAATTAATTGAGAAAGAGGGAAGAGGTACGCACAGTGTGCAGGGACGGAGAAGGGACGAGAGGGTACCTCCTAAGGGGGGGTTAAATAGTAAGGTTAGTACGGTTAGTTATAAATGAGGACCCCAGTTAGAAGGGGGGGACGCGGGAGGGGTGCCCCTCCTCCCCTTTCTTTTTTTTGACAATTCAATAAAGAGTGCGGCCGTTTAATCCCATGATACGTGTCCTCGTCTTTATTTGGGGGTGCGCCGTCAAATGTCCACAGTGACGGAGAAAAGAAGGAGCAGGAAGAGAGCTTGAAGGGAGAGAGCAGTATCTCAGTTTCGACCATGTCAAGTTGATGGCATCAGTCCATGAAGAGTTGTTATCAAAATTGAAATGGGCAGAAGAAGACTGGTCCAGAATCGAGAGGCAGTTCTGAAATTTTCACTTAAACTTGTAGTCAGTGTAGCCAAGCAGACATGGTTTTGGACTTGGCCCTTGGAGACCAGTGTTCAATTCCTTTCTTCACAATTAACTCACTGGGTGACCTTGACTAAGTTACTATCTCTCAGCAATCGCCCATATGTAACATCGGAATAATCATTTTATCTGGGAGCATGCTGGGAAATGCAGTCCAGTATGTTCCCAGAGAGCATTAGAACAGTGGCCAATGCTGGCTCTCTAGGAGCATGCTGGACTACATTTTCCAGCATGCTGCCAGGGAAAAGACAGTGACTGATCTCCCAGCCTGCAGCCAGGAAACCTGCAGCACTCAGGGATCTCACCAGTGTCACAGAGCTCGGGGAACTAACTGCCGGCACCGGCAGGTAGAGATGAGTCAACTCTACTTTGACTCCGCAGGTTGCGTCCAGTCCAGTCTGCATCCGGTGGGTTTGATGCCACCTGCCCCTTCCCGACTCCACTTCCAGCCCACCCCTAAAAGTTTCCCTGCTGACCCCCTTCCTTTCCACCGTCCCACATTGCTCAACTGAGGAGTTACCGAGTACCATAACCATTACTTGCTCTCTCCTTCCTCAGTAAAACTGAGTAGAGTACTGAGTAGAGTATTCTTGGACCGAGGACCAAGTTTCACCCCTAATTTTGATTGTGTGAAAAGATTAGACTGCAAGCTGCTTTGGCAAATGACCTGCAAGAATAAGGAGGCAAACTGAGGTTTAACAATCGAGCTATCTTCCTCATGTACATTGCTCATAATGTGAAAGGGGATGCCTCTCTCTTTTAGTCTGCAAGCTTCATTGAGAGACATGGGACTGGATAGCCTTGCACTACCTTGTTAGCTGCGATTGCTAGCCCGATTTTTAGTGTAGCACCCAAGACAAAATTCAAAGCCAGAGGAATGTGTGATAAGAGATAAGGTACAATTGTTCTCTCCCGCAAGAAATTTAATATGCAAGAGAACACATTCTTGTTAATGTGCCCCAAGAAATTGACATAATGTCCTTAGTAATCTCTGCCTATACAAATATACACAATTTGATATATAATATGAATAAGTTTCCTTCACAGTAGACATGAATAGTAAAGCTCCTTCACCACACCCTGTCTGAATGTCTGATAATATATGGCTGTGGCAGCATAGCAGGAAAGGTATCAAATGCAAGCGGTTTTCACTTACCCAAAGAGGTTTTAAATCCCCTTCCAGAAAATACACTATTGACATTTATACTCTAATCACACTTGGGGTAGTTTGTCAGAGAGAAACAGTCTCTAAAGTAACCAGGTCCCAAATCACATAGAGCTTTATAGACTAAAAGTAGCACCATAAATTTCCCCTGGAAATTTATTGCCAGTCACCGCAGAAACCCGTGTGATGGTTTAGTGGTGTGAAACTCCACTTTTTAAGTATGCAACTATGTTTCTTAGTTTCAGTTTATGAGTTCTATCACTGTGTACTCCGGTGAAAAGGACATTGTAGGAAAATGGTCACAAGATGTAAAAACCTGGGTCCCTGTATCAAGGGGTGATTTTAGATGTGACGGGGCACTAGTCGCCCCAGCACGGAATCACCACAGAGATTCCACGCCGGGATCACACCGGCACGTCCAACAGACGTGCCGGCTGATCCCGGCGGGGAATCGGGGAGGGGGCGGGGCCGTGCGGTGCAACGTGCGGCCGCATGGCCCCACCCCCCACGCTCCCTCGCCACCTGCCCTCTGGGGAGATGGGCGGGCGCCGCGGCCAATGCAGCGACAGTGCCCGCCTGAATTGACCACGGCCCAGAATCCCACCGTGGATTCTGGGCCATGGTAGCCATCCAGACGGGACGGGTCCCTTCATCACTGTGGGGAATCGCATTCACCATGCGATCAGGGCCGGCCCCGCTGGTTCCACCGATCGCGTGGTGAATGTGATTCCCTGCCGTGATTGATGGGGGTGAATATCTGGGGGGCAACTTCTGTTCCCCCTTCAGACGTGATGAGACCTTTCACGCCTGGTGGGAATCCACCATGGTTGAGCGTGATCTCGTCACGTCTGAAAATACCCAAGGTCTGGTCTACATCCACCAGGAAAATTCGCACCATTCTCACTAGGTGTCAGTAGAGGGCAGCATTCCTGGTCATAGCCAATCTGGGCATCCATAGGATTCCAAGGTCTAATAATGCAGTTTACCTGCAGACAGGCTATAGTTAGTAGCTAACATCCAAGGTCATCATGTTCATCCAAAAACAAACAAACCCTTAACTAGCCATAACCTTGTCATTTTTATGGGGTTGTTGATATATATATTATTATTTATGGAAAGAACAAATATTTTATTTACCTGATTGTAGTGGGTTTGACTAAGTGCTGGCAGGATAACGCTCAAGGAAGATGGGATAAATCATTGCAGGGCACAACCCCCTGCAATGATTCCTTCAATGGCCATGCCCCATCTGGGCTATAAAGGGTTTAAGTGCTGGAAACAAAGTAGTCTGTTCCCAGCAACAGACTTGGAAAGAGCTAACCCAGGACTGGGAAAGATGAATGGTTTGGCAGTGGTCAGGACGCAGCTGAGCTTCAAAGAGAGGGTGCTGAGCTTCTAAGAGGAGCTGACTGTGGAGCTGAGAATGACATTTGGCTGGAAGAAGGCAGGTACTTAGATGGGCTGACTACAGTACCTCACGGAAGGGGTCGTGGGGTGGGGTTCATGGATGGAAAATGATGGTATTTGTGGAGAGTGTTTGCTATGAGTGGACTAACACACTGTGAATAAAAAAAATGTGGTGATGAGAAGCTTCTGAAATAGTATGGATCATTGGGGCCTTGATCCTGGAAAATAAATATGGTGGTGGGCTTATTATTACAAAGACACTTTCAAATAACCACTACAGTGAGTCCAAACTGCTGTGGCCACCATAAATTTGCAAAACCTGGACAATTGACCACAACACCAATTCATTTGAAAACTATTTTACTAATACCCCTGTCAGCAGTCCCTTGCCAAGGGGTTATGAGAACATAAAGGACTGAATCAATTGTGTTATAGTGTAATAGGTACATTTAAGAACTACATAAATTCATATGTGGTACAACTGAAAGGAAGAGGAAATCCATCGCCTAAGCCAGTTTCATGCTTCCACTGAACATGGAACAGATGGGAGTCCAAAGAAGAGCAGGAATTATGTCACTGGCTGGAGATTGGCATAGCATCTCCTCTTCCCCTAGCTAGAATACTTCCTTTGCTACCAGCTGGCCTTGGCAATATTATTTATATAGCAATTTCAGTGCTGAAAGTGTTTTACAATCTTTAGTTTACCCTCACAACAACCCTGTGAGGTAGATTGTCATTATTCCCATTTTACAGATGAGGAACTTAGGCTGAGTGACAGTAATTTGCCCAAGGCCACCCAATGAATTCATGGCCAAAATGGGATTTGAACCCTAGTTCCAAGTCCAACCCCTTATCCACTAGGCTAGACTGACTCTCTAACATGTATTAATTATTATTATTATTATTAGCAAACATTTATATAGCGCAAGCAATGTACCTGGCACTTTACACAGCAATTGAATAGACATGATCCCTGCCCTAGGGCTTACAATCTGAGAGACGGGAGGGGGGAGTCGAAGGAAGGGGAACAGAGGGAGAGACAAGGAGTGTAACATTCATGAGGATATGAGGTCCCAGGTGCACGTGCTTGGCTTGGTTACATTGAGGGGTTCATTGTTCATCAATCATTATAGTACCAGCGCTGTACCTAGCGCTGTACAATCAATAGTTATAGACAAGTCCCTACCCCTATGGGTTTACATTTGAAGCAAGGTAAGGGAGCAGGAGACAATGAAGAGGTGAACATCAAGAGAGACAGTAATACATTTATGAGGTTAAGAAATTGCAAGTGCACATGTTTAACTTAAGTTACAGGGAAGAAATTCTGACTGAGGGCGAAGAAGACACAATTTCACTCATGATGAGCTAGGGAAGGCCTGACGGAAGAGGTAGGTTTTCAGGAGGGAGTTGAAAGTTGGTAGGGAGGGAGCAGAGCAAATGTATCCAGGGAAGGACTTTCTGGCATAAGGGGCTGCAAGAGAGAAGGGGTGACAACATTTAGAGGAGCAAGGAGGTCAAGACCAAAGCTCCACTGCAGGCGTGTGGGTGGATACAAGAGCAGAGAGATATGGGGGAGCAAGGCTATGAAGAACCTTGAAGGTGAATACCAGGAGCTTGTGCTGAATTTGTTCACAAAAAAGGAGCCAATGTAGGGTGGAGAGGAGGGGCTGAATGTGGTCAAAGCAACGGGCAGGGTGGATGACTTTGGCAGCAGAGCTTTGAACGGAGATGAGGGGCACAAGATCAGAGCAGGGGAGACCAGTAAAGAGCAAGTTGTAGTAGTCAAGGTGAGAGATGACTAGAGCATGGACTAAGGTTTTCATGTGTGGGTTTGCGGAGAAATTGAGTTAAGGGAGCCAGCTAACTTTAAATGACCTCTTTAACACTATTTGTGTCCCTTCTGAAAGTATTTGGCTGAGATTATGAGTATAAAGAGAATCATACTGTAAGTGTCTTCTTGTGTATCCTGCTCACACTTTCAATAAAAATATTTTAGGTAGGGATGGGCGAACGCGGTTTGGGAGTTCGGACTGAACTCGGCCTGTTCGGATGACCGAACCAAACTTCCGAACCAAATGCTCGAACTTCCAAACAGTTCGGAAAAGTTTGGATGAGTTTGGGGGCGGGAAAAACATGACTTTGGGTGGGAAAAACGTGACTGGAAGGGGGAGACAGCTGAGGAGCAGACTTCCTGACACCAGGGGTGGACACCAGGGGTGGTTTCAGGGCCAAAAATACTGATACTGAAAAAATTTCGGTTTTGGTACCGATAGCACTTTTTTGAATGTTCGGCCTAACTGAACTCCACCGAACTGAAGAGCCGAACCCGAACCCAGGTTTCAAACCGAGCGACTGAACGTTCGAATGGCGTTTGTTCGCCTATCCCTAATTTTAGGTTAAGAACGTGTATTTTTTCTCACCACTGAAAGAGTTTCAACAAGATAGGGAAATCGATGCTGCATATTTTCAAAGGTTGCCAAAGTCTAATACAATATTATTCACATTTAAGTTTATGAGGAGGCATATTGCTTGCAATTTCATCAGTGGCAGCTTATTTTGTTTCTGCAAAAAATGTTTCAAATAATAGATTTTGTGCCAAAGCGTGAGACTAGGAGAATATTTTCCAAAAATGGAATACACTTCATTTTTATTGCGTGAAAGTTGACTTTAAGGGCATTTGTCCAGCTTCATAAGGGAATTGTGTGCATGTTGGCTGGATGCAGATGTGCTATGTTAAACTGAATTGGGTGCCAAATCTCTACTCGCAGTGAGAGGCATCATCATACAGCAGAACTACAGTAAGGGAGCTGCTGTGAACCACTATAGATGGAGGGCATAATTACAAGGAGTGAGAACACACGGAAGTGCTTACTCCATGGAGGGGCTGTGCTGAGCTCTGGAGAGGAGAATGGACAGTGAATGCACAAGTGAGAGTGTGTAATGAACAATGATATCTTTTGCTGTGAATGAGGATTTGGCACCCACTTAAGTCTAGTAAGGTACTTCAGCACACAACATATGATGCAAAACCAATTTATGAACCTGGATAAATGAGGATTGTGCTCATGAACATTAAGAAATTGTATTGTTATAAACTTTACCATTTTAATCATTTGCTACTTATTATGCTAGCTACTGTATCATATTACACCAGTGATTCGGTATTCTGATTGTGATGTAGACAGACATGCTTTGGGCCCGCTTTTGCTTGCTGTAACCTTGGCCCTGTTAGGATGTGTAAACACCCGTGGGCCACCGCCAGATGTTGGCCCAAGATTGCCCTGGGTAGTGTTGGCAGCTAGCCCAAGCTGTGACCTCTGGACAATCTCTGAGGTCACAGCCCAGGCCAAGAGCTACCCATGTGGGCCAAAGAGGGCCATCACATCTGTTACGGCACACTCCCAAGACCAAGGGCTGCCATGGCCAGCCACCAATGGCTGTGCCTCATTGGCTGCCATAGCTGTTCATAATGGCGGGGGTGGGGCTCTGGGAGCAGGGGGAAGATGGGGATGACTGCCTGCACATTTGTTGTGCTCCCTGCCCTACCTGGGCTCCCTGGCTGGGGGAACGTCAGTTCAGTGTCCCAGCTTTGGGAGGGGTGGCCGCTGTTTCTTGCCCTGCCCTGGGCTGGGGAACCACTGTGTTAGCAACTGGTCTACCAATACAGAGTGTTCAAAAATCAAATGGAATAAATGTCTCAAAGAAAAATATGAATACATTATTTTACAATATAGACAGAATTTTCTTTGTTGACATACTGATCATCTCACTGTTATCTCAGTCTTCTACCAAGGGGTGTAGTTACCAATAGGTGCAGCTGCCCTGGGGCCCACAAACCTGGAGGGCTCACAATGCATGCAGAATTTGTGTACTCACGTAGGTTTGGGGGTTGAAGTAGGATGCGGGGCTCTATTCCATCTTCTGCACCACGGCCAGTTCCAGTCTAGCTACACCCATGCATCTAACCTATACACATTAACTCCTGTTGGTAACTCCTGCTGTAAAAGCACCATTGATTGATGTACGACTGAGACAGTATGGCACAGCTGGGCAGTTTCCATGAGATCATATTTCCATTATATTCCAAGTGAATTTTCCCTTCAGACAAAGAAAGATTTATAAATGGTTTCGGATTCGTAGGGCAAGTGTTGGTGCTCGATAAAAATCGTATATTTCAAGCATGGAACTAGTTTCAGACCAACCTTTGGAATAGACACAGCCTCACATCTAACAGGTGGACAAGTGAAAATGCAGGTGATAGAGTTAATGGGTGAATCCATTCAAATCACTAAATGTCTTCTGTGGTTTGCACAATCAACAACACTGTAGTTCACAGAAATAGCAGCTAATAGCAGAAATATCATCTCGTTTCCAAGTTGAGAATAATGTATGAATTTATTATGATTTCAAAGCAGAGAAAAGTGGATTCACATCCAAACACTGACCAAAGAGAGCATCATGGACTCTGGCGACAAGAAGCAAACTGGGAACTTTAATGACCAAACCATATTTGGCCTATTTTCATAAGCCGTTATCACTGTGTTATCAAATGGTCGATTTCTGTGTTACCTCTTCTGAGAGACTTAATAAAGAAGACTTTGTGTCACCTTTGTGTGATTCAGTTTCCAGGATACTGTGGGAACAAAACAGTCCCTGTCTTGGGGTCTCTAATCTACTGTATCTCCAAAACAATAAATCCAACAGGTAATGACACTGCTCTCCTCTCTCCTGACATGCCTTCTCTTGCCCCAACTTGTTTGTTTATTGGATTTTAAGGGGATGTGGACTAAGTCTTGAAAGACAAAAGGAAGGGAGCCAGAAGAGAAACCACCAGATAAACCATCAAACGGATGCTAAGGAGCAGTTGTGAATTTAAAATGAGGACCAGGATAGTACTGAGTTACAGAAGCCTGGAGATGCAAAGAGAAGGTTACTAGTGTCAAAGAAAGCAGAGTGGCTGAGACTGAGAACAGAGAAGAGGTACAGAGATTTGGCAAGAAATGTTCAGAAGGAAGGGCAGAACAAGAGAAGCAGACAGAGCAGCAGCTGCATTTGAGCCTTTGAACTCTTTATCTAGGTGACTTTTAGAAGAGGAAGTTAGGAGGTCTCAAATGCTGTATGTTCAAATGTGTATTTTAAAACAAATCGTCATCATGTATTCTAAGTATCCAAGATAGTGCTTTGGGAGGTTGCCCACAAACTCTCTGCTATAAGTTCAACTTCATGTCCTTGTTGTGGGAGACCTGATGTGCTGACTCAACTACATTGGCTCAGTAGACCAACGAGGTTCTGGTGAAGCATAGTAGGGCCAGTCCCTTCTGCACATACACCTCCTTGGGTATGGAAAACTTAAATTGAAAGACTGTGCAATACTCTAAAACTAAAACAAAAAATGAATATGATCTGGGTGCACTGGAAGTTGCCATAGTTTTGTATTATACCACTTTTAGACATGTGCGGTGCACAAGCAGCAGTAAAATCCCGCCGCGTGTAAAAAAACCGCGTGCAGGATTTAGACGTGACATTTTATGCATTAAAGCTGGGTGCATGTTCTTTTAAAGCCACAAATTAAATACCTCAATGTTGAGGTATGTTTTATACTCTAAAAGCAGCCTTAGAGTTTTATTAAGTTATCCATCCAGGCTTGCCTACATGGAAAAGTAAGTAAACTTAATCCATATTAACTAGGGGTGTAAATTTAATTGGGACTTGTCAGCCTGGATTAAGTCTCTGAATGGATAGCTTTATTATGGATTAAAATGGCTTTTCCAAGTTAATCTTATCATTGTTCCCATTGGAGCTAAGCTTAACTCAGAAAAACCACTTTTAATCCATTATAAGAATCACAGTATGGTCTTAATAAGAGTTAACTAACCTATGTTAATCATTATATGCTGTGGCAAGGGCCAGGCCTTAGAAACTCAATTCTCTGGCAATACCTGTCCCTGTCCCTAATGCAGCCCAGTTAAGTTGTGTAGAACTAGGAATGTGCAAGGGGGGTGAATTTTGTTTTTCTGTTTTTTCTGGATTAAGTGGATTTTTGTGAGGTTTTTTTTGTCTCAAAATTTGGGGGCTTCTTCTGATTGATGTATACCGCCATTTTGAGGTGCTTTACAGGGGGCACAATACAGAGAAGTCAGACTGAAGGACTAGGGTGGCCATATGCAATTTTTGAGGACACATGAGAAATATGTGTCAATACAGTTAATGCAGTCCTGCAACCTTTATTTCTCATAAGTGTTCTCTAAAATTTGCCTTTCTGGCCACACTACAAAGGACATAGGTGTAGTGAAATTCTGCTTCTATACTGATTAATAGGGGTGGGACTTGGGGCAAAAAAACAGTTACCGGTTTTACCGGTTACTGGTTTAAAAAAACCCGGTTTGCCGGATTAAAACCGGTATACTGGTACCGTTTTTTCCCCATTGATTTCAATGGGGAACTGTCCACATTGAAATCAATGAAAAAAAACCCCATACCTCCCTCCTCCCCCTCCCAGGCTGTGCGGGTGGAAGGGGGGGACACCCACCCTCACCCACCCTGCCCAGCCTGGATTTTTAAAAAAAATTTTTTTTGTCCCGAGGTCAGGCGGCTAGTGTGGGCTCTGGGCCGCTGCTGTGTCAGCGGCGGTGACCCCGAGCCCGTACCAGCAGGTACTAGGCAATCCCCTGGAAGGCCTAGTGAAGTGTTGAAGGGAAGCCAGCCGCCACTAGCGCTGAAGCTGCCCGGACCTGTGCCATGCTGCCGCCGCCGCTGCCCAGAGGTCAAGTAAGGTGATCTGGGTGGGGAGGTAGGGCGATCCCTGGGGTGAGGTTAAACCACCCCCACCCCAGGATCACCCTGGATGCTGCTGGTGTGGGCTCTGGGTCACCGCTGCTGGCACGGCGGCGGCCCAGAGCCTGCATTAGCAGTCGGAGTTCAGGTTAATTTTTTTTTAGTACTGGTACCCCAGAATACCAAGTTAATCTGAAACTGCTGGTACAGCAAAATACTGGCAGTTTTGGATACCGGGGGAACCGAAATTCCCACCCCTACTGATTAGGGTTTCCACTTTGCTGGTATTTAACCGGCATGGCTGGTTTTGTATGCTGAGGCCAGTTACTGGTGCAGAGCTTTTGCCAGCAATATAAAAGCTAGGGATGTGCGAACAGGATGGAGTTTGGATGTTTGGCCATTCGGACTAAACCCTTAGTTCAGGTTCGTGGGTTTGGTCTGGCGGAGTTCAGCCTCCCTGAACATTCAGCGGAGTTCAGCGCCATGGGGATCCTTGGGGCACTCCAGGGACCCCCAGGGTTGCCCATGGTGGCATGTCAGGCCATCGGAGACCCAGAAGCAGTAGAATCAGAGACCGGGAAGGCTTGGCGCTTTGCACCCCGGGTTGCACAGGCAGGCAGACTCAGTGCTTGGCCTCTGGGTTTGCCTGTGGCTCCAGGGCTGGCCATCAGAGACCCAGTGGCAGCAGAAGCAGAGACCTGGAAGGCTTGGTGCTTGGTACCCCAGGTTGCCCGGGCAGGCAGGCTTGTTGCTTGGCCCCTGGGGGTGCCTGTGGTGCCAGGGCTGGCCCTCTGAGACCCAGCGGCAGCAACAGCAGAAACTGGGAAGGCTTGGTGATTGGCACCCTGGGTTGCCCAGGGAGTCAGGATTGGCTATTGGCTCCTGGGGGGTGCCCGTGGCACCATGGTTGGCCATCTGAGACACAGCAGCAGCAGAGACTGGGAAGGCTTGGTGCTTGGCACCCCGGGTGGCCCAGGCAGTCAGGCTCAGTACTTGGTCCCTGGGGGTGCCCGTGGCACCATCTGAGACCCTGCGGCAGTAGTAACAGAAGAGGCCAAGAAGGCTTGGGGCTTGGTGACTGGCACGCATAGGGGGCAGGGCATTGCAGGCTGGCATCTGTGGAGTGGTGGAAGAGGCCTTACCAGGGCTTGTTTCTTGGCACCCCTACTTGGCCAGGCATTGCAAGCTGGGATCGGTGGAGTAGCGGCAGAGGCCCAGCCAGGGCTTGCTGGCTGGCACCCTTACACGGCTGGGCATTGCATGTGGCAGGACTCCAGTTCTGCTCGCTCCATGCTGGGTTCTCCAGTTCTAGACACCATCATGGCAGGGTTTTTCAGGCTTCCAGGCATCAACGGAGCAGCGGCAGAGGCCCATAAAGGGCTCAGTGGCTGACACCCCTGCTTGGCCACAAGTTGCAGGCTGCCAAGCATCGGTGGTAGCCTGACTCAGGGTGGTGTGCAAGGGCAGCTTAAACTGGGGGGGCCAGGAAGCCAATCAGGTACCTAAACCCCATGTCCCAGACCACTGAGAAGAGCTTCCTATCGAGCACAATAATTTCCCCCAACATGCGCGTGGCTTTCAGTTGAAAGCCACGCCTCTCTCCACGTCCTGCAGCTGCTGATGGACTTGGTAGCTGCCCCCACCCCAGATCTCAATGACATGGAAGGACAGACCTACCTGCCTTTAATGTAGGCCCCAGGACCCTGATGGTGGGTCCTAGGGCTGTAGTGGCTGCTGCTTGATGTGGAGGAATGAGAGCTTCCCATGAGTGGAATGATGGCCCCAGAACCCTGATGGAGGGTCCTGAGACAGGAGTAGCAGGTTCTTGATGAAGTGGAATGACAGCCCTCCCTGACTGTAACATAGGCCCCAGAACCCTGATGGTGGGTCCTGGGGCTGGAGTGGTTGCTTCTGGATGAGGTGGAATGACGGCTCCCTGTGAGTGGTATGACAGTCCCAGAACCCTGATGGTGGTTCCCTGGACAGGAGTGGCAGCTTCTGGATGAAGTGGAGTGAGAGCCCCCCAGCCTGTAATGTAGGTCCCAGAACCTTGATGGTGGGTTCTGGGGCTGGAGTGACTGCTTATGGATGAAGTGGAATGATGGCTCCCTGTGAGTGGAATGACAGTCCCAGAACCCTGATCGTGGGTCCTTGGACTAGAGTGGCTGGCTGTTTCTTGATGTGGTGGAATAATGGCTCCCCGTGAGTGGAATGATGGCCCAAGAACCCTGATGGTGGGTCCTGGGACTGGAGTGGCAGCTTCTGTGCTCCCCGTGATTGGAATGACAGACCCAGATCCCGGAGGGTGGGTCCTGGGGCTTCAGTGGCTGGCTGTTTCTTGATGTGGTGGAATGACGATTCCCTGTGAGCTGAATGACAGCCCCAGAACCCTGATGGTGGGTCCTGGGACTGGAGTGGCAGTTTATAGATGAATTGGAATGACGACTTCCCATGAGCAGAATGATGGCCCCAGAATCCTGATGTTGGGTCCTGGAACTGGAGTGGCAGCTTCTAGATGAAGTGGAATGATGGCTTCCCATGATCAGAATGACAGCCCCAGAACCCTGACGGTGGGTCCTGGGACTGGAGTGGCAGCTTCTAGATGAAGTGGAATGACGGCTCCCCGTGATCAGAATGACGGCCCAAGGACCCTGATGGTGGGTCCTGGGACTAGTGTGGCAGCTTCTAGATGAAGTGGAATGACAGATCCCTGTGATTGGAATGACGGCCCCAGAACTCTGATGGTGGGTCCTGGGACTGGAATGGCTGGCACCCCTACTTGGATGGGCATTGCAGGCTTCCAGCCAGGCATCGGCAGAGCAGCTGCAGGGACCCGACCAGGGCTCAGTGGCTGGCACCCCTACTTGACTGGGTGGCATCCTACTCGACTGAGTTCAAGAAGCTCTATTGCAAATTGGGCAAGCCTTGCCCAGTGGTGAATCTCATGGACACCCACTCCCAGCCCACCAGTGCACTCATCCGAGATATGCCCATCTATAAGAGGGAGGAGAAAATGGCTGACATGCAGTACAAGCAGCATCAGCAGACATTGGATTGCCCGGGCACAGTAACTGTGGCTGGCACCCCTGCTGGGCCAGGCATTGCAGACTGGCTGGCATCGGTGGAGTATAGGCAGAGGCCCGGCCAGGGCTTGGTGGCTGTGTTGGAACATGCAACAGTCACAAGTAAAAGCCCACTGCAAGCCCTTCAAGCTCAATATGGGGCTTGTCCAGTAGGGGGAGGGTCAGGGGATGAAACAGTTTTATTTTTCCTCCTTGTCTCCTCTCTTCTTCTCTCTTTGTCCTCGATCCTGTCCCATGCAGTCTGTACAGTATGGAAGCATGTCTTCTGAGTTCTTAGTAAAGTTCTGTTTTGAAGAAACTTCTGCTATGTGTTATTCAACAGAAAGCTCACTCTATAATAGGCTGGAACCCCAACTTGGCCAGACATTTCAGGCTGGCTGGCATCGACGGAACAGCAGCAGAGGCCCAGCCAGGGCTTGGTGGCTGGCACCCCTGCTCAGCTGGGTATTGCAGGCTTGCTGGCAGGGCATCAACGGAGCAGTGGCAGAGGCCCTGCCAGGGCTCAGGGGCTGGCACCCCTGATCGGCTGGGTGTTGCAGGCTGGCTGGCATCAGAGGAGCAGCGGCAGAGGCCCAGCCAGGGCTCAGTGGCTGGCACTCCTACTTGGCTGGGTGTTGAAGGCTGGCTGGCCTCGATGTGGGACACTTGCAGACAAGTGGAACAACAGCCCTCCCTGCCTGGAATGTAGGCCCCAGAATCCCGACAGTGGTTCCTGGGGCTGGAGTGGTTAGCACCCCTGCTTGACTGGGCATTGCAGGCTGACTGGCATTGGTGGAGCAGTGACAGAAGCCCAGCCAGGGCTTGGTGGCTGGTACTCCTGCTCAGCTGAGCATTGCAGGTTGGCTGGCCTCAATGTGGAACATTTGCAGACAAGTGGAATGATGGCCCTCCCTGCCTGTAACGTAGGCCCCAGAACCCTGATGGTGGGTCCTGGGACTGGAGTGGCTGGCACCCCTACTCAGCTGGATGTTGCAGGCCATTGGTGGAGCAGCGGCAGTGGTGGTTGGCACCCCTAATCGGTCAGGCATTGCAGGCTTGCATCCTACTCTCCGGAACTCAACAAACTATTCTATCAACTGGTCAAGCCTTTCCCGGTGGTGAATCACGTGGCCACCCAGTATCAGACATTGGATTGCCGGGGCACAGTACCGATGGCACAGAAGAGGCAGCAGAAGTGGACATTGGATTGCCGGGGCACAGAACCTGTGGCACAGACAGCAGAGGTGGCATTGGCAGCAGCAGCATACATTGGATTACCCAGTAGCAGAACCCATGGCACAGACCACAGAGGTAGCATTGGCAGCAGTGGCAGACTTTGGATTGTCCGGTAGCAGAACCCATGGCACAGACAGCAGAGGCGGCACTGGCATCAGCAGAAAACATTGGATTGCCAGGACACAGAACCTGTGGCACAGACAGCAGAGGAGGCATTGGCAGCAGCAGGCATTGGATTGACTAGGCATAGAACCAGTAGAACAGCAGAGATGGCAGCAGCAAGATTTGCCTGTGCACAGCACCCATGGAGCCAGGATGGTAAAATTTTCCAGGGAAGAGCTCCCATACAGCAGCAGAAGACAGCAGCAGGATTGCGTGGGCACATTTGGTTTTGCCAGGGCAGAGCACCCATGGACCAGAAGACAGCAGCAGTGGGATTACCAGGCCAGTGGGGCACATCACTCAGGGTTCCCGGGGCAGGCAGACAGGCACCTTGGCATGAGAGGCAGGCAGGCTGGGACAGGGCTTCAGCTTTGCCCACAAGATGGGCAGACAGGCACTTTGGCATGAGCATGGGAAGGCAGACTAATGCATGCTTTGATCTTGGCCACCTGGGCGGGCGGGCAGATATGCAACATGGCATGATCATGGGAAGGTAGACTGAGGCAGGCTTTGATCTTGGCCACCTGAGCGGGCTGGCAGACAGGCAGTGTGGCATGAGCATGGGAAGGCAGACTGAGGCAGGCTTTGATCTTGGCAACCTGGGTGGGCGGGCAGACAGGCAGTGTGGCATGAGCATGGGAAGGCAGACTGAGGCAGATTTTGATCTTGGCCACCTGGGTGGGTGGGCAGACAGGCAGCGTGACATGAGCATCGGAAGGCTGGCTGAGTCAGGGTTTGATCTTGGCCACTTGGGCAGTCAGGCAGACAGGCAGTGTGGCATGAGAGGCAATAGAGAAGGCAGTCTGGGACCTTGGCAGAGCACTCAGATAGGCTGGCAAAGACTGTGCAGCGCATGAGAGAACCAGTCAGATAGGAGGGCTGAAATTAGAGATGGGTGAACAGAACCAAGTTCGGAAATTCGGTTCGGTTCAGTTCGGAAATTAGGTTCGGTTCAGTCGACCGAACTATTCGAGTTCAGTCCGAACTCCAAACTTCTGAACAAAGTTCGGAAATTCAAACCCCATTGAACTAAATGGAATATTATCTTTTAGGAATGGGCGAACAGAGCCGAGTTTGGAAATTCGGTTTGGTTCAGCTTGAAAATCGATTTCAGTTCGGAAGTCCGGTTCGGTCGACCAAACTGGTCAAGCTCAGTCCGAACTCCGAACTTCCGAACCATGTTCGCCCATCCCTAGCCGAGATCTTCTAGCTAGAGGCCGGCTGGCAGGCTTACAGCATCCCAATACCACCCTGCATCATGAGGTCAGATAGGACAGCCAAGGTCGTCTAGTTAGGGAGAGAGAGAGGCAGGGCAGGCGCCGGGCATTGGGAGGGAGGGACAGCACCTCAGCAACAGCAGCCCAGACTGATGAGGAGGAGCCCCGTTCCAAGACTGCCCCTGGAATGGGATGGCATGTGCCACTGCACCATCAATCCATGTCCAGGGGCAGCTCAGGGAATCCAAGCACGAGCAGCGGAAGGTTCACCTTACTGAACAGCAACTGCTCCACCAACTTGACCTCCAGTCTCAGGCAGTGCTGCGAACAAATGTCCCCCACCATGGAGAACACCCGCTCATTGGGGACACTCGTTGGTGGGCAGGACAACAGACCCTTGGCCACTTTGGACAGGGCCGGCCACACATTGGTCTTGCCTGCCCAGTAGGTCAAAGGATCGCTGCTGGGTTTTATGCACGGCTCCTCCTCCAGGTAGCTCTCCACTGCTGCTGACTGAGGCGTTGTCATACTCCCTCATAGGGCTGTAGCGGAATGTCGCAGCGGTCACTATTTCCGCCGGAAACAGTGTTTCCGCAATTAGTGGTATGATGTGGCAGAGGCTTTCATTCCGCTAGTTTCATTCTGCTACTTCTGCAGTTCCACTAATTTCATTCCGCTACTTCCACAGGCTTCGCATAATAGCGGAAACATGACATTTTTGCTACTTCCCCCATTCCGCCAGTGCCACAAAATAGCGGAACAGCGGTTTTCCGACAGTTTCCACAATTTTTCCACAATTCTGCAATTTTCAGAATGCCGGTGGAATTAGTGGAATGTCCGCAGAAAAGCCACGGTGTGGCGCGGGCAATTCCGAAATGTCAGAATGGAATCGTGGCACGGTAACAGCTGCTGCCGCATCAGTCCTACTCCCTCATGTAACTCTTCCTGGGCACCGCCTCCACCACTGCCCTCAGCCACGCTGCCTGCCTTGCTGTGCACGAGCCCATGCTCAGCAGAGTGCCCTGCACATACGAGCTGCTGCTGGCAATAGGGGTGCTGCTGCTGCTCAGCCTGATGCTGCTGGTGCTGCTACTGCTGGTGCTGGGGGCAGGGATAGACCCTGCTGGCTGAAAGGGGTGGCTGCTCCCACTCCCAGCATCCCCAAGGGCATCCTGCTGCTGCAGCCGTGCACTCTCAAGAGCCCGCTCTGCCTGATGGACCCTCTCCACCAGGTCACCCTTCCAGTGCCCATAGAGCGCTGTCTGGCGTGCCACGCTGCCCTTGACCCTGGGGCCCAGCATATGCCAAAACGTATTCCTCCCACTGCAGGAGCTCATCAAACCGTGACTTCATCCCTGTCTTCAGCTGCTGCACCAGTTGAACCGCCTCATCCACCAGTGTCCTGCCCTGAGGGCCACAATCCTGCTCCTATAACCTCCTCAGGATACTCTAGACCAGAGGAGTCACCTGGCTTGTGGTGGCCGTGGAGAAGCTGATGGTGTCCGTCACAGCCAGGAACGGTCTGAGCACGAAGACCGTGTGAGTCAGAATCTTCCATTCTCCCGGATCTCCCATTCTGTCCCATCGTACCCTAAAGGTGACCCACTGTCCGTCACCAGTTAATTGAACCTGATTTAAGGCGGCTTTCTGCTCGAGAAGCCGCTCGAGCATCAGGAAGGTCGAATTCCACTAGGTGGACACATCCTACACTAGCTGGTGCACTGGCAAGGCTTGCTTGGCCTGCTTTGCCCAGAGGAGTCTGCTGCCCTTCATGTTCCAGTTAAAGAAAGCTGCCAGCTTCCTCCCCCGCTCGATCAGAAAGCGAAGGGTGCCTGTCCCAATCTCCTTCTCCCCCAATCCAGAGCATCCCTGACCACCAGGTGAAGGGTATGTGTAGTGCAAAGGATGCTGGTGAAGCCCCCCTCATGGACTGCCCTCAGTATGTTGTCCGTGTTGTCCGTCACCACACACCCCTTGGTGAAGGGTGCGCCTGGCCTGATCCACCTGCTGTCCCTGGCAGGAGCCGTGTGCACGGGCCGGCGCGCGCATGGGTATGCAGGCTGCAGCTGCATCTCTCCTGTCATCACCTCCCACCTCTCCCTGTTTGCAATATCGTTTCCTTGCCAGCCTGATTAGTGTGTCAGCTGTCGTGTCTGTGTGCTCGGTTCCTGCAACTGTGCTGGGTCTGCACCCCATGCCTTGCTTTGTTGCCATACATTGTTGTGACCTGTGGCTTTCTCGGCTGGCCTTGGTGCCCCCCCCCCGAGCTCCTTCCCTGGAGGGAATGTGGGTCCCCCGTCCATGGTGTTATTTTCCCTGGCATGCTGGACCATGACTGGCTGTGCTTCCACCGGGCTCCCGGCCCCCAGGGGGCCCCCCATCCGTGGTCCTTCCATAAGACCATGGCCCTGTGTGATCTGTGGCATACCCCAGCCGTGCAATTGCTGCTGAGCTGTCCGGACAGCCTGTTGGGTGCTTATACAAGTCTGAGCTCTGGCCTTTGTTACTTCAGCTATGAGGCGAGTGCCCGGGATTGCTGGCTGCATGCTGAGACGCTGGGGCTGGTTCCCTTTCCCGATGGTTGCATCCCAGAGACGAGGTGCTCACATGTGGCTTGGTCTGTGGCGGAGACCATGCCCGCCCTGTCTGCGTGCAGTCTGGCCACCTACATGGTCTGTCTGGTGGAGGGGGGCCCTGCCCTGGCCATGTCCTACTTTGGCTGTGTTCACAGGGACCATGGATAACAGCGCTCCCGTGGGGCTGTGTATGGCTGTTGGAGCTGGGCCAGCTTCCGTGGACCCCTGATGCCAACTGCTGTATGTCTGAGCCTACAGCGGCAGAGTTGGCGGCGCTGTCCAGTGTGTGGTCCCATTCCGATGTGCAGCTGGGTCTCTCCATGCAGGATCCCTTTGAGGCTTACTACCTGATTGCCCACCACATGTCCATGCAGGGGTACCACTGGGGCATGCTTCATTGGCCCCACCTTGTTCACCAGGTGGGGCACCCGACCCCTGGTCCCTTCATGGCCCCCAGAAGCTGGCTGTGAGTCCCCTGTGCCTCCCGGACCCCTGTTCCTGGAACCCCATGCAGGCTCCCGACTCCGCCCTGCTGCCGTGGCCTGCTGCCTGCTCCCTCCTTGCTGTCCCAGCCGTGCTGCTGTGCTACCTGCTTCCTGGGGTGTTGCTGGCCCTGCCTGCGGCTCTGGGCCCCCTCTGGGCCCCCCCATCTGCCTCTGTCCCCGGAGGTCGACTCCGTGGCTTCCGTCTTCATTGTCCACCTCCGGCGCCCTGACCGCTCCTCAGGGTGCTGCTGACCATCCTCGTTTGTCTGTGGACCCTTCTGCACCCCACCCCCCTCCTGGGTGCCTGTGTGATCTCGGGGTTCTCAGGCCCCCGGGCTTCCCCCCCCAGCTTCCTCCCAGGGGGGTGGGGTTGTGTGACTTTGGACCTGCCTCACTGCCCTGGACTGCCTGTCTCCCCTGAATCACCCCCTTGCTGGCGCTTGGGTTCCGAGTGTGCCTCCTGGACTGTTCCCGGCCTGCTCCATGTTCTGTGTGTGCTCCCGCTGTGCCTGTGCCTGGACTGCCTGGGGTTCCCCAAGTTCTGGGACTGCCTATGTTGCTGTGGGGGTGCCCGTGTGGGCTGTTCTGTATTGGGGGTTCTGGTTGCCGTTGCCTGTGTCCCACTGTGCCCCTGTTCATTTCCCCTCCTCTTCCCTGTCCCTCGCCCCCCTCCTGGGCCCATTGTGCCTTGTGTGTTGTCTGTCCCGCTGTGTCTCCTCCCCCCTTCCTCCCTTTCCTGTCCGGGCGTGTGTGTTTGTGCTGTGTGTCCCACTGTGCCCTCGCTGTCTGTGTGCCTATTGTGTGTGGTACCTGAGCAGCTCTTCTCCCTCTCCCCCCTCCCTTCCCGTTTCCCTTGTGTGGGCATTCCCTTTTGTCCGTGTTGGCTTCGTTTGCCCTCAGGCGGTCCATAAAGGCCCCTCCCCGGCTCATTCTGGGTGTTTTGACCATGGCCGGGAATTGGTGTCACATCTGTTGCACCACCCTGGGCTGTGATCTGGCGGCCCGATTCCCTGCCGTGGTCCCGCTCCCGTCGCATCTGTTCAGAGCCTTTATGCACCACGGGGGGTGGTTGTTTGTTTCACCACCACTGGGAATCCACTGTGGTGACTCCGGAACGTGTAACGTCTGAAATCACCAAGAATTTTGCAAGGTGTAATAACTATTTTTCAAAACAAAAGAATGATATAAGCACAGTTCCCCCTCCCCCAACTCTCCACTCACAAAAGGTGCATTTGAGTAAGATCTCTAAGGAAAGTCTCACACTGCACCCACAGTCAGACTAAAGGACCTAGGTGCTATGAAATTCTGCCTCTATACTGATCAGCAACTCCCACACACCCAGCAGGAAGGATTTAACAAGGTGTAATAACTATTTCAACAAATAAAAAAAGAATACGAAGACAATTTCCGCTAGCTCTTCACCCCAAATGGTATAGATGAGGAACAGCTCTTTGTAGAGTTCACCCTTATACCCACAGACAGTTGAACTCATATAACAATCACAATGAACTCTCTCCTGTTTACCCAATGCCCTTCCAAATGCAAGGGCACTGGTTGTTCTCTGCAGCTGTACCTGGCCGTTAATCCCCTCCATGCCATCACCCCCATACCATCACACCAAGTGTGGTCCCCTTACCAGTAGCGCCAGAAAGGGAAGGAGGGAAACAGTGCTGTGGAGGCTGGAGAAGGAAGCAAGCTCATTGGTGGCAGTGAAAACAAGACTGGGGTAATTTCATTGGCTTACCTTCTGAGTAGTGGCTCCTCCCTGTTCCACTGTTCTGGTGTTTGTTTAAACTCCTTCCTGTGGGGGAGGGGGAAGTGAAAGCTTTCTCCTGTGCATCAAGAATATGTCTTTTCCCAATGACGCTTCAGGTGGAAACAAATAAGTTCCTGTTTTTGTCTTTCATTTTCTAACCCTGTAATGGCCATTTCCAGGTCTTTAAAGTTTCAGGTGCACACCCCTCTGTGAAATGCATTGGGAAAGTTATATACTCCCAGCTGAGGCTGAACAATAGTAAGCTTCTGGCCAGTTGGAAAGAAGGACTATAAAAGGTTGATCAGCTGCTCAGAGAAGATCAGACCACCAGGGAGCTCCTTCAGGAAAGATCCAGCTAAAGACTCAGAATCTGGAAGCCCAGGCAGGAGGCTTCCTCTGGAGAAGGCCTGTGTGGGAAAGGCTTATGACATATGGTTATTAATAGTGATACAAGACAATAAAACTGCACAAGAAGACTATGTCCGCATCCTAGAAGGGTAGCCCTAATCCTGTAACAGGTAATCACAAAAGAGACCTACCAATGCAGGTTTATTACCCTTTCAAAAATAAATGAATCCTGTGTTGACCTTCCCTTAGAGTCTAAAAATATAGTGTCAGTTACTATCTACTGCCACCGTTACTACTTTGTATTTGTTCATTTCTTTTTCATCTGTAAGTCTCAAAGCCATCTAAAAATGTGGATTACAATTTTTGTCCTCATTTTTCAGAAAGGATAATGGAGGCAGAGAGAAATTACTGGACCTTCCTAAAGTCACATAGCTAGTCAATCAGATGAGCTGGAAATAAAGCCTAGGTCACTTAAATCCTAGTCTCTGTTCGGCCCACTAGACCATATAATTTTTTTTTACAAATCTCTGTATTTGTTATGTGTTGGAAGTTTTATTATTGGTTTCCTCGTGGATTTATCTGGCTATAATACCATCATATTGATGCCACCAGCCTTTTGAATTTTAATCAAAAGCCAGCAGAAAATCCATACATGCTCAAGTGGTTAAGGTAGTAAAAAAAATTGTAAAAATAAAAGCAAGATCTCACATGAGGATAAATCCTTCAAATTGACAGGAATATGGTAATCATAAATGAATTGCCCAGGTAAACCATTTTTAAAAAATCCCTTCAAAATATAGCTGCTTAATATATATCATATGGAAAGCGCAGGAATTGGTCCCTAACACTAGGCAAATCAGCGGAGACAATACTAAATAGGAGGGAGTAGTAAATCTAACCACTAAAATACATAGAAGCACAGGGCTATCTAGTCCAGCCTCTTACACTAAATAGGATCCACTGTACCTATATAATCCCCAAGAGGTGCCTGACTAACTTATATTTAAAGGCCTCTAGTGATGGGACCTCCCTTGTCAAATTATTCCACTGCCTAACTGTTATGGTAGTTAGAAATTCATCCTAATGTTTAGCCTAAATCTTTTCTCCTTCAATTGAAACTAGGACTGTTCATGGGGCAAAGTATTTGACTTGTGTTTATTTGCACTTCTGTCTTTTCATATGGATTTTTTGGACACAGAAGTTCAGAGGTTCTGCCACTTTGACACACCTATAATGAAAATGCAGTGAAAACTGCTGCTAATCAGCTACCAATTTAGAAAGTTTTTGTTAAAATTTGAAAACTATAAATTAAAATATTTTATATGAAACAAATAAAAAATGTCGATGATCATCACACATAGGCCCTTTTTACATGGACAGGGTGGGTGGGGGGATGGGTGTTTTGGCACAGTGGGTGGAAGTGGGTGTGTGTCCCTTTACACGGACACACACACCCCTCCACCTATCTCCACCCACAGGGTCTCCTCTGATTTTCCAGAGGGCTCCATGGGTGGAGATGGGTGTTGCGCGGGAGTGTGCATGCACCCACCAATCCCCCTCAATGTTCACACAGACAAACACCGAGCAGACACCCAACCCCTCACCCATTGCCAGCTGCTTACATGGATGTACCCCTCCCACCTGACGAACACCGAGCTGGGGGGGGGAGGTTCTGTGTAAAAATAGCCATAATAACCCAGCCGCTTTAGCCACAAATGCTGACACAACCATTACCAGCCACTGTGCTTTTGCTCTGGCTACTTTGGGATAGCAGGAGCAGGGTTGCCATCTCTCCTGGAGAAGAAAACTTCACATTGTTAATTTGCATTAATTTACATGTGTTCATGCAAATTTCAAATAGTGGATTGTCTGACACTGAGTCAAGGCTGACAAAGAAAAGGTGTAAGGTGGATGGGGTCAGAGATCTGAGTCCAGAATAGATGAGCTGAAGCAGCTAAGTGTGGGGCAAGTAAGGGCAAAAGATGGATACAGAAGCATGGAAGTGTACGTGGGACTGTAGGGTAGGAGAGAACTAGGTGGGGAGTAGGGTGGATGGGAACAGGGGAGAGGGATGCAAGGTAAGTGAAAAGGGGACCTGGTGGAGTGTAGGATGGGAGTGTATCGGCCAAACTGCACTGCAGCCCACTTTGCTAATCCACACAACCAGTAGTTCACTCAAATGAAAATCTGGAGAGTTCTCACTTTTTGGTAAATAAAAGCAGATTTACTATTATTAATTACTAATTATCATTTATTAATTGTTATTATTAATATTATTATATTTTATTTTTAAAATATGAGAATACTTTTTCCCCCTTTCTTTAAATAAAAATTTGCAGTGCTTTCAATAACTCCTTTAGTTGGTTTTCTATTACTCTTAGGATCTTCTACAATTTGAAGTCAAGAGGTATGTTCCTTCATAGATACTTTTGCATTCTTTTTCTAGGCCATAGGGACAAAGTAGTATAGTAATGTATTTCATTGGACCAACTGCAGTTGGTGAAGGAATGCAAGCTTTCGGACCTCACAGGGTCCTCTGTCATGCAAGTCAGGCAATAGAACTGTAGACTCAGCAAAGCATTGTAGGTATATGCAGTAGGGGTGTGCATCTGTACAATTTTCTATTAGTTAAGAAAATGAGTGGAACTCCTTATGTTTTGGTGACTAATGTTATGAAAACAGATGAATAAGCAAACAATTGTCATTTGCTTTTTGTCCATTTTTGTTTTTGTTTACTTTATTAAAAATAATATAAAAATTAAAAAATCAAAATGGCAGCAGGGGCCATTCTGCACATGCATGCCCTTTTCCAAATGGTATCAACACTGAGATAAAAAATTGAAAAAATATATATTTTAAAAAAATCTTTTTCTTTAAAAGAAAGATGGTGCCAGCATGGTTGGCACCATTATAACTCCTCTCCCTCCCCCCCCCCAAACCCCCCAAAATGAAGGGTTGTTTGTAAATGAATACAGAAATGGAAATGGTTGAAAAGGGAATGAAATGGAAATGGTTGAAAAGGGTGGAATACATACAAGGTGGGAAGAGTAAGAGCTGCTAATAATAAGTAATCTTAAAGATTCCTGTAGGCAGTCATTACACTTACAAATTTCTGTAGGGGCTTGTGAATCCCATGTCCAAATTGAATTCATTGTTCTTTGTATTAGGGCTGCACCGAATAGGCCATTAATTAATTATTATTATTATTATTATTATTAACAAACATTTATATAGCGCCAGCAGTGTTCCTGGCACTTTACAAAGTAATAAAATAGACACGGTCCCTGCCCCTAGGGCTTACAATCTGAGAGACAGGAGCTGGGGGAGAGACTTAGGAAGGGGAACAGAGGGAGAGACAAGGGGTCTAACATTCATGAAGATGCGAGGTCTCAAGTGCACGTACTTGGCTTGGTTACGATGAGAATGACAGCAGGCAGGTCCATGTTGCAAGGATAAGGGTAAACCGATCGTAGGTATAGGAATAGTGGCTCAGCAGGATAAAGAGTCAGACAGAGCAGAGCGAAAGAGGTGAGTTTTAAGGAGAGATTTGAAGGTATGAAGGGAGGGGGCAAGGCGGATGTGGACAGGGAGGGAGTTCCAGGCATGGGGGGCAGCAAGTGAGAAGGGACGAAGGCGCTTAGGGGAGCAGGGAAGGCGTGGAAGGGTGAGAGAAGGGACAGAGGAGGAGCGAAGTGCACGGGCTGGAGTATGGAGGGCGATAAGTGCAGAGAGGTAGGGGGGAGCAAGGTTGTGAAGAGCTTTATAGGTGAAGACTAGGAGCTTGTGCAGGATTCGTTCAGGAAGGGGAAGCCAGTGAAGCGAAGAGAGGAGGGGCTGCACATGGTCGAAGCGACTGGCGAGGTAGATGACCCTGGCAGCAGAGTTTTGGACAGAGATGAGGGGAGAAAGGTGAGACCGGGGAAGGCCAGTGAGAAGGAGGTTACAGTAATCGAGGCGAGAGATGACCAGAGCATGAACAAGAGTTTTGGCAGACGAGACAGAGAGAAAAGGGCGAATCTTAGCAATGTTATGGAGGGAGAAGCGACAGGATTTAGCAACAGAGTCAATGTAGGGTTTAAAAGAAAGGGCTGAGTCAAAGATGAAGCCTAGGCTACGGGCTTGGGGGACAGGCAGGATGGTGACTCCATCAATAGTTATTGACAGTGAGGAAGGAGAGGAAGGATGAGGGGGGAAGATAAGGAGTTCAGTTTTAGCCATGTTGAGTTTGAGTTGACGTTGAGACATCCAGGTAGAGATGTCAGAGAGACAGTTGATGAGACGAGCTTGAACAGAGGGAGAGAGAGAGGGAGTAGAGAGATAGAGTTGAGTGTCATCAGCATAGAGGTGGTATTGGAAGCCATGGGAGGCAATGAGTTTGCCTAAGGATGAGGTATAGATCGAGAAGAGGAGAGGGCCAAGAACAGAGCCTTGAGGAACACCAACTGAGAGGGGGAAGGAGGAGGAGGCGGAGTTGGAGAGAGACACATTAAAGGAGCGGTCAGAGAGGTAGGAGGAGAACCAGTTATGGACAGAGCCACAAAAGCCAAGGGAGTGAAGGGAATCCAGCAAGAGTGAGTGGTCAACAGTATCGAAGGCAGCAGAGAGATCAAGGAGGACAAGAATGGAATAGAGACGTTTAGATTTAGCCACCAGAAGATCGTTGGTGATCTTAGCGAGAGCAGTTTCAGTAGAATGAAGGGGGCGGAAGCCAGATTGGAGGGGGTCAAGGGAGGAGTTGGAGGATAGGAAGTCAAGGCAGCGGGAGTAGACAACACGTTCAAGCAGCTTGGAAGCAAAAGGAAGGAGTGAGACAGGACGATAGCTAGAAGGGTCAGAGGGGTCAAGAGTGGACTTTTTGAGAATAGGAGAGACTGTGGCATGTTTGAAGGCAGAAGGGAAAGAGCCAGTAGAGAGGGAGAGGTTGATGATGTGCAGGAAGGAAGGGGCGACAGTGGGAGTAATGGAGGTGAGGAGGCGGGAAGGAATGGGATCAAGGGGGCAAGTGGAAGGGTTGGAGGAGGAGAGCAGAGAGGAGATTTCCTTAAGGGAGGCAGGGGAGAAGGAGGACATGAGAGAAGGAGGGGGAGGAGGGAGAGGGGTGGGAGTGGGAAGAGAGGAGTGGGAAGCGATGTCGAGGCGGATCTTGTCTATCTTGGAGGTGAAGAAGGAGGCAAGATCCTGAGCAGAAAGGGAAGAAGGAGGGGGAGGACAGGGAGGCTTGAGGAGGGAGTCAAAGGTAGAGAACAGGCGGCGAGGGTCCCGAGAACAGGACTCAATGCGGGAGGCATAGTAGTGTTGTCTAGCAAGGGAGATAGCAGAAGTAAGGGTGGAGAGACAGAATTTGAAGTGAAGGAAGTCAGCGTGAGAATGGGATTTGCGCCAGAGTCGTTCAGCAGCACGAGTGCAAGAACGGAGGTGGCGGATACTAGGGGTGAGCCAAGGACGGGGGTTGTGGGAGAAGGCAGGGCGGGAAGAGAGAGGGGCATGGGAGTCAAGTGTGGAGGAGAGAGAGGCGTTGAGAGCAGAGACAGCGGAGTCAGGGGAGGAGGAAGAGAAGACTGTAGGAAGAAGGGGAGAGAGAGAGGAGGCAAAGTCCAGGGGATCAATAGCTTGAAGGTCACGGAAGGGGCGTAGAGAAGGGGAAGAGGAGGGGGGACAGTGGGAAATGTTGAAAGAGGCAAGGAAGTGGTCTGATATAGGATGAGGATCGAAGGAGAGATCAGCGACAGAGCAGTTTCTAGAGAGGACAAGATCAAGAGAATGGCCATTAGTATGGGTGGGGGAGTTGGTCCAAAGGTGGAGGTTGAAGGAGGAGGCTAGGGAGAGGAAGCGAGAGACTGAGGGCTGAGATGGGTCATCAACATGAATGTTGAAGTCACCAAGGATGAGAGTGGGGATATCAACAGAGAGGAAGAAAGTGAGCCAGGACTCAAAGTCAGAAAGAAAGGAAGAGAGAGGACCAGGGGGACGGTAGATGACAGCAACACGTAGATGGAGGGGGGAGTAGAGGCGCACGGAGTGAGCCTCAAAGGTATGGAAGGAGAGAGAGGGGGGAGGAGAAATTGGTTGGAATTGACAGGATTTAGCAAGAAGGAGACCCACCCCACCACCCCGTCCTACATGGCGGGACTGGTGAGAGAAGGAGAGACCCCCACAGGAGAGGGTAGCAGGCGTGACAGAGTCCGAGGGAGTGATCCAAGTACTTGCAATGAGTAAGTACTTCCAAGTACTTGCAATGAGGCCATACGAGTACTTGCAATGAGTTCCGAAGTTCTGAGTACCCGCTCCGGGTACTCGGCCGAACTTTGGAATCCATAATTCAGAACTTGGAATGCCAGACCCTGGAAATCCCTGGAACTTCAGAATTCTTTCCTTTAATGATTTTAAGTGCACCCACTTTAAGCAGTGCCAAGAAAAGCAGGCTAGCAGGAGTGAGAGAATCACTCAAGAAGACAAACCCAAACAGTACAACTGCGTGCAGAAAGCCCCCCCCAAAAGCCAGCAGTACCCACAGCATGACCCACCATCAGCAGTGCACCTACTTTAAAATCATTATGCTTGCCAACCAAGCAGTACCCAGAAAATCAGACTAGCAAAAGTGGGACAATCGAGCAAGAAGACAATCCCACAAAAGTGCAACTGCGGGCATAAATCCAAAAAACCCCATCCCAGCAGACATAGGGTGAAAACAGACATGACGCTAACCACCCTGTAACCACCCTTGGTTGTCATTGATGCATGTTTCAGGGCTCCAATACAGCCCTGCAGCATGCATAAATAACTACCAAGGGTGGTTAAAGGGTGGTTAGCATCATGTCTGTTTTCATCCATAATAACAACACACACAAGAAAGAAACCAGACATGCACACCTCCCCCACAAACCCACCCCCCCATCTATTGTGCCTGCCCAGTGCCCACCTATGCAAGGCAAGCTTCCTCCCCACACATCATATTATTTTAACCGGAAAGAAACTATATCTCTTCTGTGCCCCAGTGGTCAGTCACATATTGGCAAATTGAACCCACAGACAAAGTACAGTCACAGTACCCCCCAAACCCACAGCAAAAGTGATCCCTCTCTAGGCCCTATGGTGCTACCAATTTGCCAACAGCCAGTGCAAGCAGCAGCAGCACCCAAACCTGGCATTGCCCCAAGTATATGAACAGCCCAGGCCAGGGTGCCAAGCAGCAGGCAGCAGTGGCACCCACTTATTTTTTAAAAAGTCATGGCATTGGATAACCCAATCCAGGGGAAGTGGAGCAAGGCAGAGATCCCTCTGGCCTCCAAGGTGCCAAACAGCAGGCAGCAGCAGTGTGGCACCCACTTTAATAAAAAAAAAATCATGAATGGTGGACACAAGTAACCCCCATGCCCCAGCATTGCCCCTATGGACAGGTTATGCCAGGCCAGGCCAGGCCAGGCAGTCCTCCCCCCACTCAAGTCAATTAGTTACAGATCAGCAGGGTAGTGCACACAGCCAAATTCAGTGGAGAATGGAAAATTGGGGTACAGCCACTTTTATTTTGCCTCTGCCAGCCAATCAAAACTTGACATCTGGCTTGTCAACTGTCCCCTCCCATACCCCCCTCCTACCAAATATGACACTAGGTTTCATTTCCTCGCTCAGAGAAGCTAGGGGATCCACTGTCTGGATCACGCCAGTCATGCGTGCAATGACGCCACACTCAATGGAGGCTTCTAAAGTTTTCCAGGGACTGGTGTTGGTACTTGGAACTTCAGACTTTGGAAATTTGGAACTGATGACTGGAATCCCCAATAGATTCCAAAGTTTTCTGAGGACCGAGTTTCAGCTATACTTTGTAACTAGTAGAGCTATGAATTCTTGTTCCCAGGCTCACCTTTTAAAGGTGTTGTATACATTTCCTTTTAAGACAAGGAAAGAGAGGTCAGAAATAGAGGCTGTTTTTAGACGATCACACTAAAATGTTCTTTAGAGACAGAACGGTATGACTCATTGTTGTAAGAACAATGTTTTATTCCATTTAGACGATCTTTACTAAAACCAAAACATTCTAATGCTCTAATCATTTAGATGATTTTTACTAAAACCAAAACGTTTTAACAGTTCTAATCAAAATGTTTTAATTGTTTACACAATTAAAAAGATTGCTCTGCAACATTTCCAAATTGAAAGGTTTCAGTAAAACCTAGGAAAAGGTGTTTTTAAAAAATGCAGTAAAACCTGGAAGTCTTTTTTCATGAAACATTTTAACTAGAGCTGAAACTTAGTCCTCACAAAACTTAGGAATCCACCAAGGATTCTGGTACTTGAATCTGAATTTCCAAAGTCCGAAGCTCCTAGTATCAAGGCCAGGCCTAGGAAAACTTTGGAAAAAGTTGGAAGCCTCCATCGAATGCTGGTGCCATTGTGCGCATGACTGGAGTGATACAGACAGTTAACCCCCTAGCTTTTCTGAGTTAGGAAATGAAACATAGTGCCATATTTGGTAGTAGGGGGGGTATAGAATGGGACACTTGACTGATGAACAAGTCAGATGGCAAGTTTTGATTGCCTGGTAGAGGCAAAATAAAAGTGGCTGTACATCCATTTCCCATTCTCTACAGAATTTGGCTGTGTGTGCCACCTTGCCGAACTGTAAATAATTGGCTTGAGAGGGGGAGGGGTGCCTGACCTGACCTAGCCTGCCCTGTGCATAGGGGCAATGCTGGTGGATGGGGGTTAGCTGTTTCCACCATGCCATGATTTAATTATTATTATTTTTTAAGTGGGTGCCACACTGCTGCTGCCTGCTACTTGCCACCATGCAGGCCAGAGGGATCTCTGCCTTGGTCCACTTCCCCTAGCCTGTGCTCTCCATATACTAGGGGCAACGTCGGGGGTTGTCATCAGTGCCAAATATACTTAAAGTTTGGGTGCTGCTGCTTGCACTGCCTTTTGGCAAGCTGGCAGCACCCTAGAGGCCAGAGATGGATCACTTTTGCTGTGGTTTTGGGGGCACCCTGACTGTACTTTGTGGATTCAATTTGCCAAGATGTGACTGACCACTGGGGCACAGGAGATACTTTCTTTCTGATAAAAAGAATATGGTGTGTGGGGAGGGGACTTGCCTTGCTTAGGTGGGCACTGGGCAGGCAAAAGGGAGACTTTTTGTTTGTGTGTGTCGGGGGGTAAAATTCTGGTTTCTTTCTTGTGGGTTTTGTTATTCTGTCTGCTAGACTGGCTTTTTTGGATTTCTGCCCACAGTTGCACTTTTGTGGTTTTGTCTTCCTGATCAATTGTTCCACTCTTGCTATTCTGCTTTTCTGGGCACCACTTGGTTGGCATAATGATTTTAAAGTGGGTGCACTGCTGATGGTGGGCCACGCTGTGGGTACATAACTGCTAGTTTTTGTTTTGGATTTCTACCTGCAGTTGTATGTTTATGGGTTTGGCTTCTTGAGTGATTGTCCCACTTTTGCTAGCCTGCTTTTCTGGGCACTGCTTGGCTGGCATAATGATTTTAAAGTGGGTGCACTGCTAATGGTGGGCCATGCTGTGGGTACTGATGTTTTTTTTTTAAATTTCTGCCTGCAGTTGCACTTTTGTGGCTTTGTCTTCTTCAGCAATTATCTCAATCTTGCCAGCCTGCTTTTCTGGGCACTGCTTTGCATAATGATTTTAAAGTGGGTGCACTTTAAAATAGGGCTGTAGCGGAATATCGCAGCGGTAGCTATTTCCGGCGGAAACAGTGTTTCCGCAATTAGTGGAACGGCATGGCAGAGGCTTTCATTCCGCGATTTCATTCCGCGGTTCCGCGGTTCCGCTTATTTAATTCCGCAACTTAGTGGAATTGTGGAAACATGACATTTTCGCTATTTCCGCAATTCCGCCAGCGCCAAAAAATAGCGGAATAGCGGTTTTCCGCGATTTCCGCAATTTTTTTGCAATTTTTCCGCAATTCCGCGATTTGCAGAATTCCGGCGGAATTAGTGGAATATCCGCAGAAAAGTCACGGTGTGGCGCGGGCAGTTCCGAAATGGCGGAACGGAATCGCGGCGCGGTAAAAGCTGCTGCCGCATCAGCCCTACTTTAAAATCATTAAAGGAAAGAGTTCCAAAGTTCCAAGTTCTGGGGATTTCCGAGGTCTGGAGTTCTGATTTCTGGGTCCTCAGAAAAAGTTCCGAAGTTTGTCCAAGTACCCGGACTGGGTACTTGGATCTTCAGAACGTGTTCCTAGTACCCAGAAGGCCTATTCGGAACAGCCCTAATTTTAATGTTTATATGATCACATTCAAGACATCTTAAAATAGACTAAAACCTTTTAAAGAAACCATCTCAAGAAACCATCTTTGGATGTTGATTCCCCGGCAAGCTATCAGTCTCTCTCTAACCTTCTCTTTTTAGGGGAGGTTATTGAATGCGTGGTGGTTCGTTAGCTGCAGGTTCATCTGGACCATATCAGTTTTCTTGGTCCTTCTCAGTCTGGTTTATGTCCAGGTTATGGTACTGAGACTGCACTTGTAGCCTTGGTTGATGACCTCCAAGTGGAGCTGGATAAGACCCTTCTGGTTCTGCTCGATCTCTCAGCAGCATTTGACAGTGAACAATGAGGTGTTGTTGACTCACCTGCAGGACCCGGCTGGGTTGGATGGACTAGTTTTATGATGGTTCCAGTCCTTCCTAGCGGATAGATCTTACCGGGTAGTTCTGGGAGATTGTACATCTTACCTCAGGGCTCTTTCATGTGGGGTCCCATAATGTTCCATCCTGTCCGCCCTCCTGTTCAATATCTATATGCAGCCATTGGGAGAGGTTGTACGTAGATGGGGAGTTCGCTGTCATCAGTATGCTGATGGCACACAACTATACCTGTCTTTTCCATCTGACCCAGGTCCTGCAGTCTGAGTACTTTCCTGGTACTGGGACATCTGTGGTGGACTGGATGAGGCTGAGCTGACTGGATTTGAATCTGGACAAGACAGAGGTGATGCTCGTTGGTGGGTTTGGGATTCTGGATGAGGGGTGGTTGTTACCTGTTGTTGATGGGGTTCACCCCGTGTTGTCATCTCAGGTTAGGAGCCTGAGGGTGTTCCTGGATCCACAGCTGTTGTTAGGAAATAAATGAGTTTGCTGTACCTCCATTTACCCCAAGCGGAATTTAAGGTTGCCAATTAACGAGTCAAACTATGTGGGTACAACTCAATTTTATTGGATAGACACAACATATGGACATGGCAGATGTTATGTGGAGAAGAGGAGGGGGCCCAGCAGATAGCTGGGCAGGAGTCTCTGGATCTTTGAGAGCGACGGTAAGGGTCAGAGGCCCACGCAGACTTACTGCAATGCTAGTAGCCGCAAGCGCCAGTGACAAGTGATAAGGGCCTAGGTGTTTCCTTTTATAGCTTTATTTATTAAGAATATATATTGCAGGGTCCCCTTTGTCAGGTGCAGAAAATAGGCTGACCATTCATTTCTCTATCACTTGGAGCATAGCCACCAAAGCAATTTTGGCTTTTTGGGGAGTATTTCTCTCTTTGGGGAGTATTTCTCTACTGCCTAGCTGTCCGTCTGGTCTGCTGAAGCTACCTCCTTTTACTTTCAGACCTTCTTTGTTTTCTCAGATATAGTGACTGTCTGGGTTTGTTATTTTGGCCTTGGAGATACATTTTTCTGCTAGAGTGTGAGTTTATAACTTTATTCGAATGGGTTTGTGCCAGCCTGAGGCTTATGCATCAACTTAGCTGAACTGAGTTTGTCCAGGCCTCATCCCACTTGTGGCTCTGATCATGGCCAAACTGCCTAATCAATACATAATACTGTGTCTGGATCTTCAGGTGTCGGCTGTGGCCAGGAGTGAGTTCAGCCAGTTACATCTGGGTTCTGCCCCTACATCTCAGATTCTGACCTGGTCACTGTCATCCATGCATTAGTCACCTCAAAGCTAGACTATTGTAATGTGCTCTACTTGGGGCTGCCCATGGTGATGGTTCGGAAGCTGCAGCTACTAGTGTAGAATTCCATAGTCTGTCTGCTCACTGGGATGGGTCATAGGGACTATGTTATGGCAGTGCTCTGGGCACTGCACTGGCTGCCTGTAGTCTTCTGGGCCCAATTCAAGATGTCGGTGCTGACCTATAAAGCCCTAAATGGTCTGTGACCTACTTATCTGAGGGACTGCCTCACTTACTGGGACCCTGGGAAGCTCCTGCGATAATTGGGGGCTGCCCTCCTGGAGGTTCCCCACTATAGACGTATGGGGACCGATAGGCAGGCATTCTTAATGGCCGCTCCAGTAGTGTGGAACTCTCTCCCAGTGGAGGTCCACCTCAGTCTGAGCCTTATTACCTTCTGCCCTCAGTGTAAGACCTGGCTCTTCTGCAAGGTGTTTGGTGGAGGGGAGGGTTGAAGGGTGGGTGGAAAGGGGATTTTTGTTAATGATCTGCTCAAAGTATTTCTATCTATATTTAAAATATTTTAAACTGATTATTTATGGATTTATATTATTGTCACTTATATTTTTATTGTATTTTTATATGTTTTGAGCTGCCCCAAGCTGCCTGAAGCACGAGGAGTGGGATATAAATTTACTAAATAAATAAATAAAAAATAAAAAATAAATGTATTTTCTAAGAACATATAGAGTGCTGACTCTGGGAGAAGTGAGTGCCAACCGTAGAATCTGTACTTCTGATCCATGATATTTTTTCATTGGGAGTTCATGAATTTGTTCAAGGATTGGTGGGCTTCAGCCAAAATAGTTAATTTATTGCACTGGAGATATTAGTGCACTGAATGAGGTATACTAGATTTTTAGATTTGCAGTTGTAGGTCCCTTGTATTCTCGATAGGTTTCCATGGAATGTCTGGATGCTAGTCACAGTAGAGATGTGAAGACACATTTTACATCTCCTGTTATGGCAAGATCTTGTTCCTATAGGGATGGGGGTGTCCTGGGTGGTGGGGAGCTTGCTCTGGATAATTAGCTGAGAGAGATTAGGAGTTTGTTTGAAAGTCAGAAGTGGAGGAAGGCAGTAGGTATGTGTGAACACCGGGGGGTTCGGGGTTTGGCCCCTTTGGGGTTCACCCCCCTGAAACCATTTGGGTTCGGGCCATTCGGGGGGGACCCGGTTTTCCCTCCCCCCTCCAGGCTGAGCTGGTGGAAGGGGAAACAGGGCTCACCTTCCCCCACTCCCTGCCCAGCCTGGGAATTTTTTTTAACCCCCATCCCACCCCACCCCAGAGATAGACCTACCTGGTGGTGCTGGGACTCTGGCCTCGGGTCTGGTGGCAGCAGCGGCAGCATTGGGTCTGGCGGTGACGGCGGTCCAGAGCGCTTCAGGCCTCTTCAGGATTCTGCGCCACTGCTCTTCATGCCTGAAGTGCCTCTTCAGACCTGAAGCACTTGGAGCACCGCTGCCACTGGACCCACCGCTGCTGCCACTGCCAGACCCAGGACCGGAGCCCCGGCACTTCCCAGGCTGGGCGGGGGGGGGGAAGGTGAGCCCCGGCGCCCCTTCCACCCATGCAGCCTGGAGGGGGGAGGGAAAACCGGGTTCCCCCCTGTCCCCCGCCTCCCGCCCGAATGGGTTCGGAACCTGAACTTTGTTCAGCCGGTTCAGCCGGGGGGAAATTCGGATTTGGGGTGTTCACAAATGGACTGAACACCCCGATTTCAGGCCGAACCCCGAACCCCTGAACTCGGTTCGCACATCCCTAGAAGGCAGTCTCTCTCAGGGTTCTCTTTCAGGGTTTGGTACCCAACCATTATAGGCTGGCGTTCTTTGATGATGTTACGTATGGGTTCCAGTATGGGATGGTAGGTATTGGTAACATCTAATTGGTTGGAGGATTTCTTCCTTTTTAATGTAACAGGTTCTCTTGAGGTATTTGGGTAACTTGTTCTGTTATGTGAACCACTTCTCTGATGGAGTGGCCTTGTTTAGTGAAAGCAGTTTTATGTGTGGCAAAGTATTGCGGGTCTTCTTGTTGGAGCAGATTCTGTGGTATTTGGCTATGGGTGACTGATTTCTTGATGTGTTTAAGGTGGTTGCTGGATCTGTGGAGATATGTATCATGGTCTATAGGTTTCCTGTATATTGTTGTTTATTGTGTTCCATTGTTTATGCTTACTGTGGTGTCCAGTCAAATAAAAATTGGACATGCTTGTTATGAAAAGCAGTTGCAATCTCCAGTACAGCTGATATCAAGCAGCTGCTGTTTTATTCAGTGATCAATAGCTTACTCATATCTACTGAAAACATTTTATTATATAGCCCATAAGTCCCGAAGTTCTGAACTGGAGACACTAGCAACCTTCTGTGAGTGAGGCAGGGTTATTTGTTTGTTAGTTTTTTAAAGGTCATACTTGTTAATATGCCTTTTCTCATAGAATAGCACCCAGCAGCTGAGCCCAGGCATTTTTGAACTTGAACAAATACTGTAGGTCATCAAAGATTAAATGCTATTTTGGTGACAAAGTGCAGACAGCAGCAATAAGCTAGTCGCTCCACTGGTGAACTTACATAAACCAGCATCTTAGAAGTCTTAGAGTTTGCTTGTTACTGATAGCCTAGGAATTTTGTTCCTCAGCACAGGCTCCATCAATATAGTGCATTTAGCTGACAGTGATGAGCAAACACAAACAACATGTGAGCCCTTTGCAGTAATATCTGTTGTTTGCAGAAAGTTTTAAATCAGGATCACTGCAAAACAACTCAATTTTGATGAAGGGAAAGAAAGGCCATTTAACCCAAATTCAGAGTGTGCCCCAGGGCCAAAACAAATAGCCAATATCCAGTTCATCAACACTACTTGCTTTTTCAGGTAGCACTCTGAATATTTGAATAAATATTTGCACCAACAAGAATATTCACAGTGTTAAAACTCCTGTCTTCCCATTTTCTTTAATTATGTTTTTCATTCATTCATTCAGATATTTGGTTGAAAAACCAGATCTCTGAACAAAAAATGACTGGAAAAACCAACTGAAAAACCTGAAACAAATACCAGAATGAAGTCGGTATAAATAGTGTTTTGTACCAACTTTGCTACAAAAGTGAAGTGGGCAAATTCATGAAATGCGATATTAGCAGTGAATTTTCCTTTCAGCAAAAAGGAGGAAAGAGGAGTTTGGATAAAAATCAATCAATCAATATATGCTTTGTTTAATTTAAAAACACAAGTCATGTTTCAAACATCTCCAAAACATTGCAAGGGGAAGAAATGAATAACTATTCTTCTATGCCTTTTTAAGGTGTAGGCTATTTGCCAGCTAAAGTGGAATATATGATGATATGATAAAATTCACTTCTATTATGATGATTATGCATTTATACCCCACCCTATCCCAAGAATAATTTAGGCCAGTTTACAACAACAGCAACAACAACAACAACAACGCAGCATCAATTCCAAAACACATAAAATCTCACCCCTCCCCATGCCCACCCCATCTATCCTACCCAATCCTCCTTCTCCTCCTCCTGCTCCATCTCTAACGCAGAGAAGTACTCTGTCCCCTATGCCAGGTTCCTCCCTCTCACAAAGAGACCATGGTAAGTCTCATGACTTCACACTGCCCCTGCCCACTCTTCCATCTCTCACTTGGGGAAGAGGATCTACCTTTCCCACCCAAACCTCCCTCCAAACTAGGAAAGATAACACACCTAGAAGATAAATTCCCCTCCTTCTCCCCCCAGGGGAAAGTATCCGTCCCACATCATATCTCCGTTACAAAGATTAGCTGTCTTGTAACAAAGCCAACCAAGCCCGTCAGCCACAAACATCCAGCTGCTGTTGGCTTCTGTCTTTGGCAGCCACCTGCAATGACAGGAGGTTAAAAAATGCAGCAGCCAGTGGGTGGGTCAGTGGCCAGGTGTTAGTCTGGCTCCTGCAAGCCCTCTTCTCCTTAAAAGAGCAGGAGGTTAAATGCAGAAGCCAACAGGTGGGCGGGCCAACCTCCAAGTGTTACAATCTGGCCCCCTCAGCAGCTCATCTCTCTCTCTCTCTCTTAATCCCTGTTTGCACCCTCAGAATTGAGCTTGAGTGGTGCTTTGGTCTTGTGCTCGACAGGAGTGAATGCATCCCATGCTCTACCCATTCACAAACCATAGTATAGCCCCTCTAAAATAAAAAGATTAATATCAAAAGTTATTAAAAAACAATAAATGTGGAATTCTTTTTGTCTTTTTGCTCAGGAGTCATGATTGGTCATATTTTCAAGTTTCTTTTAAACATAAAGACTCAAAATCTTCTGTTTTTATCAGGGAAAGCTTAGATTCTCTGCTAAGTCTCACAAGGCCCGTCGCCTTACCTGCTCTCCCCGCAGGGAAGCGGCTTGGGGGCGGCGGCTGTTGTTCCTCCCCCGCTGCGCTGAAGAAGGCACGTGCAGGGGCGGGCGCACGGCCAGGAAAAATGCGGCGCGAAGCGAGCTCTCGCGAGAACGGGAGCTCGCGGCCGCCATCTTGTGCCTGGGGCGAGGTCAGGCATTCGCGCCCAGGCACCAACGGAGAAGCACCCTCCCACCCACCCTAGAATACTGTGGGTATAACTGGTTGCTGAATTTGAGTTCAGAGCCGGGAAGGAATTTTTGACATCAGGATAATTGGCTAAAATTCTGATGTTTTTTCGCCTTCCTCACAGTGTCGATTGATACAAATGGGGGGAAGGGGTCAGCAAATTCTAACGTCGCACCGCAGGGGTCCTGCGAGTTAGACAGTTAGGGGTAGGGATAGTCTGCTGCCAGGTCATCTCCTTAAGAGATGGGGTACACCCGAATGCTAGAGCTTGACCGGCCAGCATCGCGGTGGACCCAGGAAATAGGGTGGGGGCCGGTGTATGGGCCCCAGGACAGGGGCGGTCCAGGGTCATCACCGGCTGCCCCTCAATTCCTTCCTCGGGTCACGGAAGGAAGGGCATCCTGATCCGGCCAAGGGCGGCCCGACAGGTGTGACATTGCAGCAGCTATAGTTAGTTTGTTGCGGTACTGAGAGACATCAGACCGCCTTTAGTTTACTTACCCAAGTTAAAAGTTAGACGTAGGTTTTGGCAGGACCGGAGGGGTATAGCCCCCTCCCCCCCGACAAGGCTAATAAAATTGGTGCGGCCTTATTTTAATCCACAAAACGGTGTCACGTGTCTTCATTCAGGGTGGGGGAAGAATGAAATCATGAGTCTATGGCACTGTGAATTGACCAAATTTGACATATTATAAAAGTGCAGATGACCAATCCTAGCCCACCTGGCAAGAGAAGTTAGTACCCCTGGATAACAGAAAAATTGGGGCTTCACTGAGAGTCTGAAAATGATGGGTTGAAACCTGAATATTCTAGGTCAAGCCCAAAGGATTAGAGGGGAGGTAATTCAAATGACAACCCTACCTATCACACTCTACAATGGAAAGTAGTAAGGAGGGATGGAGGGAGAATGGCAGCAGTAATAGGAGCAGCAACACCAAGGTGAGGAGAGAAGAGAGCCAGGGGAAGGAAAGTTGAGAAGCGGGAGGAAGTCCTGCCACACCTGATTGACACAGTAACTTTGGTACCATCGAGTCAGTGTGGTGTAGTGGATAAGGGACTGGACTTGCATCTGGACCTAGAAAACCAGGGTTCAAATCCCACACTAGCCAAGAACTCACTGAGTGGCCTTGGGAAAGCCACAACCTCTGATCCTCAGTTCCCCATCTGTAAAATGGGAATATATGTGTGACTCTCTATCTCTGTGTTCCCCTGCTTTCCATCTTAGATTGTAAGCCTGCTGGGCAGGGACCTTTCTTTGAAAATCGGTGACTGCATACATCTAGTAGTGCTATAGAAATGAAAAGTAGTTATCAGGGGAGCGAAGAAGAATGCCAGGAACTCCTGCCTTAGCTCAAGCCAGGGGGAAGGGAGAGGAGAGAACAGGGCTTCATGCCCATATGACTTCTGGTCTAATAATATTTATGGCCATCATTACTTTGTGTCCTCATTTTTAAAATTCCTCAGTTCTCCACTGACTAGTTCTGAAGCCCTAGGTTTCTGAGTTTTGCAAAGCGTATCCTTTTCTCTCTTAAAGAGAGTTTGCTTGCCAAGCAGGTTTCCTTACAGATTAACACATGTCGTTCCTATTTCAGTACATGACCTAAATGTACTTTTCTTTTAGAAAGATGGAAGTTTAAAGAACAGGACCTCGGGGATACTGTTCTCATATCTGTTCTATTCAGATTTACACAGTGCATAGCTACATAGCTAGCAGGATAGCATGAATCAGCCATGTTGGGATTTGAACATAATTTTGGGAATGGTGAACCCTGTTGAACTAGGATTAACTGTATATTAGAATAATCAAGTGAATAAAATACAGACATGAATTGTAGTCAAAGGTGTTACATTATAGCCTGCAAAAGTTACAGATTTTTTCTATAGCAATGGCAAGACCACATACAAAAAAGTGTGGACAGTTGTGGGAAACCCAATAAGTTTTTCTCTCATCTCAATCTTCTATCACAGGTGTTCATACTCAGTTTTTCCTGCATTTTCATCGGGAGCTTTTACACACGACACAGAACGGGTGTTTAAAGGGTGTTTCATGAACACTGGGTCAACACCCTTTACATATTTACACAGACAGTGTGTGATCTGCAACACCCTTTGAACACCTTTCCCCCTGTTGCGTCCTGGTTTGAGTGGATTACCTTAGCACTGTCTCCCTCTGCCTCTCTGCACTGTCTTTCTGCACTGGCCACTTTAAAGGATGTGGGACCACTGTTACTGCCAAAAATGCTGGCGACCCTTGCTCTTACCACTTCTGGGTACCCTTTACTCCCGTCACATAACGCTGCAATACGCTGCAGTCATGTTTAGATGAGTGATGATACCGGTGTTCACCCTGAACACAGGAAATTAACCTGCCATCAACTGGTGAGTACAAAGCGGGTTCATCCGGGGTGCAGTGGATATTCAAATTGGTGTTGAATTTGTTGCGCTGTATACAAGTAACACAGGACAGGTGTTGAATGTGTGTTTGATCCCCACCAACACCTGTTCTGTGTCACGTATAAAAGTGCCCATAGTGCATTCCAAATTGGAGCTTGCAGGAGCCAATGTTGCAAGGGCTGTGTTTGTGTTGGCTTGGAACCAGATCAGTGGAGGGGGTCAATTACTGACACCTGCTTCTCCCCTGCTTTACAGGTATTTCTTCAATGCGTGGCCCCAGAGGAAGCCGCGCTCAAAGAGGATTGGCCATTTGTGGGGCCGTTTGTGGGATGGACATGGCGGTGGCAGCATTCTGGCCCCTTTGGTAAAGATAGTATGGACTTTCCATGTTGATTTGATATTAGGATGATAAATAAAGACACCCATTTCTGCATGAAGAAGTTAATTTGCAGAATTGGAGCCCTGCAGATTGCTATTAGCCTTAGGGAATCCTTACTCCTTGGGGAATAAGATTAGCCAGCTTCTGTTACTGCAGAATTTCAGTCAATTTTGACTTTGTGTATTTTATAAATATATTTTTAATTTTGTTTTATAATATGTGTTAATTTTGTTGGCTTATTGCTATATAAACTGATGTATTTTAAGGGGCCAAGTATTGCTGAGGCATTTCCCAAAAAGAGCAGGGCACTAAGCTGTTGTATGTATTATATAGGGGCCAAACTCTCCAGGTGTAATTTTTGGGAAATCAGAATATCAGTTTAAGAATTATACCTTGTACTAGAGGGCTGCCATTTCAGAAGTAATTCCTGCTGCAATAAGCTCATTGAATAACTTGGTGTTGTATCTAATAGGAGTCAAGAGTTTACCATCCCATGCTCTCTTTGATAATTCTAATGGTTTGTGTTTGAGAGTTAAGAGTTCCTGACCCCAGCTTTTCTTAAGAACCAGAGCAAGTCTCTGGCAGAGAATGGAGCTTCACTCAAGGCCCCTTTTTATCTTAATGGATACTTTCTCAAGGGTATCCTTAGAAGAAGAAGTTGGAAAAACTTAGAGGCCTGGTCTTGCGCTAACTCAATCAAAGCTGACTCAGTTCCCTTGCACAATGGAGGCATCTACTCCTCTCCCAGATCCTGTCTCTGCCACAAGTATCCAGGATAATCGCCTGGAGCAATGTGTGAGTTCTATATCCCCCAGGATGTCAGCTCAACACCAGGGAATTGAGACCTCAATTAGGAATTTAGCTATGAGTATGGAAAAGCATTAGGCTTATATAGAACATTCTTATACTATGATGCATGGCAAATCTTAAATCAAGCTGGACAATGTTGCAGATCTTATATTTCAAAGGAAGGTGTTGGGGGGGGGGACGACTATTGTTGGAATTTTCTAATATAATGAATAAATTAATCCATATAATGGATAATTATAATTATAATCCAAATAAATAATTTGGATTATTTATTTAATAATTATATAAATAATTATTTAAAATTATTTAAATAATTCTAATAAATAATTATAATCCAAATAAATCCATAATAAACTGGCATCTTCTGCTGATATTGCAGAAGTAGGCTCTCAAACCTTTCAGACAGTGGGAGATAAGAGTTGTTAGACTAATCTAGATCATTCCCTCTCCACTACTGACCATAGAGGCCACACTCTGGTGCAGGGGACTCGGTTGTTCCCTGTTGGTAATGTTCCTATGAGTTCAGGTGCCACACCGAATCTAAATACAACAGTGGATATAGGAGATGCTCCCATTTCAGCTCATAATTTGAGGGTATGGCCTCAGGATACTTGTGTTAGATGGGCACCCATCTTCATTTTTAACTTTAATAAAAACAGGAGTCATAGTTTTGCTTTGAAAGATCCTGCCTCTGTTCTAGACTCTATTTGCCCTCCGCGCTCGCTGCGGTGGGGGTTTGGCAGTCCCCCCCTCATCCTGGGAGGAAGATGCGAGGACGGGTGGGCGGCCGCTTCTGGGCAGCGGCATCAGCACAGGGAGGGCCTAGGCGGTTGCCTGGCAATGGAGAGGGCGCCCGGGACTCTCGCAAGAGCCAGGACTCCTGGGTGCCATTTTAGTTTCCTCGCTCTCCCACCTCAATTGAATAGTGGCAGGGAGCGGGAAAGGACATGCAGCAGAGGCCAGCCAGGGGCCCCCTTCTTGGAGCGTGAGAGCAAAGCTTTGCGGCGCCAGTGGAATCCACTGCAGTTGAGCGGCTGGGGGGCACATGGATCAACTTCTCCACTGTCCCACCTGCCATTTGTTGGATTATGGCACTTCTTCCACGCCACGCGGCTAGGAGCGGCAGCAGGTTCCATCCCCTCCCACTAGATCACCTGGGTTGTCAACTCCCCCTTCCCCTGCAGATAAGGTGATGGGAGACATTCCTACCCTAACAGCGCCCCCCTATCGCGCTGGGCCTGCGCGCTAAGGGGGGGAAAGGAGGAGGGTAGGAGACAGGGGAGTGAGGTTTCTGGCCCAGGAGGCCAAAGTTTGGGGGGCCAAGTGCCTGTGCAGCTTCTGCCACAAGACGAAAGCAGGGGGGGGACTAACAAGAGGGGTTTAGCCCCTCAGTTGAGCTGGCTAAGGGGTCAAAACGGGCAGCTGTCAAGGGCCCAGCTAAGCAGGTGCCTAGGGCCATGCCTGCCCCTCAAAACCCACCCCAGAACTGGCAGGGAGGAGCTGAGGCTGGGCCAATACTACAGGCCCTACATGCACAGCTACTGGGGTACCAGAATAGGACTGCAGAGCTGGAGAGCTCCCAAGGAAGGGAGGATGCTAGCAACCCCGCCCTACTACAAGATGCAGATCGGGGTGGATCAAGCCGTCCATGCCACTGGCTAGGGAAAGGTTTAGGCCCCCCTGCCTGGGGCGCGGGCACCGCCGGGTTCTCCCTTCTTATTATAGGGAGGAGGAACCTGAACCCAGCCGGCGCAGAGAAGAATTTAGCCCCAGTCAGCAGGAGCAAATAGATGCACTGAGGGAAGGAATGCAGGCCCTGACTGACAGCCTTTAGGCGGCCCAGAGGTGCCAGCAAGAGAAGGGGTACCGCAGTGGCTATCAAGGATCCTCTTACAACCCGGAGATGCCAGAAAGTGAGTACTATGGGGAGTGTGCGTGCGAGTGGGAGCATGACCACGATTTTTTGTTTTTTAATTTTTTTAATTTAAAATGTATATCCTGCCCCTCCTGCCCACAGGGCAGCCCAGGGCGGCAAACAACATTCATTAAAACATTAAAACAATATACATTTTTTAAAAAATTAACAATTACAATTTAAAAATACCCCAATATGTGGGAAAGCCCCCATCCCCGCCCCCACCCCACTCCTACCCCTCGCCAAAAGCCTGACGGAACAGCCAGGTCTTACATATACACTGAAACAGCAGGAGAGTGGGAGCCAGCCGAGCCTCCTCTGGGAGCAAATTCGACAGCACAGGGGCGACCACCAAAAAAGATCTAACATGGGTGGCCACCCGCCTCACCCGGGGAACCTCCAAAAAGGCTCCCACGGACGATCTCAAGGGTCGCACGGGCACATGGGGAGTGAGACGGTGCTGCAGATAAGCAGGGCCTAGGCCATGAAGGGCTTTAAAGGTTAAAACCAGAACCTTGAACCTGGCCCGGTGCTTTATAGGTAGCCAGTGCAGAGGTCGGAGCACAGGTGTCATGTGCTCCCTGCGGCCCGCCCCAGTAAGGAAATGGGCCGGGGCATTCTGCACCAGCTGTAGCCTCTGGACCAGCTTCTTGGGGAGCCCCAAGTAGAGTGCGTTGCAGTAATCCAGCCTCGAGGTGATGAAGGCATGGATGACAGTGGTGAGGTCAGAGTCTGAGAGATATGGCCAAAGCCACCGGACAAGATGTAACAGCTGAAACACACTCCCCGCCATGGCCACAACCTGAATTTCCAGGCTGAACCATGAATCGAGGAGTACACCCACACTCCGTACCTGCGGGACCATGGGAGGGCGAACCCCCCCCCCATACACACACACACGAGGAGATTCAACCACTCCCAGGCCCCCCAGGCCTTCACCCACCAACATCACCTCCATCTTGTCAGGATTCAGCTGCAGATGGCTCAACCTCATACAAGCCCCCACAGCTGACAGGCACTGGGAAAATAAAGAGACTGCATGGCCTGGGTCGATGGAAAAAGAGAGGTAGAGCTGAGTGTCATCAGCATACTGATGACACTGCATGCCCTGAAACCCTCTCACGATCTCCCCTAACGGCTGCATATAGATGTTAAACAAGAGGGGGGACAGAATGGCACCCTG